>VZTM01006370.1:1819-17228 GCA_013400555.1 Jacana jacana | reverse complement strand
AAGAACTGGATATCTAAGCAATCCATCCCCACCACCAATCAAAAATGACATGAAATAGATTAGAAACTTGACAAAGAAGTGCTGACCTTTTAGTAGGTAAAACACCAATGCTGTTCTGCCTGTTCTGCAGCTCTGCGGTGAGGTATTTCAGAAAATGTTTTTGGAAATGCCAAGCACTCAATCATTACTGCTTAAGGATTTTCCAGGAGAATCAATACAATTCGTCAAAAAATAACCAGAGAAATTAACTTGCTTGGTATGTGTACCTGATTCTTTTCTCTTCTTTGAATATGAATTTCTGCATCTCCCCACCTCTGTTTCCAGTTGCACATTCTTAAGACATTTTCTTTGATGCAGGCAGCATTTTATCAAGGGAAACTTCTCTCTTCCACACGAGCTGTGACATTTGACTTTCCCTTCTGATCTCACCATAGATGTTTCTTCATATGGATTTACCACAGTACTGCAACAATAAGACAAAGGACTTTGTTTTTTACCCACTTCTGCTTTATAACCTTCTCCACTAGCATGGAAAAATTCATATTGGATCACATTTTCAGCAGGCTGTGCCAGCTCCTACCTATTCCTAGTCCAAAACCTCACATATCAGTAAAGACACTTTGCCTGCTTTAATTTGACTTGATACCTTCTCCTTATTTCTGCTCTCTTCCAAAGACAAGTGAATGAGCTTGCAAAGGTAGCAAGTCTACAATATTAAGTAGTATTTTTCTGGGTTTTTTTGGCTTTGTGTTCATTTGCAACTTTATTGCTGTTCCAAAAAAATATCAGATGTGGTTATGCATTTGTATTTCAGTTTTTGAGTAAAATTATAGGAGCAAAAAAGGACTGACTGCATTAACATTGTTATGATCAGAGCTTTGGGCCCCAGGGATGGCTTAATAACTGAGAAGTTACAAAGGGATATAAATTGGCCAGGGATATACAAATAGCAGCAACTGTAATGAATAAGTGTACTTAGTAAAGCCTACTCATTTATCCTTCAAACCTCTAGAGCACAATGCTTTTCTATAACTTCCATTACTGGTAGGATCATAAAAAATATTGTATTACTCCATAATATTTTTTCCTGTTTTGGAAATATTACAACAAACCTCATATTTTATTAAGGTATGTGTCCAAAAGTCAAAATTGGACAAGGAAAAATAGAACTGGTTGCTAATTTCTATTTCTAAACTATTTTATTGCTAATTTTATCAGGAAAATCAAGCCAGTCTCTTCCTGTAAAGTGACAGCTTAGGCAAAAAAAAAACAACCAACAACCAAAGGGTACTTTATTGGAATTAAAATTTATATTAAAATTCATAAAACTCTTTTTGAATGGTTCTCAAATGCTCATCATTTTGAGCTGTTTCATTTTATATAACCAACTTTTAGTGGACATCAGAGCGTCTCTGAACTCTGGTAAATTAGCGTATTCCCCCAGAATTAGAAATTCAATCAGCTGAAATGTTTCTTTGGAATGGCAGGTAGATGGCTTTTATATTTAATCACATATTGCCTCATGTTTCACCACGAAGAAATTTTTTCAGGGGGAGAGAAATGGAATCTAAAGAACATCCATGGGGTCGGAAATGTGTTTCTGGCCATTTCAAATACAGTTTAAAAACAAATCATAATTCCATTCCTCTCAAATGTGAGAGGAGGGGGATCAGTCACCTTGTGAGACAATTACTCTTACTGTTTTTAGCTGGGCCCTTCACTATATGTATTGCACACAAAGAAGTGAAATCGGCATTTGTGCAGTAATACTGCCTTGATAGAAATAGTTCTCTGTGATAACTGTATTTCTTTCTCCTGCTTGTTAGCAAAATAACTTAATCCTTGGAGCAGAAGCCTTAAATTCACAGGACTTGGTCTCAAAATGTGAGACTTCATGATGTCTCCTTCTCTGGAGACGTTCAAAACTTGCCTGGACGTGTTCCTTTGTGACCTGCTCCAGGTGTTCCTGCTCTGGCAGGGGATTGGACTCGATCTTTCGAGGTCCCTTCCAACCCCTGATATTCTGTGATTCTGTGATTCTGTGACACACATTGCAGTCTGCTGTCGACTTCCTTCAGATGAAGTTTTTTATTACAATCTGTAATCATTGTAGCAGACTAGTAATTTTCACACTCGACAAGAAAATAGGAACCCATAAATGCATATATCCAAATTATTAATATAGTCTCAGATATCAGTACTTTCCTAAATACTCCTGAAATGCGTTTCAAAGAGCAGATGAGATTGTAGTTGGGAAATGTGATAGGATACTTATCTTACTTTACTTTGGGAAAACATGTGTACTCTGAATGATGGGAAAGTGAGATGGCGTATTTTGAGAAAAGACTTTTGCAGCTGAAACGTGTCATTTTTTTACATTAAGGAATAGGTTACAGCATTTGGTAATATGCAACATGGACCTTTCATCACAGAAATATTAGCAATTTTATCATTGCTAATATTTGCTGTTTGCTTAAAGTTTTGCAGCGATCCATACCATCCACTTTTGAAAGTAATACAAAAAATCCTGACATTATGTCCGATAGGAATATATCTTTATGGGTGAGTATTTGGTGGCTGCTAGTATTTTTCAAGTTTCTTTCACCTGATTGATAATGTGAGAGAATATTCCAGTTTATGAGCTATACCTGCCCTCCCTGTGGACTCTCTGGTGAATGCCTCCAGCACTCTGTTTATGAGAAGAACTTTACAGGGATCAACATCTACAAGAGGACAGTATGATGCCAGTTTTGCCCCTGAGATATAGAAGAAGAATGAAGCACAGCCATAATATTTTCTTATTAAAGAAGAAGAAATGTAAGAACATTATGAAAAGATAAACATTTGTTCAGTCAAAAAACTGCCAGTGAATTTCCTTGCTTAGTCAGAAGCAAGGTTGTTTCTCAAGAATGAATATACAGTAAAATTTTGCTCTTCTTGTGCTTTTGTTTTGAGTTCCTCGTAGAGCCACCACCCCAAAATATTAAGTCTTAAACTAAGTACTTTTTAGAATTCCTCAGCGCAAATCCCATTCTCTTAATAGCTATTAATGGAGTAAAAAAAAACGGGTATTTGTTCCACCTTCCTTCATTCAGTCCCATTTATTTTGAAGCTTTTCTTATTATTTTTTTCTTTCTAGTTCCTGTAAATGTATTCACTCTTTTACATACAAATATATGTACAGAAATTTAGAAATGAGATTATTGAATAATAACTTAGATCTCTATATTAGCATTCAAATCTACTGCATGCTGTATCTTCAGGACACAATAGTCTAATTTCATATCTTTGAATGCTCTTTGTACCTTCTACTTAAAACTCATGCATTACAGTGAATCTATGAAATCATAGAATATGGATAAAATTTTTTCTGGCTTTCAGGACAGTGTTCTTTCCAAATATTTTAGGAAACTATTATTTCTTTCTTTTGATCTAAAGAAAGTGTGGTTTTGTTTTAAACATGTGGGGAAAATGAATAATGCAATTAGGTAATAAAAAAAGGACAAGTTTAAAATAGTGTATGGCCTCAGTAAAATCACATAGCATACAACATGGTTATTCTGTTTTTTTTCCCTTCGATATTTGTTTCATTCACAGCAATGCTGAGTTGGGGGGAGATTTAGTGTTGTAGGGAAAGGCACGTATTGCTGCTTGGAAAACTGAGGAGATTCCAAATTTTTGGGAAGAGTAGAAAATCAAGACTGGGGAAACATAAAATCCATCATGTTAGGGTAACGAGATCAGACAAGGTATATTATGGCCTTGAATCAGGGAATTAAGACACTGAGAAGGGCAGCAAGGAATGACAACGAATTCATATTTGTACATTTCAGAAGCTTAAGAGACCAGTGAAAGATGGACCACTCTGTTTCCAGGAGAAGAAATAGAATGAGGTACCCTACATATCTTGTTATATATATAAGGTACTTTTGTTACACTTTTGTTACAGACCATTTGAGAAGGGACAGGAGAGGAAAGTTGCATAACATACTTGCTATAGCATTTCCAGGAGCTGCTTAGTTTTCCTGAATTCCTATGGCTTTCCCAATATCAGAGAAACCACACTGTGATCACTTATACAAAGGCGTGTCTCTTGAGAACAGTGAGTAATGAATTTGCATACCAACATCTAATAGAGTGTTACATCCACACCTCCAGTTTGATCAGAGCCCACCCCTGATGCTCAGCTGCTTCTGTATTGCAGGTGGGTGACACCTGCTTTCATTTACTCTTTCCTCTCTTCCCTTCACTCTTGCTGAAGTTGGTGGTGTTTCATACAGGAGAATGCAGCTGTATATAATGTACTGGGAACTAATATTCTCATTATAGAATAGAATAGAATAGAATAGAATAGAATAGAATAGAATAGAATAGAATAGAATAGAATAGGAATTCTACCTTTACCATCTGATATTGCATTCAGAGCTGAAAAAGAAAAATTGTTCTTTCTTCAAATCATACGTTTTCTTGCCATTCTCAGTCAATATATTTTAGGTTACATTTAAAAAAAAGTAATCAATATAGTGATGAACTTTAATAATTAAAGAATTTCCTTCGCACTGACTAAATACTTCTTAAAGAATGTCCATCTGAACGTGAAGTATGTGTCAGGAATAAAGATGAAGATGTACTCATGCAGTGTTATTATGCTTTGATGAGAATAAAGAATTACTGGACTCTGATATGATCTCAATAACTTTAGTTTTAGTTTATTTTAATTAGCTGACTGCAGGAAGCTTATTCCTGAATAACTTTGAAATCAAAGGCCATAAGTTGAATTGCTTGCAAGATATGAAATATGAGTTATTGAAGTAAGTTTTTTCCACAGAGATGTATTAAACAAAATGTGTTTTAAAATAATCCATTTGTATTCAGTATACCTGAGCATTTAACACTTAGGTTTGGGATTTTTTTTAATCAAAAATGTGAGTAAGAAATTTTTAAATAAAGCACTACAGAAAAAGCTGAGAAATTCATGGAAGACCTCTGGATCAAAGATGGGTGAAATGGGTTAGAATGAAAACAGAGGCAGTAGCAACTACTGACAAAAGATGTAGGGGTGAGGGACACAGATAATCAATTTGTTGAATAAAGACTCATTATCACCACTGACAACTTCCTGGGAACGTAAGCACGCTGCTGGTTTCTGTTTGACACTGACTGGAACAAAGTTGGACTGTGGTCATTGATGAAGATATTAAAAATGAACCAGCCCTGGTGCTGAGCCCCAGGGAACACCGCTTGGGACCAGCTGCCAGCTGGGTTCAACTCCATCCACCACCACTCTTTGGGCCTGGCCATCCAGCCAATTTTTTACCCAGCAAAGACTTCACTCATCCAGTTTCTCCAGGAGAATATTGTGGGAAATGGCATCACAGGCTTTACTAAAGCCCAGTTCTCCTTAATATGTTTTGTTTGTTTTGGTTTTTTTTTTTTTTCTTTTACCTAATAATTTCTTTTTATATGAACTGCTTTATAAATGAGAATTTTTCACACATAAAGTTTCAAGGCTGGGGCTTTATAACAGCTTTTCTGTTCTATAGCATGGCAAATATTTAGACTAGAAAGCTTCTCAGATTTGTTTTGTACTACCACCAAACCAAATAGATTGGCTTTTAAGTTTTCCCTTATTACTGCTCAATTTCCTGATCTCTTCTTATAGTAAATCCTTTTTCCTGTTGTCTCACTCCTTATAAGAAAATAAAAATAATTGAATGACACAGCATCTCTGACTGAATAGCACAAATTAAATATGGGAAGGCATGATTTTGGAAAGTTATGTGAATTAAACATAGTTTAGGATTTCATCCATTGCAGATGCTATGTATTCTTTTACCTGAAGTGATAAAATTTCATCCTGTGTTTGTTTTCTAGCAGCAAATAACAAGAAATCAATCCACTCAACCCTTTAATCTTTTACACTAAAAAAAATCCAGCAACTCTTAGCTGTCGTGTTTACTTTGGTTCACTTTAACAGATAATGACTGTCTACAAATTGGGTTCCTGTGCTTTTGGACTTCATGAGAGTTTGGTTCTTAGAATATGAGGGATAGTTTACTCTAAGTAAGCTAAATATTTTATTCCACTACACAGAAGATACTCAAACAATGAGGACTATACAAATCCCTTACTGAATATTTAGGAGATTCCAAACATGAATTGCTTCTTCTTACAGCCCTTGCCTTCTATTTCTTTTAAGATGAACTATTTCCTTGAAATTATTTCAGAAGCTCTGTAACATCTTAAATTCCCCTTGACAAGGAGATTTAGGTGCAGCCTCACTAAGTTTGCAGACAACACTGAGTTGGGCAGGAGTGTTGATCTGTTTGAGGTAGGAAGCTTCTATAGAGGAATCTGGACAGGGGTGGATTGATGGGCTGAGGCCAATGGTGTGACATGCAACAAGACCAAGTGCTGGGTCCCACACTTGGTTCACCAAAAACCCCATGCAACGCTACAGACTGGAAAGGTGCCAGGTGGAAAAGAACCTGGCAATGTTCATCAACAGGCGGAATATGAGCCAGCAGCATACCCAGATGGCCAAGAAAGCCAAAAACATCCTGGCCTGTATCAGGAACAGTGTTGCCAGGAGGACAGGAGAAGTGGTTGTATCACTGAACTTGGCACTGGTGAGGTTGCACCTCAAATACTGTGTCCAGTTTTGGGTTTCTCACTACAAGAAAGACATTGAGGTGCTAGAGCAGGTCCAGAGAAGGGCAAAAGTGCTGGTGAGGGGTCTGGAGCACAAGCTGAGGAGCTACTGAGGGAACTGGGGTTGCTCAGCCTGGAGAAAAGGAGGCTGAGGGCAGACCTTCTCGCTTTCTACAACTCCCTGACAGGAGGATGTAGTCAGGGGGGTTGGTCTCTTCTGCCAAGGTGATGGGAAGGAGCCTCAAGTTGCACCAGGGGAGGTTTAGGATGCATATTAGGAAAGATTTCTTCACCAAAAGGGTTATCAAGCACTGGAACAGGCTGTCCAGGGACATGGTTGAGTCAACAGCCCTGGAGGTGAGTAGATGTAGTGCTGCAGGACATGGTTTAGTGGTGGTTTTGGCAGTGTTAGGTTAATTAAGACCTTCGATGATCTTGAAGGTCCCTTCCCACCTAGACAATTCTATGATTCTGTGATTCCATAATTCAGATAAAAGTATTCTTTTTGACAGGAAAATTAGGAGAAAGACTTTTCAAAAAATACCTAAGCCACCATAAAACCTTTTTGAGTCAAAACTATTCCTGGGATGCTGGTGTCTCTGTACAGCTGAAACCCTCTTGTTCCCTGTGTTACAAAAGCAGACCACATCTAGCTATATTTTTAGGATTAGAAAGTGAAAAGACTTGCCCCTTCTAGGAATCATATTACTTTTTATAAATGCCAAAGTTCAAAATTTCTTAACAAATGTGTACATTTCTGAAACTGTTCTCTAATGGTCTGCCATAGCTAGGTGGAAGTGAGAGATTCCCATTTGGGAATGCACACACAGACACATATACTCTGCCTCTTCCAAAAAGCTTTCTAGTGATGTGTCTCAGCTCATTAAAATTTTTGACCAATGAGTTAACTTCACAATTTAGAAATAATACATTAGCTCTCTCAGTTTGACTTTTTCTAAGGGGAAAAAAAAAATCCTCTTCATTGCTAATAATTCCTTGTTATTTTTATAAACATTTTCTCCAGAGGGTTAATTAGTGTCTGCTGAAGTTCCTGATGGGAAAGGTGAAATGAGTGTTCTATAGCACCATAGGGGAAAATGTTCACATTTTACATGAATACAGAAAAGCAGCCCAAAATAAACCTGACCCCGTGAATGGGTGGTTGCAACAGTATTAAGCTGCCCTAATAAGGGAATTTTATCTTTGAAATAAAAAGCTTTTGATTTATGAACATTTTTCCTCTTTTCTATTGTCAACGGACAAATGTCTACACTGCTCTGCTTTGATATTTCCAGAGTATTTGAAATATTGAACATAGGGACTAGAGATCGATCCTCTTCTTTATATTTCAGACGTGACATAATTTTTCACATCAATAGAGAGCTCTCTGGCTGTACCAAATCTGAGGCCGCGTGTATAGAGAAGGCCACACGTATAGAGAAGACCGCAAATATACATACTTAATAAAAAGCTACTGTTAAATAAGTTTCTGGAGTGGAAAGATTTGAATGACAACTGGCATCTCTCCTCAAACAAAACTCAAAGGACCTGCCAGGCAGTTAATCCTTTACCTTGATCTTGCTTACCTGTAGAGTCCTATGTATATTAAAATTGGGGAGATTATAAAATTAACATGGACTGGAGATTCAGCTCTATGAAGATAACACCCAGCTTTATTTTTCACTATCTGCAGACAACACCCTCATCCAGCTCTGTGGGCTCCTCAGCAGGATTAATGCCTAAATGAAAAGGATCTGTCTAAAACATAATCCAGGCAAGATGGAAGGAGTTTTGGTGCACATAGACAATGTATTTTGAAGGCTATAACTCAGTGCTCTGCTCATCAGGGAAAGATGAACTGAATTTCACCAGAAAATTCAAGAAGAGTGTAATAAGGGGAAAAAAAAAATCTATAGCATAGCAGTCAATGGCAAAATGATCCGACATTCAGGCAGGATATTATTTCACACTCTATTCATGTTCAGCCTAAATTTAAAAAAAAGAAAGAGAGTCTGTGGCACTCTCATATTTCAGACGAGTTGTGTAGCAATGAGATTTTCTGCCATTTAATATTAGGAGTGCCCTAACTCTTCCTTTCCTTCGATGAGCTCTCATCCAGGACCTGAGAAAACCCTTCTGGTCTACCAGAGCTAGGCATGTTTAAAGGACATTTTCTTTCTTGGAGTGGGGGTGTGTTTTAAATGGTTACCCTCTCCTGTGCTCTGCTCTCTCAGGGTATGCATGAAAACGTGCTTAAATGAAGGAGCACCCGCCCCATGTTGCTAACACACAGACCTGAATTAAAAACAATAACTTGAAGCCAGAAACTGCTTCCCAGTGCACCCAAACAAGAGTTTGCTTCTGCATTTCTACTGTATCACAGTGGCAGGGAGCAATATAAATACACAGACTGATATTGCCATAACTAGGAATGTACGGATAAGAAAATATTTGCAGTACCAGCCACAGAAGTAATCTTTTACTTTCTATTATTATTTCATGAATGCTTAATGTGTTTTTCAATTAATATTTAATGTCCTTAATGTGTTGGGTTTTTTCAATATCTAGATCAGTTTTCTTCTGCCCAAAAGAGGCCTAAAGATAAGAAGTTGTGGCCAAATTCAGTGAAAGCTCTTTCACAATAAAAACTTTAAAATATACCAGACCAGCATTTCCAGACAACTCATCTATCCAATTTGAAGCTTATTCTTCAGTTTTATCATGCATTCAGAACTTCCATTGACATGAATATGAGCCCTAGAAGTTTTACAAAAAGGTTCTATACATGTTTTCATAGCTTAAAAAGAAAATATAAACCACTGCCATCCATAGTTACTTAATTCTTTCTTCTTAATTACTCTCTTCTAGAAGTGTTCACTAACTGTATAGAGCACTCAGGCATAAATCCCCCCAAAAGTTAAATATCTTTGTGGTGAGTATGTCTACAACCTGTGTACAAGGCACAAAATTATGTTAGAAAAAAGATGAAATGGTCAAAACCAAGCTAGACTGGATTTTGCATTGTTCATGTCAATAATTTCATAAGTACTTCTTTGCCTACACGAGAGATCTTTTAAATCTGTTTGCCCTGGAGATGCTCTCTTTACTTCCTATCTAATTTTATCAATAAGGGGAGAGCTGTGGAAATTGAGCCAGATAAGTCAACATCCAGAAAAACCTGACCCTTTTCTCTTTAGGTGAGGATTTACCCCCATTCAGTTTGTCTTTCCTTTACAGTCTCTGAATTGCCCCACAGAAGAAATTGGTTTGCTTTGGCAGGTGTCCAACGTGACCAAAACATGGAGAAAGGTTATCTGCATATCTGTATATAGACGTTTCCTCCAATGTGTCCTTTGAAAGGACTCTACACCCAAGTGTCCTCAAAAGCTGAGTACGCATGCATGTATATACAAGGATGCCTGCACAAGCTTTCCCACAACTTAAAAGCTGCTTAACTAATTTTCCCAGCAGTTGCTGTAAGTTGGGGTTTTTATTGTGATTTTTTGTTTGTTTGTTTTTTAGGTTTTATTCTTTGCATCTGTAATTTTCATATGTGAAGTCTGGCAAACATTCTGTCCCCGAGTATAAAAATTCATCCTCCAAATGCTTTCAAAAAAGAGTAATTAAGAGTAGGGATTTTAAAGTGATGGCTTTTTATGTAAAGATTTTAGAAGGTTATTCTACCTCTAAAAGCACATATATATATTCAGGCTGGCTAATTTTTTTAAAAATTGGACAGAACATAAAGGAAACAGAAATTCTAGGTTAGCTGTATGTGGATTTTTTCCTATGTAACTGTTGTATTTCTAGCTATTTCAGTTATTGTTCGGAGTTCTGCTTACTTTATCATCATGATATAGTATTGTATTCTCACGGCACCTGAGAAAAATGATTGGACCTTATCAGCTCCTTAGGGGTCAAAGGCTCTGCAGCTCTAGATCCTGAAAGGCATCGAAGTGCCCACCTCTCATTGATTTATTTGAGTGTTAGGCATCTGAATACCATTAAGGCCAGGGATTTCAGAGGGCAATTAGTTTCATTCTAAAATATGTGTCTGAGATACTGAGGGTGAGTCACCATCTGGAGATGTTTGACTCTACAAGAAAACGCAGACACTGGTGAGACCAAATATTTCATTCTAGATTGCCAATATTAAACAAGTTCTTTTCACTTAATAGTCCACACACAGGACGGCATGAGATGAGTTCCTTGTGAAAAAAAATAAAAAAATAAAAAAAGGGGGGGGTGTATGTCTCAGGTATTTTGAAAAACTGACTGGAACACCCAAATTCCCTAAAAATTAACAAAATTATTTTTGATTACAGTCCTGTGAGCAATTGTTTTGTAAGCATGTGAAAACAAACACAGTGGTAGGTTTCAACTTCAGAATATGATATATATATATACACAGAATAATTTTAAAACAAAAAATGGTTAGTTGTAGCATGAAAACCCAGGACAATCTATGATTGTGTAGCAGAAAGGAACACATCCGGGTTACTTCTCCGACATAAGTATCTTTGATATAAAAGGGGTATAAAAATCTGTCTTATCCATATTCTCATTATGATTTGGAATTTACATGCTGCCACTTCAGTGCCTAAAATACATTATTTAAATAATACCATCTTAAAGTCTGGATCACCTGAATTTCTCAAAAATGCTGTGGACACTCTGTTTTCTTATTAAATATTAATGATACACACTATTAGAAACTATGGTAAACTTTAAATCTTGTATTTCTCTTCTAGAGGAACAGGTTAGAATAATTAAAAAATAAAGGTTAAAAAACAAATCTATTTTTTCTTTACTTTTGTGCATAATGTGAATTTTAAGTGGGAGGATTAAGTGTAATTAATTATGAATGAAAATGACAACCTCTATATGTCTCACCAGTTGCTTTACAGCAGTAATTAATTACAAGTATACAAATTTAGGAGTCCAGAACTAATTATAACAATGGAACTGGACACTGTTTTGCACATCTCAACTCCTAGTCCAGTGAAATGCTGAGCGCTTGGCCATCTGCAGATGCTCCCTGAAGCACTCAGCAAATTTCAGAGCAAGAGAGAGGATATGTTAGGCTGCAAGGCAAAATTCTGGCTCCAGAAAAGGCAATAGGAAGTAAAAGTTAATGGAATATCTGCTTTGTTTTATCACCACTTCAAAAGGTTTTTCTTTTCAAGCAAGGAACCCAGAATTCAGTTCCACATGACTTATTAAGTCTGATATTCTATAAACATGGATCCGTGAGTTTTGCCTACACAAATCATTTTATTTTCAACAAAGATTAGTCTGTGACCTTTCTACTTCCTACAACTAAATTATATTGAGCTCATTAAATTATGGAGAAATAGAAGCAGAACCAGGGAGTGATAGCCAAATGACTTGAGTAAAGGGGAATATAAAACCTCATTCTTAATATGCCTTTGCTAAGGAACATCCACTGATGCAGCAGTTTCTCCAAGAGGAACTTAGTGGATGCCATTAAAAATCTTATTTATAGATGTTGTACACACTCAATTTTGCACACCTTGTGTCCACCTCTGGGGGGTACTTGTACCAGTGGAAATTCAGGACAGAAGAAAAGGGTGCTCTGTTTAACCGCAGTCAGGAAAGCAGATCTATTTATTGCCTCCTGAATGAAAAACTTGGGACTTTACATCTTCTCTGAGATAAAGCGTGGTATGAAAATGATGTATGGGGAATTTAGTGGCTCTAGAGAAAGTGATAAATATTCATTGAAAATAATCTATGAGGATAAGGAAACACCTTTTTGGCAAGTAAGGTGCAATTTTAATATTTTATGGGGGATTATTTCAGTTACATGTTTTGAATTAATTAAAAAAAAAAAAAAAGGACTTTAGAAGTAAGAAAAGCCAAACACTGTTGTGAATAGATGCAGCAAGAAAATACCATTTCTATTTTGTGGGAGTTTTTGGTGATTTGGAAGTAATTTTTGGTCTGGATTGGAATGAAGCTGTTACATTTAGAGTGATACAGAAAATCATTATATATGATGGGAAATACATATTCAGGATTTTGCCGTTACTGGTTCAGAGAGGACACCTGAACCTCTGTGACTTCATCTTTTGTCTTTGTGCATTTTGAACATTATTTTTATTCTGAAGAAAGTGTCTTCATTAATCATCATGTCATAGAATCATAGAACGTTTGTGGGTTGGAAGGGAGCTTAAAGATCACTCAGTTCCAACCCCCCCTTCCCTGGGCAGGGACACCTCCCACCGGACCAGGTTGCTCCGAGCCCCATCCAGCCTGGCCTTGAAGCCCTCCAGGGATGGGGCAGCCACAGCTTCTCTGGGCAATACATGTCCACAGGTAAAAATAGTTTGCTTAAAAATGCCCAAAACATTTGCATTTGTGAAACACCAATTTCCCTCATTGCACCTGCCTGACTATTTCTGAGATAATTTATTCTTATTTTGGCACTCTTTGGTGAGAAAGAAATGCATGGAACCTTAAATACTCTGTTGGGGTAGGTTGTGGTCAGTAATAATGGCCACATGCTCCCACAGGCTCTTGGAACTGATGGTCCTTAGTGAGGCTGTGCTGTGTCAGTAATAGTTAATTTTCCCACTGATGGATTGTATTAGTGATCACTGTAACTGCAGGAAGCTCTCAATATTATTGTTAAATCCAGGAAAATGTTTGTGGCTGCACAGCTTTCTCTCATCTCCCCCTCCTCAGTTTTTTGATTCGGGGGAAGACTTGATCCAGCGCTGCAGAACAGTGGGCTACCCTCCCTCTGGATACAGCTGAGTGCTGGCTTTCTGAAAAGAGGTTTCTTCACATCACTTGCCTTAAATAGATGTCCCTGAACATACCACCCCCTGCACCCCCAAATGAAAACCAAAACCCACCCCAAAACCACAACACATGCACTGAAAATAAAACACGGACTCGAAAGGAAAATGTCCCTTTTTTGTGCTCATCCATACTCCTTCCAGCTATCTGCTCTTAGCCCTCAAAATCCTACTAAAGCGCTCATCGCAGGAGTGCTGACATTCGCAAATGGAGCTCTTTCCCATTGATGGAGTTACAACAACATCTTTCCCAGTTTTCCATCAGTGAATCAAAACACAATTATGAAAGTGTACCTCAGAAGATGATGGCACAGCACACATACAAAATAAGTACCTGATATTTTTCTAAGCTGTTTATTTCAACTAGTTTAATTTTGCAACTTATCCCGATTCTTTATGAAAATAGGCTATACATTTTTTTTTCCCGGCAAACAGTTAAAAACTGGACTTGAAGTTACAAAGATGGGAATTTTGCTTTGCCTGTGTTGGAAGACAACCTAATGCTCCTGCTGACGGTCTGAAAGATTTACCATTCCTGTAACTATAAAGACAGCACTGCTGAGACTGCAAGAATAAGAAATACTCATTTCATCAAAGCACCAATTTTATTCACTAAGTAAGAAGAAATTACTGCCAGATCTATGGGGGAGAGAGAGCGAGATTATCTCCGCTGTAAGAAAAGAAGCTCAAATTAAAGTCAAAAAAGCCAACAGAGTTGATGCTGCTTTCTGATAGGTGCAAGACACATTGCGACAGAATATATCTTGGAAAAGCACACGCTGAGCTTCCCTCTAACAGAATTTTGAAATAAATTAAAAATCACACCCACTGTGCTTCTGTATTTAAAAGCTGAAGGAATCTGTGGCCTCAATTTATACCTTCTCCTCTTGTTTTATATGCACACTCTTAGAAAAGGAAAAAAAATAATCCAGACAAAAGAAATCCAAGACTTTTCTGTTGGCTTGTGATTACTGGAGATTCTACCACTTTCACTTTTCAGCCTTCTGTCTTTGTGAATATCCTTCAAGAAAAATGAAATTTTGCAAGTTTTTATCAGCACTGGTTGACATTTAAGGCCCACACAACAGCAAATTCCTAGGTGCTCCAGCAGCTTGTGTAATGCTGACTAGTTCTGATGCTGGACACCTATACAATAAACTAACACAGCTGGAATCTTTAGAAATTAGATGACGAAAAGATAAGTGAAGGACTGAATAAAAGATAATTGGATTTATGCATCAGTGCCTGGCTAAAGAAAGAGAGAGAGAGAGACTTTATTCATGGCCATGAGCTAAGATGTTTTTACTAACATACATTAACACTTTCACAGCAAATACTCACGGTGGGAATCCAACCCACCGCACAATTTTGTATACCCTAGCAGTGAGAAGAAGCCTGTGTACTAGAAAGACCTGGGTCTTTCTCTGTTCAGGCCTGGAAAATGAATTCAGATCCTGCTACTCACTGAAGAAAATGATGCAATTGCTCAAGTTAGGAGACCTCTCTTTTATGGTTCAGCAGAAAAAGCTTGGAGTAACTTATGTGAATGAACACAGGCAGAAAACGAGGTGATTAAGAAGCTCGACAGTCTCTGAGAGGGCATCTGAGAATGGTACTTCAATAGTGATGGAGATTTTCCACTTATATCGTGGGTACTGAGCCTTGTGCTCGAGTGTGGCCTCCTATATTTAAAAAATAATTCCCAAGAATTCCCATACTCTAACCCTCTACCATAGAATCAGAGAATGGTTTGGGTCAAAGATCATGCCATGAAAGGCAACAATTTCACACTGCCACCAGTTGGGTGCCCTAGGTGACTAACCCACCAGCCTTAGCAGAAAGGTAGGCAAAACAAGTAATTATAGAAGAGACAATTCATATGAGGCTGGATGGTTCTTTGAGCAACCTGGTCTAGTGGGAGATGTCTCTGCCCA
>VZTM01006367.1:10120-29318 GCA_013400555.1 Jacana jacana | reverse complement strand
TCTGATGTTGAACATCTGACCTTCGGGAAACACAAAAAAACTGGGGGGGGAAGAGAAAAAAAAAAGAACAAAAATAAACCCCCAACCAGGCTGGAAAGGGGTCTTTTTAATCTACTGGAACCTTGGAAAGCATTTAAAAGAAAATATACATACAGATAGTTAAGAAGCAGCAAGCCGGGAGTTTGCGTTAGAGCCTGAGACTGATTTTACATCATTTTTTCCCTTGCTTTTTAAGAGAACTATTTTGGAGACAGTTTATGAAGCCCCAGCATAACCACTAACAGGTGAATTGGAGAACAAACCTTTTAAATCCACTGCTGGTTCTCAACCCAGGGGCACACTGAGTCACTGGAAATTGCATAGCACATGTTCTGGTGCAATTTTTTTAAAGAATTTCTAAATTCTGAATTTCAAATTTTTGGTCACAATATAAAATAATCTTAAAAATGGGGGGATATGTATTTCTGATATGTATTAAGCACTTATGAAATGCACTGTTACCATTATTGATCAGTGATAAGCATATCTTACCTGTAAGAACAGAACCTGGCTATTCATTTCTACCCACTGAAATAAGATCAGTAGTATTTCAGATTACAGTTGTTAGCTTGGGCTGCCTACCATAATTTAGAAATATTCTTACTGAGCAAGTCAGTATTGGTGATTCTCTATGTATCTATAAACACAGATCATAGAATCATAGAATAGTTAGAGTTGGAAGGGACCGTAAAGCCCATTGAGTTCTGATCCTCCTGCCATGGGTATGGACAGAGAAAACTATAGTTTTCTCTTTCATGTACGAAGATCACTACTTTTTTTTTTTTCTCTCTCTTTTNNNNTCTCTTTTCTTTTTAAAGATCTCTTCTTTTTTTTTTTTTTCTCTCTTTTTTTTTTTTTTTTTTTTTTTAAGCATGCATGCTTCCTTTTTAATTTTAAAGCAATAACTAAAAAATGTGTTTTGGTATTGATAAAGCATATTTTAATTTCATGCAACTCAAGTCCTAGAGAGATTTCTAAGAAACAATGTGAGTTTGGATTTTTATCTTAACACTCAGGAGTTCAAGTAAACAGTGCTATGGCAGACAGGAGAGAATTTGCACATAGAAAATAATATTTCAGACATATATTAAAAGAAAAATAAGCTGTATATGTATTGCAGACACTAACATCAGAACAATAGGGGAGACGTGGAACATCACAGGAGAATTTTGGAGACTCACACTTCAATTGTTCCTATTAGATGGTAGGCACTAAGGTGTTTAGGGGGCTGCAAGATGAGACCTGCAAGTACTGATCGAGAGCTGGATTTGTTCAGCCTAAAGAACAATAGATTAAAGGTCGATTTTACTTTTGTCTTCAACTATTCAGTGTAAGATTATAGTGAAGTTTAAACTAATGTTTTCTTGATAGTAAACAACAAAAGAAAGACAATAGATACAAAATGCAACAAGGGAAAATTCTAGTTAGATATATGGAAAAGCATGAATTCACAATGTCTGTCAAAAAAAATAACAGGTTGCCCAGGGAGATCCGGATGAAACCTGAGCCACCTGATTGAACTGCAAAGCCAGATCCAACATCAAAATCAGCCTTACTTTGAAGAGTGAGTTAGACTAGGTAACTTAGCGAGATACCTTCCAATCTCAACTATTCTCTAATACTAGTCAATAATGCACACTTCCCTTTTTCCACTTTCTGTGTTCCTCCCTCAGATTTTCTGACTACTCCCACATCTTTCTTTCTGAACCAAATCCCAGACATGAAAAAAACATCATTAGTTATATCAAAATGGCCAAAATAGTACAAAACAGTAAACATGAGATACCTGTACCTGAAAGGCTGATCAGGAACAGCTGTGATTACTGACTACAGGTAGGCAGCAATTTGATTCATCTTTCAGCTTGAGCTTGTCATCTGTTTTGAGACACTGCATAAAAGTGAACTACCTGCAATATTTCACAAACTGTAATGTGCACATTAAATGTATGCTTATCTTAGAAAGTTTTTCAAGCTGCTTTAGCATCTTCCCTGGAAACAGGATGAAAAGAAAGACAGCTAGAAAATTCTACTGCTTTTAATTGTACAGGAGCAGCAAATCAATTACAAATGCAGAAGCACAAGACTGCAATATGAAGTTTATAAGAAATTTGAGTATGTACTTCAGAACTGCAAAGCATAATTTCTTAGACTGCTTTTAACACGGTAGTTCAGAAATTCCTTCAGACAATAGTTATATGCATATTCTAGGCATCTTTTCATAACCACGTATAAATATTGATAGCAAAGACCCCATGTCTTCCAGAAAGAATCATCACAACCATAGAATTTACAAATAGTTAAAAATCAACTTTGCAGTTACTGCATTGAATAAAATGTTAGTCTTTTTAAACCTAATATATATGTACTAGTGGTAGAAAAATAACTGAGATTGCTTCAACATATCAGGTTATATTAATGTAGGATTACTGGAGAAGCTGTGTGTTTTCTAACCTCTCATGTGGAAATATTATGCAAATTATTTGTAAATGTGAAAGCCTCAAGAGCAGGGCTACATTAACAGCTCCTATTACAAAGGTATTCTCAATAATTTACAACTCAACAAAGGCTGAATTTGATATAAATTGTTTCTGTCACAATAAATTCTAAAATAAATGCAGACAGCACCATCTTCTGGAGTAAATGAAGCATTTACAATTCTTTACAGTGAAAGCAGAGCATTGAGTTTCAGTTAAATAAATGTTTATACATGCAACAAGCTTAACAAATTGTTCTGTGAGCAGAGTAACTAATGAAGCATGGTTTCAAACACACTTGTTCGCTGTGTCGCCCAGCACATAATCTTCCCAACCTTGCCAGCTCCCTCAGTGTCACTAGTGCCTGCCTTCCTCTGCAGCACAATGCACAGCTCTCTTCACAGAGGCACCTTCAAAGAATGGTTTCTTTTCAAGGGACAACAGCTACTCGCACTCTCGCTAGTCCAGAGCTACGTGCATAGTCAAACAGTACATGTGCTGTTTGGCAAACTGTTACCTGTTTCTTGGAGTGGCTAAAAGACTCTGAGAGTTTTGTAACAGCTGTCCAACGGATTAAAAACCTATTGGTACTTTTACAAGAAATTCAGGCTTATGAAGTTATATTAAGTTATCAGTGCAAAAGCAATTAGCATACAGCAGGTAAACTGAAGCAATTAAAAAGAAAAGCTGATATACCAATTAGCAGCTTTGCAGGAAAGGACCTGGGGTCCTGGAAACAAGCTGACCAAGAGCCAGAAATGCATCCATGCAGCAAAGGAAGCCAGCAGCATCCTGGACTACAGCAGGAGTGTTGCTACTAGTGGGCCAAGGGATGCTATTCCTCCCCACTGCTCTACTGGAGAGACACATGCGCAGTGCTGACTCTAGATCTGGGCTCCCTTGCTCTGATCAGGGGATTTCATCTCGTGTACTGGTTAGGATGGAGTTAATTTGCTTAATAGCTGCCCTTACAGCACTGAGCTTAGATCTGTGATAAAAACAGTGTTGATAACACACCAATGTTTCAGCTGTTACTGACCAGCGCTTGCACAGTTTTGAGACTTTCTCTGTTTCTCACTCTACCCTCTCCCTTCCACCGGTGAGTAGGCTGGGGGTGAGCAAAAGGTTGGGAGGGGACACAGCCAGGAGAGCTGATTTAAACACATCAAAAGGATAGCCCATACTATATACGATCACACTCAGCAATAAAACTGTGTGTGTAGGGAGTGTTTTTCTAAGGTAGCTCAGAGACTGGCTGAGCATCAGTCTGATTGGAGATGGTGAGCGATTGCCTTTACCACCACTTTATATTTTCCTTTTTTTACTTTACGGTTAAACTGTCTCAGTTCACAAGCTCTCTCACTTTGGCCCTTTTGATTCTCTCCCTTATCCTGCTGGGTGTGAATAAACAAGGAACTGAGTAGGGGCTTATCTCCTGGCCACGGTCAACCCTACAAGTATACAATCTCCAGAGATGCCTTCTGGTGCCTCATCTATCCTGCGCTTCTAAAATATCATACACATGTAGAACCTCTGGCTTAATCGCGCAGTGTAACTCTTATATTTGTTTGTCTTTAACTCCACACTACCAATAGCTCACAGAACACAGGGCTTTCTAGCACAACATCCAAGTTTACGAGCACATATACTCCTTATTTCTAAGATTTCTAAGTTTGGAAAGTGGGCAGATTTTTCAATCCAAAGAAGGTTTCAGGTAACAAAACAAGTAAATTCTTGAACTATTATTTTTCAGTATAATTTTTTTTCACATCCTGTCATACAAGAAGATGCTTTTAACAGGATGACGGTATTATCACAGTGTTATTGCTATGTTTTCTTGTTCTGTTGAGCTACGAACATGAAATTGGCTAGAAGGTAGTTTCAGATTTATCTTCTCCATTAGAGGTCAGCAGAAGACCATTTATCTATGCATGATCTGAATGGTTCCCATTTCTTCTTGAAATTCTAGGTCATTTAGACAGTAGCAAGAAAAAATTAACTTGACATCATGGGTCAGAAAAAGCAAAATCTAAAATTTCACAGTAACTATTGCTTTTTCACTTTATTGCAGAATCACTGTAGACAAAATTAGATCACTTACAAAACTTGTAAAATGTGAACAATTATACCACACAAACTAGTGGTAACATGAACAGACAGATTCATGAAGAGTAGACACGTCTCCAAGATGCTTCTTACGCAGAAGAACTTTAATGGAAGGCTTACTATTTTGTGTTTTCTTCTTACTATTTAGGTTTGGGTTTGAGGGGGATGGGGTCTAGCAGCCAAGGGGCTGTAAGTTAGTTCACTGTCTCTCCTCACATCTTCAGGACCACTGAAAAGTCACCTTCCGCTAGGAGACCTAGAACAGATGACTTCTCTTCTAGTTTTTGAAATATCCCTTTCAAAAGAGAGTACTTCACCTCACTTTCCACAGATGAACACCTACAAAACCACTGCTTCTCGAAACCTGAAATTAGTCATAAAGTAGCTAAGAAACCTTTTTAGTTGTCCAATTAGGAAACATTTAGGATTATGAGATATTATTTCTTTAGCTGTTGTCATAGCTCTGTTTTCACTCCCGAACTTAACCTTAGGCATTGCTAAGTCATTTCAGAACTGAAAAATGCTTCCAGAACCATTCTGACAAGGATTTGTGGATAAATGAAGGACACTTACACACCTCAGGTTATTATAAATACTGAGGTTTATAACACACAGTAAACTGTTCTCCCAAAGGCCACACTGCCAGGAACTCACCTACGATTCACCAAACATTGAAAAAATTGAGACTAATGAGTTCAAGAAAATACAGGGAAATATTTCTTAAAACATCCAAAAACCCTAATATGCTCAAATATATTATTTGACAAAAAACTCACAGTACTGAAAAAGAAATCATAAACTGAAATAAATCATAAATCATAAACTGAAACAAAAATAAACACACAAATCCTTCTTGCCTCAATTTTCAGGTTTGCCAAGACACTATTTTATTTTTACCAACCAGGTATCTTATAAATGGATTATTATTTTTTTTTTCATCAAAGGTAGGCTTAACTATAGGCAAATCCTCTAAATGCAATTTTCACAATATCAGATTTTCTACTAAAGCTTTTTTTTCAAGAATATTGAGTGGATATTCTCTAGTGGAAATAATCTAGACTGGGATTTCCTAACCTGAGAAACAGGATTCATTTGACGCTTATCAGACTGCTTGAAGAGGTTGAAGTTGACTCATATTACTGCAGGACCAAAAAAAAAAAAACTTTCTATTGTGGAAGAGGGAAGTATAATTCCCATCCCTTGTTTCAGAATACTGAAAGTAGTCCTCCTTCAGCAGAACATTAAAAGGCATATACACAGATTTTCAAGATGCTCTAATGTACTTTATTTTCTAGACAGATGAATAGAAAAATATACTAAACTGTAAAATCTCCCTGAAATATTCTATTATTAGTTATTTTATTTTTCCTTCCTCTAAAGGATACCATACTACAATAGAACCAAAACCAATGTGGAACAATAGGCAAGTCTCATTGGATCTTTGCAGGATTGTAGTGATGAGACTCAGAAGTTTGAAGAAAACCTATGTCACTCATTCTGTTATAATAAGAACAAAACCCCTTTTAAATTCAACAGTCAGATTTCATTAGACTCTAAATCAGAATACTTAATGTTTTAGTTAAATCTAAAGCAACTAGACTAGACAGTATTGGATCAAAGTCCTGTTACTGACATATATATAAAACCCCCCCCCAAACTATTGTTAGCCTTATCAAAATATTAGTAATTTAACCAGAAGACAACAATTATGAGTGGTCCAGTAATACTAATATCCATAGTGTAACTGCCATAGTAAAGTGTCGTTAATAATACTACCTTAAGAAACACCATACAAGAAAAATTGTTAATACTGACCCCTTTTTATGGGTGCTCAGCTCACCATTGCAATACACTTCTGGGTCCCACCATGGGCAGTTTCAGTCTTCCTCAAAGAAAAGCACTGGGAAGAGAAGGGGAGGTCACATTGCAGTGTCCTTGCCATGAGAAGCTCATAGTTCGGTTTCTTTCTCCTGTTGTCTGGAAAGAGCAGAATGTTGATGCTTTCTGCCTCCTCAGCCTCGGGCTTGCTTAGGTCTATTTCTGTACTTTCCTTCAGCGCAGCCCACACCACTGGTGGTACCGCACAGCCCCAGTTCACCCCAGGAAGGCGACTCAGCCCCCAGCAGCTGGGGTAGTCATCACCACTAGGCCCAGAACCAGGACCAAGTCCTGTCCCTGCAGGTCCCAGGGCACTACAGGGCTTCAGCTAACAACAGCAAAACCACTTTGACAGGCTATGCATGCAGATCCCACACATCCATTCTGCTCTTGAAGGATAACACAACTACAACCACAATCACAGTCTTGATGTCTTAATCCAACAAGAGCCCAGCTCTCAGCTGCTGTATCTTCCTATTATAGTTGTGTGAGGGAATCTTATACTGCATCTTGCTTTAGTCTACTTCTGCCACTTATCCCAGCAGCCTAGCATTTCAACCACACCTGAAGATTTCAGAGAAAGAAATCCTGAGGAACTATAACTTTATAGCAAACTGGAAGACTATGCAAAGGAAATACAACTGAGCCATAAAACTCATCTCTCCCCAGAAAAAAACCAAACCAAACCAAACCAAAAACCATAGGGAGAGGTAATTTACGTTGTCAAACTCTCTGTCAGGAAAAAAAATAATTTTTATACAGACTCACAGACACATACAAACTGAAAGAGCAACTGATCTAGTCACTTTTCCTATGGTGAGAAAATGAAGCCCCTGCTTCCTTGTCATCTTCTAAGGTCAGCAGATTTATTTCCAGTGAAGAATATACATTTATGACATAAATTTATCTTCTGAGAAAAATAATTGCAACCAAAAGAAAAACATAGGAAAAGCCAAAGGCTTGATGAATACGGAGAAAAATCCATGGTGGAAAGCACCATACATTCCATGAGGCAAATATGAGGCTGTAATTGCTGGGTTTGTGAAATCTCACACCAAACAGAATTGGTTTTTTATATCCATTTCATTTGTTCTGTGAAACGTGTGAAACATTTGTATAGTATTGTTCTATGGTAGATTACATTCTGTCATCCTCCCTATTGCTAGTCTTATTCTGGCTCAGATGCATTTTGCTTGAATGCTGCTAAAATAATTTCTACCAGAAAGAAATAAGAAAGCAAAACCAACACCCTCCAAATCACTTCCACTGTAATTCTTCAACTAGGGGGAAAAAATCCCCCAAACAAACCCAACAAATTATAAAAAGCACACCACAGGTAAAAGTAGTCATCTAAAATAATTTGATATGTTTCAAGCCTATGAAAATTTATAAGAGGACTGTGCCACCTTATCAGCAGTGACAGAAAAAGGAGGCATTATTCCTGCATGCACTAACATCGGTGATTAGAAAGGATTTGCTGCCAATTGTTATTTTTTGACAAAACAATAACTTGTTTTATAAGTGCTCCCATCATCTCTTTTCTATTTCTTGTCCTTGACCTTTCCACACAGTGAAAAAAAAACAGGCTGGTATCCAAAGGGGTAAACTGTAAATTACAAACACCAATATTTATCAGTTGTTTTGGAATCCAAACAAGTTATAAAAAGCAAGGCTACTACATACCTATGAACCTTTTACTTTAACTTAAGAATAAATCTTAAAAAAGGTTTTCAAACCAACAGAAAAAGACAGCACTGATCTGATACAGAACAGTACTGCTTCCAAGTAATAACAGCAAATGCACAAAGTGGTAAATTGTCATCATTGTGCATATTAACTCACGTTTTATCACATCAGTCTTCATGATTTCATCCATCTCAGCTTTCTGACAAAAAGTAGTCAAAATGCCACCTGTTTTATTAGGTTGAAGATGCTCTACTATAACAGCAGAATTCTTCAGTAATTTACTGAATGCTTCTCACTAATTATATTACAAAGAGCACCATCATCATATTTCAGTCCCACTGGCAGTAGGATAAGCTGCAGTACTAATTTTCAGCGTATTGCAGTTTTAGAAATTACAGTATGCCAAATACTGATTTTTAATGCAGTGACTACAAACATATATATATATATATAAATGTATTTCATATATTTTGGTAGTTTTTATGCGAGTTTGTCATTTGATCTTAGATAAGAAGAGAACAAGGGAAATGAAAGGAATCCTTCAAGATGTGATAGGCATCTATTTTTCCTTGAAGAATGGTAACCATCACAGAGGAGGAGAGTCCTCTTTCTTTTTCAGGTATCTAGCTCTGCAGTAAGTGGATGTCTTCCATTGTTCCAGAAGTTGCTAATGGGGTTTCCCAATCAGTGCTGCTGTCTAATATTCTAATAACCAATTATTCTTCTATTAATTCTAGTGTAAAGAGTAATAATTTCTGAAATAAATAAATGAATAATATCATATTAAGCAAGCAGGCCTATATAGCTCCAAATTCTGAGCTAACAGAGATGTTCTTTGCATAAAGAAATCACTGTAGGTTAACAGTATTTCTTCATTGTTAACAATGAGAGATATTACATTGTTACATTGTTAACGAGATATTACACCTTTAGGAGTACACTCTGACTTCTGGGTTTAAAAGGCAACAGTAGCTGATTTACTTTGCCAATATTCTTGTTCTAATAGTTCTCCATTAATTGGAAGAGCTTTCTTCCTAGAGTAATTTAAAAGTATCTACATTGCTGTTTTTCTACACCTGCTAGTAAGACCTATTGCGTCTTTCTCACACTTTATCTAAGCAGAAAAATATCATTACCTCAGCTGGAGACCAAGCAGAAATTGCCAATACAACAGAAACTTCTTGATCTTAGGATTGGTTTTACCTCTTTTCTAAGGATACTGAGTGTTACAAGTAGTGCTTGGAGTTTTGAGTTTGTTGGGGTTTTTTTGTTGCTATTGGCTTGTTGGATTATTTATTTATTTACTTACTAGTCATTTACAAATTCATAAAATAAAGAAGTTATTCTCACCTTATTTATGTTCTCTAATCTGAGCTAGTGACCTAGTCTTCCTTTACAGTTAGTGGAACAAAATCACACCTCTAGGACCTGTTTTATCAGATTTCATTTCTTTACTCTAGGATGCAATCAGTTGCACCAAGGAAGTATCTTGCTTTTCCATGACAGTAAAACAAAGATGAGTTCAGGTAAATGCATTTTCTTCTGGAAATATGACTTCCCCATTGAAACACTTCAAGGTGCTCACCAAGATGGACATCTAAACACATGTTGCTTCATAACTTCCATATTGAAACATAAAGGTTATGGACCTTAAAGGATGCAATGTTTCATCACTTATTTGATAATTGCCTGAATTTGGTAATTGACAGAACATTTGCCTAACTTGTCGCTCTCTCTACCTCAAAATCTATGGGTTTATTTTTGTCATAGCTGAAAATTTGATGTTTGCTGCATCTGTAAATAATGGTTTTAAAAATTCATACTAAAGATTCTTGGCAAGCATAGCAACAGATTTGCTGCTAGCAAGCAAATGAGTATTACAGGAAGGAACAAAAATACTGTGGAGTAGCTTGCACATAGTTTTCTCCTGCTTCTTTCCTTCACAACTGTCCCCCACCCAGTGCTTTATTCTACACTATTATCTTAGTGCCCTGTGGTGCTGAATATAGAAACAAATGACTGTATGACCTTTCAGCGGCATGTGATCATAAGATAGTGAGAAATTTGCAAGCAAGATGAAAGACTTTTTAGAAGTTACTCAGAAGTATTTATACAACATAGTTTTGTGTTTAAATCCTAGCATTTCCTTCAAAGACTTCTTCATTACCTTTTAGGGGGAAAAACAAACAGAACTACTGTTGCTGGAAGGTCTAAATAACAAATACAAAAATCTATTTGAAAATTATTTCGGAATCAAAAATGTACGTGTTTTATACAGGTTTATACTTTGCATTATATTAGAGCAAGAGAATACTTTCATATTTTAAAAGCAAATTTTTGTTTGGTTTAAAAAAAAAAGCTAGTACACCACTTGTCATTTAAATGAACAAAATAATGAATTGCAAATGGAGAGAAGTTAGTGAAGCACGAGACCATTTAGCAAAATATTTATACATCCCACACAGATTCTTGTTTCCTTGGAAAGGTTATTTGAGTGTAAATGTGACATTTTGAAATGTGTGACTGCAGTGAAAACTAAATAAATCATAACTTATTTATCGCTTAGTAATGAAATTTAATGTTTATCTTAATTCTCCTCATTTAAAGAGGTCTTGTCCCTGTAATTGTTGACTTTGTGTTTGACCTTCCTACTTTTTCCATGCAATTAACTTTTGTCTTGCTTGCATCTTACCTAGATAGGGGTCTGTTCTTCTGTAACAAATATATATTGTTGTGGGTGACCATCTCGAAGAGAATGAACATGTGAGCGATCCAGGCCTAGTAATACTGACCAAAGTCAGACTTTACTGCAAAGTTACTAAAGGACCAATGCAGCTGGGAAAACAGGGAGCTGGAAGAGATAACAACAACTCTTGGATGTGGAATGCAAAACAATAGGACTGTGTAGGGCTGCATGACCTTCGAGTGGGCATAGTTCCTGTGCCAAACACAGGAGAGCTCAGAGCGGGTGGACAAGGGGTCTCAGCCAATAGTAGTGCTTTTGCTGTGGGGTGTTACTCTCATGTATCTATATATACTCTGCTGAAACTTGCAATAAACGAGGACGACTGTACTCACATTGAGATTCAATAGTTACTCCGGGTCCATCTCCCACTGCAACATATTGTAATAAAATTAATAACCTAATTTCAGCCATTGATATGTCACAGTATTGTTTCAAATGGAATTCCACAGCATTTGGCACACTTACTATATCTTTATCGCTAGCTTTATATCCTGTGCAGCCATTTGAAGTAATCAGACAAACAAACTATGCTCTCTAGTTTCGCATTTCCAATCTGAAATTTTCTCGTGCTTACACTTAAGAGGACTGGCTAAATAAGAACAAAAGTTAATGCACTCTCTTTACTAGCAGAATAGACTACATGTTCAGTACCATGTATCTTTCTGTTTCTGTGCTGTTTGTAGTTTCCCAACTTGCATTCCTTTCACTTATGCATACATATTACCTGCATAAATACAATGGTCTCATAGCTATACACACGTAGTTTTTAAGGTAGCTTGTACTATTTCTGCACACAAATCAAGAAAACATTTCCCCTACCCCCATGTCCCACACCAAAAAAAAAAGGAAAAACAAAAAAACACACCACCACATGATCAGGAATTTAAAAGTTAGTTAAAATTTGTATGTACCTATGGTGTCAATAAGGCAAATTATGTCTATAGAAAAACTATTAATCCTAATTTTGGTTTTCTTGATCAGAAACTGCTTTTTTCTAGCTCAGTGAGGGTATTTACATACACATCTGCCCGCATTCCTGATTCAACATAGTAGTAAAAATGATATCTCATTCAGGGCATGCATTTTACAAAGGTTTGTTTCACAGATCCATTTGATGGGAACAGCAATATTGATGTTGGAGAAAACTGCCTTTTCATCAAAGTTAATAGTATTGCAGAAAAAAACACAGGGTCAAGACAGAAGCAGTGCATTACTGCAGCTACAGAAGAGAACACACAGCAGCAACAACTCTGCTGATAGGAACTCTGCCCATATGGGTTTATATACCTTTAGGTTATGCAATACATTCTTTACCAATGCTGTGCCAGACAAGCAGATACGGTAAATAACAGGAGCAATCAATATCCTTCTGATAATGGAGGTCTAGACAGTGAAAGGAATAATCTGCTCCTTTATTAACTAAATCATGCTGACTGGCAAGACGATTAACTGCAAATATTTCTTGACTAGTGTGGTTACTACTGCAAAGGTCCCTGACACATCAACTCTCGTGCTTCCACAATGGAAACATGAATGATTTTAACCCCTCAGATGAATGTCAAAGTTAAATCAGAGAAAAGAGGGATGCATGCTTTGGCTCTGAACCTGTACTTCTCTCAGTAACGCAGAAACGTTGCATTATTGTTCTCTTCACCATTAAACAAAATCTTCACTGCACATTTTTGGCTGATGCTTGTCATTTTGAAAAATGCACCCTGTTAAAGCATGTTTCTCAGGCAAAATTGTTCCTACAATGTGGGTATCATTCATCAATGAAGTAGAGAGCACTTCTTTTTGGTCAAATTGAAGTTATCTGAAACAATAACATCTAGTTTTTAGAAAAGCAAAACTGGAACTAGAGGAATCCTCTGCAGTTTCCTCAGACAATACATCAGCTTTCACAAACTTTATTAAGCTTGAGTGTTTAAATGACTAGAATTTCTGGTCAAAATGGAAAGAAATTTATTTGTTGGGTTGTCCCAGGATGGATAATTTCCTATAATATTGTTAATGATAATTCCCTCACTGGGAAGGAAGTTTGCTTCTCTTTAAAGTTTTTATGGGACAGTAAACCCAGTTTCCTTCCATTACAGTGAAACTACAGACTATCTCTCTAAGAATCAGCAACAGCAGATTGAGGTCCCTCCTGCTACAATTGCTAGGTATGCTTCTTGAACCTTGCCTTTGTAACACAAGAGCATCCCTCACCATCACTGCACCTTTATCTTTAGCTCTATGAACTACACGTCATTATAGGAAGGTATTTAGATGCTCCAAAATCTTAATGTGGATTGCTTTCATAGCGCAGTCAATAATCTATGGAAATGCATGGTTTAATACTGAAATTTTTGGTTGTAAATTATGTAGACTTAGGTCATTATTTAAATCAAATCTTCAGTTTCTGAGTGTTTGTAGGAGACAACAACAACAACAAAAATGTTTATTAATATCTTGTCTAACACAAGCTCCAAAGGATTAACAACTTCTACACTATGCTGTTGGATCACCTGTACATGTCATCTCAGGGGACTCCTAAAGGTTTTTGGTATCACTAAATATGATATCATCTTTCCCTGTCTGTTCTCCTTCCCCCTCCCAAATTTTTGTGTTGTCTTTGGGAAAAAACAGCTCAGATAGGAGGAAGATTATGCCTTAAGCACCTGATCTCATTTCCGAAGGAGTCAGATTTTTTTGTTTACAAAGGACACTTCCTGTATGTTTGCTCTATCCAGAAGTTGCTCAATGCTATTTTAAGTTATACTGTGCCCAGCTGGCAATTCTCTCTGTGCATCCCTGTCGATTTTCCCTGCAGTACCACTATTACCAGCATCCCAAGAAATGTTTAAAAAAGGCATAAACTCCACAGTTATAGTCTAGTGGTATACTTCGGAGAATCAACCATAAAAGGTGAGCATTCAAAGACAAAGTGATAGTTACCTCTACGTTGCTGAAGAACANGTAAAACTCTAGGAAGAGGTAAAAAGATATGTTTGTTTCAAAACACTGGAATGTAATCATCAGATGTAACTGAATTACTGAGTAGTTTGAGAATACACAAACCTGGAAGAGAAGTGATTGCACAAATGTTTAAACCTATTTAGTAATTACACTTAAATACAAAACTAGCTAGCTTATCTACTTCAATTAGTCTCTCTTCAGACAGAGGTTCTCTACTGTTATGTATTTACGCTAAAGCTTATGGCAACATGCCCTAGGCTAAGTTGGCCTTTGAATACTAACAAGTCAATATAATTAATACTAATTAGAAAAACTTTGGGTTTGTTAAAGAGCTCTTCACAGTTAAATGGGGGGGGAAGTTGTTTGTTTTATTTTTAAATATAACTTCGTGTTAATCATTTAAAAACACTAGAGACATAAGAAACCCCTTTAACAATTTTTCTGGTGTATTTTTATACTCCCATAAAACACTCCAGGGTGCCCATTACTGTATGATTTTAGCATGCATACTAAACTCAATGTAGGTGAGCTGTGTTAATATTATGCTTCAACAGCACACCCTGGAGTGTCTTACTGCCTAAATGATGGAAAGGTCAAACATTTACAGCATACTGTAATGTTTCACAGAGCAATTCTACATTAAGATTCTCTGTTACCTCATCCTTTCGGGAAAAGTGGTTGCAAGGAAAAATAACAAACACGATTCAATTAATCCAGGTTTGTTAAATCCCTAATATGCAGCATAATCTTGTAGTTCTTTTTGGGTAGTGAGTAAGGTCACATACCTTGTATATAGTGTTATCATAAATTATGTACCAGTAGAAAGTCCAGTAAAGCCTCCAATAAAAAAATCTAACTAGATATTAATATCTTTAAATAAAATGAAATAAATCTTGCAGAGGCTGATATGTTTACTGCAGCATATATTAAAAAGATTTAGGGGGGAAAAATAGAATTTTATATCAGCATCAGAGTCTTACTACACATCTCAGCTGATTTAGTACAGACTGTCATCCTGAAAACCTCTCAGTAATAGCACAGTACAGCAGAGCAGAATAGAAGACGCTGTAGCCAGGATGCCTGTGGCATCATAGTTCTGCAAGTAACTATGTACTTGTGGTACCCAGAACTGTTAGTCTAGTAGTAACCTTTGTACTAAATATCCAAAAGTAGGGTATTCGTCAGTGCTTCCTCTACCTAACTCTGCTTTTGATAATTCAACTGGTTTGTCACACAGCAGTTCTATATACTGTGAAGACGGAGATTATAGAAAACATTATTCCTCCTCAATATTATTTAATCTCTGATTTGGTGCCTTCTACATGGATCAATGAGGAAAAACTAAATATAGAAGTTAAAAGCAGAGTATTTTTACTCAACATGCTGAAAGCTCTGGTTCTCTCAGCACACTGGCTCTCACTCCAGAATATAAGAAATTTTCTCCAGTTATGGAGAAGGGACACTGCTTTTGGAAGCACTCAGCATTACCCATGTTATGGTACTAAAGCTTTTCTAGAAAGCCTACCTTTCCTCAGTCTGCTTTTCCTGACATTCTAGGATTAATCATGCCAAGACATCCTGTATCTCTCTAGAATTCCTGAGAGATTGCTAAAGGAGGCTGTAGGCACAAATTGATTCCTAAATGTTACTGAACCAGCCTTTCCTCCCTGCAATAAAACACCATGACTTCAACAATACCACCTCATCTTGGCCTGTAATATACCCCTGAGGTCTGAATACCACTGAAAAAAAAAAAAAAAAAAACATTCTACAATTAACAATAATAATAATTTTAAAAAAAATTAAAAGAAGAACAAAACAAAACTAAAACAAACGAGTGCCTAACTTGAGTTGTTTTCAGCCATTCTCCTGCCATTTTCTTCTCTGAAGAGCCCTATCAGTCCTGAATCCCAGTGCTGCTCTCTTTTTCTTGTTTTGTTACTGTCTATGGTGGACAGAGGAGAGTAGGACTGCATTGAAAATATGCAAAAGTTTGCCTCTAGTAGTGTTGTCAATCATATGTTCTGGAATGCTTTCAGTATGATTTTTCATGGTCTGTGGAAAAGTTCCACTTAAAAGTTAAAAAGTTTATTTATTCCAGATTCCTCAGTATCACTTAGAAGTGAAGTTAAAAAAAAAAAAATCTTCTTTCAGGGTTAAATAGTGCCAAAGAGACATTTATTTTTGATACAACTGTACTTCAGTTAGAAGAATATGTCTTCTTCATTATTATAATAAGCAGTATTGATGACACCACCAATAATTTTAAAGTTTAGAAGTTACTTACCAGGAATAGATTTGTTTTAAATTCCTTTAAAGTGATCCCAGTAGGGCAGATGCTTTTGCCCATTTAAGTTTTAACTTCAACAGAAAATTTTTTCAGTAGCTCTCAGAAGCTTCCTTTATCAAAATTGATTTAAAATTTCACATTTATTTTATGCAAAAGTATCTTTAGTGTCTCATTTATGTGCTGCACTTATTTCTTCTTTTGCTTTTCATGGCTTTTATTAGGTATTTCTGTGAAAAGCAATTATACTGTGCATACCCAAATAAGTAAAAAAATAAAATAAAACTAACTAACTAAATAAAAACTTTACATTTTTACATACCTTTCTGATTCTTCTTTTCACTACAAACTGGTACTGTTCAGGGATACTGGGAATGAACAGACCACAAACGCTGCTGTAAGATTTTTAGGACAGTTAATTATCAGTGCCAGATTGAAAGTAATTACTCAGTAAATGTGACTCCTTTTTCACACCTAAAGATAAATGCTTCCTTTGCTTAGTACACAGAGGGAAAAGACACTTTGTATTTCTCCTAGGTTTAAGCAGGCTGCTGCTATCCTGAGACCAGCAGAAGTCATATCTTCTCTTCTTCCTGCCACTGTGCTTGCTTCCCAACACACATTTACAAATCGAAACAAACCAGAATGTAGCTGCTTCAAGCATGGCTCACAAAATACAGTAGATACTAATGAATGAATCAAATGTGCACCACTACAATCTGTGAAAAGCATATTTTATCATTGTGATAATAAACTCCACAAAAAGTAGTATTCAAGCCAGGTTTTATGTTTTCTGGTAGGAACAGATGTCCCATAAAGCTAGATATTTTGGCAGGGCAGGCTTCAGAATTAATGACGAGGCATTAACATGTATAATTTCAAATTCTCAGTGCAAAATAATTACATACTTCCATATTTTAAATATAGAATTTTAATTACATTTAAGATACTTTTATAATAAATGTCATTCAACTATGCAGAAATGTTTGTTCTTGTCCTAGCATGTAATAAAGTGTTTTTCCTCCCTGACTAAGAATATTTCACCAAAATCTTGGGGGACAAGGGAGGCAAAGGAAAAAAACAAAACCAAACCAAAACAAACAAAATATTTGTTTTCTACTTATTTTTGCTGTTGCTACAGAACACAAAACAGATTCCAAGTCATAGTTTTTATTAGAACAAGTATACTTTTGACTTAAACGTAATGTACGTATTTATTCTGAAATGATGCAAGTTTTAACCAAGCAAAAAATACAATGAGTATATAAGTGCCTTAAGGAGTCCTCACAGAGTTCAGATTTTTGAAGAACCTTTGTGAATACACCAACATTTCATTTATAGCACTCATAAAGCATGTTGAAAAGTACTATACTTTCTCTACTAGCATATCATGAAAATGTTTTGTCAGAGCCACTGCCATGAGTCAACATGAAACATTAATGCTTACGTAAAATGACAGTGTTCAGAGAATTGAATGCATTCTCAGCATTGCTAATGACAGATCAAACCAGAAGTATTTTGTGCACACACTGAATAACATGACAAAGGCATACCAATGAGTAGGCAAATTAATGTAAAAGAAATCTTTTTCCTCCAGCAGAATTTGATGCTGAACTAATGGGCAAAAAAGACTAGAGAATTTTTTAAAAAATATTTTTTTTTATTCATTCACTAAATTCTGACACTGAACAAAAAACAATAATATAAGCCATTTTTCTCAGATTCTCACGTGAAATGGTAAAAACTTGCACCTTTGCAGAGTACCCTCCTCTATCCCCCAAAGCTTTAAAGTTCTACATTTGATACTCAAAATACCATACGACAGAGCGTTGGCTTTTATTCCAGTAACTAAAGACAACCCTCTCCCTCCAGAGATGGAAAGAATTTAAAAACCGTTTCTCTTGAACCTTTCATATATGGAGCACTACCTTTAATTATTCTGTTCCAGAACAGCTTTGACTTCTCTCCTGTTAACCACAGTCATGGCTTTCTCATTCAAGTTTAGCACGCCTCCTTGATTCCAATATCAACATCAAAGGAATATCAAGTAAATTTTACATTAGTATATGGGACAATGACATTTCAGAGAAGGGTTTGCTATACTCACCACTAAATGTATTATATCCATTTGAAGATGTAGAAATAACCATTTCTTTTGGAGTATGAAGCTCAATCCACAGTTCATTCAGGAAAACTATGTTAACTACAATGATGGTTACTACAGTCTAAATTTTCAGTGAAGATATAATATTCCTCATCTCTCAAAATGCACCTAACAGTAATTTTAAAAAAAGGAACTTAGTGAACAAATTGATTTTAAATATATTTATTTTCATCTTGTAAAGTTGTCCTTGTTTTCCTTTGTTTTACTACAATGACTTAGAAGAAATAGGCAAATTTAAGAATATACTATACAAACTAAACATACCTTATTTACTTTCTAAATTCCTTATAAACACATTTGACACCCTTACTTGCTTTTCTGTAAAGAAAACAAATAGAAAAGGTTTTCTTCCCTAAATCTTCCATTACATTGTTAAAAACATTCACAAGAATCAGAAGATAACCACTGAAGTATGAACTATAGTTCCTTCTCCCAGAGGAGGGCCATAAAGATGATCAGAGAGGGCCGGAGCACCTCTCCTCTGATCACAAACTGAGGGAGTTGGGATTATTCAGCCTGGAGAACAGAAGGTTCTGGGGAAACCTTATGACGACCTGAAGGGGGCTTCCAGGAAGACGGGGAAGGACTCTTTGTCAGGGAGTGTAGCGACAAGACAAGAGATAATGACTTTAAACTGACAGAAGGTAGATTTAGATTAGATATTGGGAAGAAATTCTTTACTGTGAGGGTGGTGAGGCACTGGAACAGGTGGCCCAGAAAGGCTGTGGTACAGTAGGCATGTAATCCCATCTGGCTGGAATGTATTAATGATATCACAATCAATGAGGAAGTGATCAGTGACCTGCTATGCCGCCTAGATGCACACAAGTCTCTGGGACCAGATGGGTTACAGTCAAGGG
>VZTM01006366.1:920347-941890 GCA_013400555.1 Jacana jacana | reverse complement strand
AAAAATGTGGGTTTTCAAAGATTATTATATTAGATTTTTGTTAGCAGATTTTTCAGCAGAAAGGCAAAAGCATAGATCTGAAATACACACTTTCTATCTCCAAACTTCAGTCTGTGGCTCAAAACCCAGGAGACTGTAGCTTCTCAACAGTATGACACTGGAGTGTCTGAAGAAGTTGTGGAAGCCCTATCCCTGAAAGTGTTCAAGACCAGGCTGGATGCAGCTTTGAATAACCTGGTCTAGTTGGAGGTATCCCTGCCCATGGCAGCAGGGCTGGAACTCAATGATCTTTAAGGTCCCTTCCAACACTAACCATTTTATGATTCTATGACTGCAAAGAAATCTTTATGACAGCTAACATAGTATTTTTATTCATAGATTTGTTCTCTGAATATTTGTAGTAGAAACTAGAAAAGAAAAAATAAAAAGGAAAAAGACATCAACATGATGGATAACTTATTTGGATAACTCAGAACAGTTACAATTTAACAAACTTAGCAGCAAATGAAAATGGGAGTTAGAATGGGAAATGCCACAAAGTTAAATTGTGCAGGGCACTACCTGCCGTGTTCTGCCTCTGCTCCTTATGCCCCTATGCCAAGTGTTTGGTTCTTTCACATGAAGTTGACCACCAGCTGTCTCTCCTGTCTGAACTGAGCTCATCTCCAAGGACTGAAGGAATGTGACTTGTTCATCTGTTCCTTTTCCACCAACTACCAGCATTGTCAGAGTGAATGTAAAACTAAGACAGAAGCAGAAAAATGCTCTTGGTACCTACTCCTTGCAATGAACCTCAAAGGTTAAACCAAAACAAATTAGGAGCTCACAAAGATATTGGCAAGATTAAGTAAAAGCCATTTCAATGCAGGCAAGATGGAGAAAATATAACGGGGCTCAGTTAATTTTTACTTATTTGCAAGAATTCACGTAAAATGCTTTGTAATACTTATATGACCACTATTGTCCTTTTCATACCCCTCCAGGAATCTCCATTGCAAAAAAAATCATTCAGGAAACAGCATCACATGTCCCATTCTCCATAAGTGAGTTTCATACATGTTTTTGCTTTCTTGTGTGGAATAGGCGACAACCCGAGCAAAGCGTTATGCTGGAGCATGGGATAAAACAAGCAGCTGTGCAGATTCCAAAAGTTCTGATATGTGATATAGAAGGTCAACAAGACTGGAGCATGAAAATTATATGGCCAGCAGAAAGTAAGAAGATTGAACAATTTATCAGTATTGAAAGTACTAGCCTATGGATGGCTCCAGTGCCTCAGCTGATCACTGTGGCTGTGATGAGAAAAGTCCTAAGATGCTCTATTTTCAGTATCAGACCAGGGAGGTATCACTTAAAAAAAATAAAAAAGAGAGAGAGAGGAGAAAGAGATGTTTGCTCTCCACGATAAATATGTTTCATCTCACTTCTGAAGTAAATTATTCAAGGTCTTGGCACCCAGCTGTGAATTAGGCATAATATAAATATACCAGGCTTTGTATCAGGGGGATACATTCTGGCAAGACAGGCTTTCAAAGAAAATTGAGTTGATTTTCCAGGACAAGAATAATACCATTTTCCTCTGTCCATAGAGCAACAATGACCAGAATAAAACTACCAACATTTCTGGCATTAAAATTCTGTCAAGAAACAATCTTTGAGCCTGTCTAGTCACACCCTGCCTTTATCCTATACAAATTGACAGATCTGAGTATATAAAGAGTGCAAAAATTTCTTGAGCTGAAAACCTGAAGCATCCTTGGCTCTGTTCAGAAATCAGCCTAAAGCTTGATAACAAAATGAAAAATCTGTGAATGAGAAACAAGTCTAGATGTATATGTATGTCTGTGTGCAAAAGGAGCAGGGAAGGATGAGAAAAGCACAGTATAGGAGCAGTAAGGAAGAAAAGGAGAACAAAGGAAATAAATAATCATGCAGAGCCAGATTCTCAAGTGGGATAACTTATTGTTACTCCATTAACATCAATACATCCAGACAATTGTAATGTTTAAAGTAAGACCCTTTGGCTTCATCTGTGGTAGACCAATTTCATTTAAGTCTATGCCAATTATTTTCAAAACTGACTGTAGGCAAAAGATATGATACTTCACAAGACTTCCCTAGTACACTCATTTTTAAAGTAACACCCTTTCATCCAGGCTGAAGCAGACGTACATATTTTTTGAAAAAGGGAGATCATACCACCCCCAGCCAAAATCTGAAAAAGAAGTCTCCACTGCCCCTAATACAAGGTATGGAGCAAGGTGCCCACTGCAAGAAATTTCATACTATTCTTTCCCTCCGCTAAATTGTTTCCTGTGGCTGCTAGGAACATCTCTGGAATAACTGAGATGTGGTGGGATAGCTTACATGACTGGAGGGTTGTAGTAGATGGATGAAGCCTCCACACCCTCCCTGGGCAGAGCCTGTTCCAGGGCTCTGTCACCCTCACCGGAAAGAAATTTTTCCTCATGTTTGAATGAAACTTCCCATGTTTCAGTTTGTGCCCGTTGCCCCTTATCCTATTGCTGGAAACCACTGAAAAGAGTCCGGCTCCATCCTCCTTCAACCCACCCTTTAGGTACTTATAAGCAAAGATAAGGTCTCCCTTCAGCATTCCCTTCTCCAGGCTAAAGAGCCCCAGCCCTCTCAGCCTTTACTCCTAAGGGAGATGCTCCAATCCCTTAATCATCTTTGTTGCCCTATGGTGGACTCTCTCAAGTAGTTTCCTGTCTCTCTTGAACTGGGGAGCCCAGCACTGGATACAGTATTCCAGTTGTGACCTCACCAGTGCAGAGTAGAGGGGGAGAATGACTTCCCTCAACCTACTGGCCACACTCTTCCCTATGCAGCCCAGGATTCCATTGGCCCTCTTGGCAACAAGGACACATTACTGGCTCATGGAAAGCTTGCTATCCACCAGGATTCCCAGATCCTTCTCCTCAGAAGTGTTTCTTAGGAGATCCACCCCTAAGGTATATTGGTGCCTGGGGTTCTTCCTCCCAGGTGCAGGACCCTACATTTGCCTTTGCTGAAACTCATTAGATTCTTTTCTGCCCAGCTCTGCAGCCTGTCCAGGTCATGCTGGATGGCAGCACAGCCCTCTGGAATGTCAACCGGCCCTCCCAGTTTGGTATCTTCTCTCCTTCTCCTTCTCCTTCTCCTTCTCCTTCTCCTTCTCCTTCTCCTTCTCCTTCTCCTTCTCCTTTCCTTTTCCCCTTTATCTCTCCTCCACCATCAGAAATATTTTTTCACCATTTTAATGAAAGTTCAATATTTTGGTCCAGATTCAGTTTTCCACTCAGGTTTTCTGCAGCAGGAAAAGTTTTTTAAATTCCTTTTATGTTTGTTTAATGAGCTGGAACTGGGAGCAGCAGGAACAGTTTTCCTGAAATTGGTTGAGATTTTTGCACTTGCACTTGCTCACACACAAGTACATTCATTTTTTAGTGACACTTTTACCCAGACATCTACAACTAAACATCTACCTTAATGGGATAAAATTGGGAGACAGTCACAGCCTCTATTAATTGAATGAATACTTCAGAGTTTTTACAGAGCTGTTCTTGGAAATAAAGCCTGTTTTGAAAGAAACTGTTCACAGGACTGTGCTTGATATTCGTTTTGTTGTATTTATGTCATGAGAGCTCTCTAATAGGAAAAGATGTATGTTATAAGTATCTACATAATGGCGTCCCTCCAAAAAGGCCATTACAGGCTGTAAAATAAATAGTACTCATTTAATTCCTTTTGTAAATATACACAGTTTGGAGACAATAATAATACAGAGAAAGTAAATTAAGCCACAGAAAACCACTGCATCTAAACGAGTTTAAGAAACCAAGGGGGAAAAAAATACTACTGCAAGATAATGGAACAGTATCTTGTCATGAAGGTCCCCAGCTCAGCAAACCTTTTAAGCATATGCTTACTGGAAAAAAAGGACTTATCATGGCCCCATGTATCTTGCAAAATGAAGGCTGTAGTTGTGTATAGACATATACTAAAACAAGACCTGGCGATGGCAACAACCTAGCTAGATGTGGGATGTTAAAACCTCATGAAGCTGATTAGATAGCACCCTATATGATAATCTAAGTAACTCCTCAGCTCATCTAATCTGATAAGATCCTAAACCAGGAGGCCACATTGAATTGGTTTTATCCACCGTGACCAGAATTCCCAGGGAATCAGTTTCTTGAGCAGCAACCTCTGGCCAGCATCAACGCTTCCATTCTTCGTTCAATTTACGATTTTAGATTTGCTGTTGTAAAAGGTATGTGGCTTGGCCAAGCTCAGTTTACTGATTGATTCAGACCACTCAATGTCCATCATCCCTCCTTTCATTATTTATCATTCCCCCAATAGTACTGTCATGACCATGCTTTATCAGGAAGGACTTTATGACTTCTGTCAGAATATTGACAGAAGTGTTAAATAGCAGTCTTAACTAGCAGTTCACCTGCCCAGTAATGATCCCCAATTTACAAGAATGTTTTGAGTTCTCTCCATTAGCTTTTAATCAATTTAATGCACCAGGCTGATTTTCTATTTTTCTATGTGGGACTAAGGCAATGGTGTCAGCAAAGCCTAAGTCCATCAAACTGATATTATTACCCTTATCAACACAGTTTGTAGTGCTATCAGGTGCAGTTATCCACTTCAGTTTGACAAGATCTGTTGCTGATGATCCCAGGTAGATTTGTATTAATTACATTACTGTCTTTTAATCCTTTATCAGTCAAATCCAGACTGAAGATTCTGTTATCTTCTCTGAGATCAACGTCATAGCTGAAAGAACTGTAATTAACTCAGTCACTCTATTTATCTTTTAAAAACATCGTTGTATTCACTCTCCTGCAGCTTTGTGGCCTTGCCAACCAACAGTGTTAATGAATCTAAGAGTACGTTGGTTCCCTTAAAATTCCTGAGTTTAAATTATCCACATCTGTCCTTATATAATCCTTTAACTTTTTGAGTTACCTTAGGACTTGCAACAAAAGCACATGTTTGTGCTGCAAGACAAGTATCTACAGGACTCCTACAGAAAGGCTGGCTTAATTTAAAGGCAGGGAAGGAAGAGAGCCCCTTCAGAGCAAGCAGCTGAGTACAAACCATCTCAGCACACTGTCCATCACAGGCCATGGGAGTAAGGATGTCCCAGAGAAGTCCAGAGCTGCCACTGATAGCAGCCTGCTTCAGGGGAAGAGCCTTTTTTGACATGGGACAAATCTGTAATCAGTTTGATATATGGAGCAATTTGCAGCCTGCTCATGAGAAAGGCACATTTCCCAGTTTTAGAAGAAATTTTAGCTGAGATAGAGCTGTCTGAGGACCCTCTGAAATCCAGGCTGTGTAATTCATGGATTGCTGAAGGATCAGATTGATGAATCCCTTATATCTCTTAGGAGTGGTTAGGTAGCAAGTAGGTTGTGATCCCTACTGTGCACAGCTAAGGGAACTAGAAGTTTGTATCACATGACTCCAGAAGGATTTTTTTGTGTGTTAGCACCATAATGTGACTCTAAAAACCTTTTTTAGTTTGTTTTCCGAAATAGTCTTGTAAAAACAAACAAACAAACAAAAAAAAGAACAGTAAAGAAAGATTAATCCCTCATCTCCACTAAATCATGTCCTAATGTTTCAGTAACAAATTTTCAAAAAGGACTGAAAGCTAAACACTGCTAATCAGTGGGCCAATATGATTTATGAGGTCTTAATTACATTACTGCTGAATCAGTCACCTGCTAAGTTTGTCTCACTGAATTAAAAGTAAGGCAGTGGGAAAACCACAAGATACATAATAAATACTAAGCATGACAGTATGAATTAGCAAAACATAAAGGATTTGATTTACACTTTATAATAAAACCTTTTTACTTACCTTCTGAAGCAAATCTTTTTTACAGTCTCTTAATTTCTGCTTTGTTATTTATTAAACACAGACATGGAACATCATTAATTCTCCTGGCCTTGCTCAAATTGCATTCGGTTGTATCCAACTTGTTCTTTTTGACATTTGGAAAGAGGCTTGCATTTGGCTCTTAATTTAATATAAGTGAAGAGATACATACAGCTAAACCAGCCACTTTGTCAGGGGATGTAACCTATTCATTTTCACAGCACTTGTCTGATAGGTTTTACCCTCAGAGTGTCTGAGAGACAGTGAATCTGTCCCTTGCTTTGTACAATATGCTGTACAATACATTACAATATAGCTTCCCACTGTGCCCCAGCCTCTTGTTTCTGACAACCCTTGGTGGTAAGGTGCAGAGAAGTGCCAATATGCTACATATATACCCGCAATGACATGTCTGAAGAACTAAATAACTAAATGCACCTCAGCCAGAGGCTGAAGAGTGAAGGATTGCGTGGGTTATCTCCAATAGAACTCTTTTTTCCCCCAAATTCCTAACTTCCTGCATTCCTCAGCACCCAGAGGAGAACAAATCAACTCAATGGTCTCATTGCCTGTAAGACAAAATGGGAAAAACAATTTTATTTAAAGGTTCCAGTGAAATATGTGTTGTTTTGCTCCTGTTGTCATTTACTTTTGTTTGTGTGGTTTTTTAATATAACTCTCAAAATTTTAAAGTATGAGATGACTTTGCAGTGAAAAATGATGCATGCAGAAAATATCAAAAGCAGAACGTTTTGTTGCCTTTGAATTCTTTCCTTAGGTTTGCAGGAGGTCACCATGTGTGACAGGGAGACTCAGAGTGACTTAGAGCATTTCATTTGCTTTAAACAAAATGTTGAAGCTGATACATTCCTGTTGATTATTTTTTTTTCTCTTTGGGTAAACCCACCATTATTTGACAAAAAAATCATTATTATAGGAATTGTAATCAATACTGGAAGCAGTCCCATCACTCATCTGCTCTGACACTGGTATGAAAAAACCCCAAGGCCAAATGAAGAAGCTTTAGTACTTCATCAAGGGATTCTCTTTTGCTTGTGGTTGCTTTGAGCCTAACCTCCCTGCAGAGAAGGTGTTGAAGAAGGATATGCAACATTCACTGAGTCCTCTGCGTTCAGAAAGTGCTCACACCTTTCGCAATGCAGCATTTTCTGGTAACTTACAGAAAGCGCCTCCTGGAGTAGAGATGCCAAGATTCCTGCACAACCAACTGCTGCAACTCGGCACAGATCCCAGCCATGGGTGCAAACTCATTTAGTTCACAGAAATATTTGTACAGTTTATGGACACACACACGAAGTTCCTGAGGCTTCTTAGTAACACTAAATATCCTGCTATTGTTTTCTTGTGGCCTTGGGTAAGAATTACTAAACTGGTGCTTTGCTTAACTGTAACGGAAAGTGGATATGAAACTAATAGGTACCAGCAATTTAAAGCAAATGATTCAAAGCATCTCCATTAAAGCATCACCATAAGCATCAGAGGAATGGTTATGAAACAAGAACACAGCACTTTCCTTCTTAGCTATTCCTTTGTGAGAAAGGAAATGGATCAGGTAAAAGACAGAAAATCTATACCCATTTTTTTCTAAATGGCCTATTACATCAGAGTAACACCTCCATATCATATCAGCAATTTTATAGCTTAGCCTATTGGATTCACATGAATTTGATATCTGGTTTTATTCACTGAACACAACTCGTTGTGGGTATAAAGAGCCACAGTGTACCCAGTGAATCTGTATGAAGGCAGCCCTGCTACCTTACTCTCCTTCACGCTCATGCCCTTCAGTGAGCTTTCCAGCACACAGTGGTCTTTGATATTCACCTCACACGCAAGTGATTTTGGTTGTTTCTTTACTATGGATCAGTTTTCTCAGACATGGCAGAGAGTGACAAAACCAGGGAATCAGTTGCTGTTTCCTGGACATCTGTGGTGATGGAGACTGGAAAAGCACCAGCTGTCCAAAGTGTAGACAGCTGTACTGGTGAGGGATGAGAAGCTTGATTCATCAGCTCCACTGGAATGGGACATACTGTCCATTCTGCGATGTGGTAGCGGGATGCGGTAGATTGTGGTCTGAGGATGGGGAGGAAAGCTGTGCCCTGCAGGAGTCCCTGGGCAGTACATCATCCCTGTGGCTCTCCAACAGCCACCAGATGCAAAAGGGACAAACACTGGGGAGCTTCAGCTGCAGAATCAGAACTGATCTCAAATGACTGAGTGAGTTGAGATTTCAGAAGACAGAGCCCAAACCCAAATTTTTCATACCCCAGATTTATGAAGGCTGAAGAGTAAATCCTATAGGAAACTGCAATATGATCAGATACCCTCCCAGTGGCAAAATGGGGTCAGCTTTTGAAGTAAATTAATCACTGCATGAATCTCAAAAAGTATTAATAACAAACACTTCTGACTCATTGATAACAAAAGATGAGTTTGAATGATGCATGGAAAGCCCCTTGTCCACCTCACAAGTATGGACATGTGGGGCATCATTAGGCACTTTTTATGCTGCCAAGGGCTTAAAATAGATGCCTTTATAGGACCTAGCATGTCATTTCACCATGAAAGTGTTCAATGCAGAAAAGGAGGAGAAATGGGAAAAAGGAGTCCCTCAAGGATGTTCCTCATGCAGAAGTTGCTATCAGATTTGTAGTTGGAACACAGTGATAGCTGAGCTCCCCATTCATTTTCCCCAGAGAGACTCTTTAAACCCTGACAGTGGAATCCTTACTCTGACTGAAGTAAAAAAGAATGCAAATTCTCCCCCTGTGATGAGCAACGGAAGCTCTTCTGTTCAAGAGATTGGAGCAGATACAAGACATCAGCACTGGCCTTGGGGAAACGTTCTGAAGAATATTATAAAACAAAACTCTACCTTCAAATATACAGACATGTCCTTTTTGCTTGAAAAACACCCTCCTGCAAGCAAGCTGTGTCATACTGGAAACTGTTAACTCCATAGCTCCCCATATTAGTCCTGATATAGCCACCCACCCTCCATGGAGTAAGAAAGCATAACCACCCCTGTTCTCCAGTGAAGAAACTGAACCACGGAAGTATCAAGAGCATAATTTTAAGAGCTTTGACATAAGGAGTCTTTGGTCACCTTTCTAACTGCAAGTTACATTCCTGATGCACTTAGATATTTTTTACAAATATAATCCAAGTGATCTTAAATACTCAGGTCTGTGGAAGCAACATGTAGAGCTGTTCCCTGGGCACACCACCAGGGTCTAACTCCCCCGAGTAGCCTTAACCATCTTTCTCTGCAATCCTCTTCTGCAACCTCTTATACTATTCCCCTCCTAGCTGTCTGGCTGCATGCATTCAAGTTCTGCTCCCATGTAATGCTGCCTGTAATCTTGGATCAGATTTCTTTGAACTCAGCAAAGTTTGAGAAAGAGATATGAGAAGTTCCCAGACCCTCTTTCCTCATCTCACATCCGGCTCCACTATCACCACCATCTTGCCTTTGCTCACAGCAAAGATGTTCCCTGACATATAGATGCCAAATTATTCAGTGCTGCTTGCAAACTTTATCTCTAGCACCATTCCTCTGCTGGGTGAGACTGGAAGCATAGTGGTGAGAATAAAAACAGATGTGTCTGAGCAAGAATTTAGGATGGTGTTTAGAATGTGTCTGAGATGGTCACAAAGAGACAATTTGTAAGAGAGGACTGATGATGTGCTTAAAAAATATATATGGTAGAATTTAAATGACGGTGAAAGCAAGTGGAAGAAGAAACTGTTTCTTGCAGGATCTGATGAATGGCAGCAGCAATGCAAAGGGGAGGATGAAAATGGCCAACCCAGCCAGGGGAAATAGTAAAGTGGTACCTCTTGTTTTAGCAGGCTGGTTTAGCAGGTTTGTGTCATAAAATCATCCCCTGGGAAAGTGCATGTCTGTGACAGAGCACAAGGGTCACAAGAGGGTTCAGAAAAGTATATGGGGATCACTGTTTTACTGCAGCTTCAGCAAAATCCATGATCTCCACGGAAACAATTGCTAAACCAAAATATTTGGAAGAAAAAGATGTTTGTTGGTATTTTCAGACCATCTCAACGGGACAGTTAGCTTCATTAACAATTCCCCTCTATTCCTTTCTTTTACATCTGGTCTGAGTACTATGCATGTACTGGTAAATAAAATGTCCTCTGACTCTAACTGGTTTAAATCTAGCTAAACTCTGTTATTCATCTCAAAAGCACAGTGGCTTGTGGTCGCCTCTGGCATTACCCACACAATAACTGGCCTGGGTCATAATATTTATCAATATGTCACCATTATGGGAAACCAAGTTCTAGGTCCTGGGTTTATACTCTCACTTTTCCAGAATTTTCCCACCTGGAACAAGCCTTAAAGAATGAAGAAATGGAAATGTCACACTGAACCAAGTGAAGATCACCACTCCCCACAGGGTACTCCACCTTGATAGCTGGGTCAGCCTAAGACTCAGTCACCTCCCAGTTGTGCTTTTTCTGCAAGCAGAACAGTAGTCCTCCCTGGGGTGGGCAGAGGTGCCTCTGGATTGGTGCACCTGTAATCAACATCCTGTTCCCAGGTCCATTTTCAGATGCTTCAGTCAGTCAGGGTTCATGCTGCAAGTGGGTTTTTAGCCCTGTCATCGTTCACTGATCCATTTGTTGCCTCATCAGGGTGCAAGACATTCCCTTCACCCCTGTCCAGAGACACCCTTCTCATACACCACCCATGAAAGCTAGCCTAATTCCCCTCTGACCACATTGATCCTGTGTCCATGGTGCCTGTTAGTGTTACTTGCCATCCAAATTCCCACGGGCCTTTCAGAGTCCTGCCTCTCCATCTTGGGAGTTACCTCGTTAAACCCATATATTTCCCTTGATTTCCTTGCATCTGAAGGACATTTACATTCACCTTCTGTCCATATAACTACATCACAACAACCTCCAGAGGTGCAATCTTTTGGCCTAGGATATTATTTCTGATTTAGTTGCCATCATTTGGGGCTAGGTCTCACCAGCACACTTTTGCTTGGTGTATGTGTATGCTGATGATATAGTAGTATCCAGTGAAACTGCCTGCTCCTAAGGTGCCCCCAGGGGTTGTCTGGCTCTCTGTCAGATATTCACAGTTGGATGAGCAACAATTTTCCAGAGGTGAACATAGCAAACTGAAGCCACTGGTTGCAGGCAGCTACATATGTTGACTTTTCAACCCAAAGCTAAAATCTGAAGGACGCTTATTTTATTTTTTTTAAAGGAAGCTGTGCTCCAGGGCTGCCTCCAAAATGCAGCATGATAGGTATCTTTCACACAGTCCTGTTCCTCAGATTTGCCTGCCAATTTTTTATTAGAAGGTAATGCCTTAGTACTGCTGGGTTTGCTGCTTGTGTTGCTAGACTGACACCGCTCAGTACTGCATGAGTTACTGCCCTTGAAATAGCTAGAAAAACAGCATTTGGAGCAAGAAGGAAAGAAAAGGAGAATTGAGGCAGAAAGGATTCAGTAAGGAGTGGCTCATGTTCACTTAGACATCACTCAACCTTTGTCTTTTTGCCCAGTCAAGAGAATCTTCCTTATGATTTATCTCACCCTAAAGCACATGTCTAAGTAATTGCATACATCATTCTCTAAATTGCTTCTTTCTGTTAATTGACTGAAAAAGGAGATAAAGTAAGATAAAATGATTCCTCTGTCTGGGAGGAATAACTCAAGTACTCAGATTGATCCCAGTCTACCTGTCTAATTTAAAAAAGTTTCAAGGCTTCCTTCATATTCAAACATGATATATCTGCAAGTGGAATCAGTTCTCCTTAGAAGATACCCACTGGGAGCCTAACCAGCCACTATACACTGGACACCCATTTGATACCTGGCAGAGATGACATACAACCCTCCATTCACTTCCCTGTCCTTCTTCCCTATCCCTGTGTCAGAACTGTGGGAGTATAAAATACCAGTGGAGATGTAGGTATGGATAACAGTGTGGTACGGGGGTATATTAATGTTATTTACAACAGATTGCCCCCAGCAGTTGCTGTGATCTGTGTGAGAAGTGATCACGATGCACAGGTTTCCCCCCTTCAGAGTACAAGCTGTCAAGCACACGTTTATATTCAAGTCTGGTCTTTGTTATGTGTCCCAAGGGCGTATCAGCACCAGCATTCAGCAGGAATAAGTTTTCTAACATATTAGAAGTGTTTGATCAAGTCTTAGGTCAATCTTTCATATGCCTGTCACTGTGTCCCTTCAAGTCCTTTAATCAGAACGAGGGTTTTTTTTCCTGTTATCTACCAATAATGAGCAAGTCTGCTTTTATCTTTTTAGCCTGGGGTTTATTTGGTAGAAATCAAAATAGACTGAAATGCAAGTTGCATGTGAGACCACCAACTATTCTAGAGTGTCTTTGCTATCTCTGCTCAGGTGAGAGCTCAAGTTCACCGTCCTGTGCCGTCAGCCAGCTTCATCCACATGACATCTGGAATTGCTTTCCTTATGCTTAAATCTAGTTGGAAGGTACTGTCATATCCCATCTCCCAAGCTGATTTTTCCTTTGCCTGCAAGCAGCTTCTTACTCCTGGATGAAAATCTGGAGAATTCTTTCAGAAGCAGCTCTGATGTTTTTCTGCCTTAAAATAACTAGACTCATAAATAAAGCAGAACTGTGCCTTGGGAATCAGATAGAGTTGCTCAGTATGTGATTGCAGGAAACCGAGAAAGAACTCTGAGGCCTTGGTGAACTCTCGCTGTTGTCTAAGTGTAAGTGCTTATGTGCAAATAAGGTTTAAGGAGGCACCAAGGTCTCCTGTCAGTGATTTTTCTTCCATAACTTTAAGTGATTCACCTGACCCATTTTGGACATCTTCTTTATAACAAGGGGGAACATGTCTGGATGAATGGTGTGATTCTTCTCAAGCTAAAGATGACATCTAAGATAGGTCAGATGAGCCATTCCCTAAACACACCTATTTCTTTCCCTTTACTTTAAAGGGTGATACCTAAAATTAGGTTAAATCAATCTGGGCAAACAGTAGACCCCAACACAGAGAAAGTAGAGTTTGGGAGTCCCACAGCAGTTCAGGAGCTGAATGAGAAATAAAAAGCACATTTTGGTTCTGTCCATTATGTTGGTTCTGCCTTGTTGAACCTATTCTCCTCAGAGCTTGTGAGAAAAAAAAGGTATTCAGACCCTGATATTTCTGTTGGAAGCCCAGTGGAAGAATAGACACTGAAACTGCCTTTCTACATCATAAAGAAGCAATAAAGGATGGAAACTTGTTTTTCTCATTTCAACTTTGCAATTTACCGTAAAAGGGAAAAGCTCCCAATAGTGTACATCCAGAGTTCATGTTGTAAGACCTGACAGAACAGTGTCATCTTCTCTAACAATCTATGGCAGTAAAAAAAAAACCACAAACTCATAAAATTGTCTAGGAGAAACAATCAAATCCTAATGAAATTACAAGATGCTGCAAATAAGACTGCCAACAAAGTCACGTAGTCCCAGTCCTATGCACTCTCAACAAGAGATGCATTGCAATGATCTTACTTCTCAAGGTTTTGTTTCTGAATAAAGACCTTGGCAGATGGGATATGTTCTTTACTGATCTATGACTGATTAAATATTTGTCATCTGACAGCCCAGGCAAATACAGTAGCCATTCATGTGTTTTACTTGAGTTTCACAGATCTTTTCACTCCTTTATGCTCCATTGAGTGGACAAACCTACAAGGAGGGCTATTAGTGCTGAGAGTTCATCAGCAGGATAAATAATTAAGGATAGGAAAACCAATTTAGAAATCATAATGTGTCATTAGGTATCTTCATGGCTTTCTGTTCACTTGAGTTCTTGCCAACAGTGCAACACCATTGCTCAACTGTATTCAAAACCAGCACAAGTGTAACTTAGCAATGGCACTTGCCTTTGCCCAATCATCATAAGAGGGAGAGGTAAATACTTGTGATACATCATTCTTGTTGCTCTTGCAGCTTGGATTTTGTCCTCAAACAAGAAGTAATATTTTTTAGGAGAAGAATAATGGTTTCCCTCAGTTAGCATCTCTTACCTGCATGCCTTCCTCTTGCTGCAGGTTTTGCCCGGATGGCATAACCATGTCTTTAATCCTTTTAGATTTTTCAACTCATCTAAGAATAATCACAGTGCAAAAATAAAAATGCCAGGAGTTCAGCAGGCATCAATCTACCTCAGCTGTACCTGGAGCCAGTTTTGTAGCAGTGTTTAGTAGCACAGAGTAAGAGCCGCTGTCTGTGATGATTTACTCCCTGTATTCATGATTTAGAAACATGGTTTTCTCTCCTGTGAAAACTACTCCAGACTTGTCCCATGATCCTGCTCCTCCTAAAAACACTTGAAAACTTATCACACATCAATGCATACAGAATGGGGAATAGACATTTTTAAGTGAAATTAGAATATCACCTTATCTCAGTGCAGAATAAGTTAAATCCTCTGTCAGTTCTCACCCTAAAGCTTCTTCCTAATACTACTGACTCCAGGAAAAAAAAAAAAAGAGGACGTAGAATACATATTTGTATTGTGTGCATGCTGAATATTTCCCAGAGTTGTACCAAGAAGTGTGAAATAACAGCAAGAAACAACATGCTAGGTTGTCTGTGCAAAGCCTGCTCTGTCCGGTTTGTTTTTCAGAGCTGTGAGGTGCCATATGGTGCGAACACACCCCCAAAGACAGTGGCTGGCTCGCAGTTGGAGGGGATTTTCCTTCTGTGTTGCTATTAAGATCTCCTCCTCTCCCACTTCGCAGCCACCTTCCGGGTACAGGTGTCTGTATGAGACTGGCAAATAGCGCAATGGGGATGAATTAGGGAGCAGCGTTATGACTCTCAACAAAGACCAAGTACTGGCTGTTGATGAACTGAGATGTGTAAAAGGGCAAATTGTGCTCCAAAATCCAAGAATAGCTCCCATTCCTCAAGCTATTCTCCACCCCACTGATAAAGGTTGGCTGTAAATGAATAATCTCAGGAGCATGGGTTTGAATTTCATATGCCTGCAGCTTCCCTGAGCAGACCCTCTCAAAAGGTGATTGCAATGACCTCAGTGAAACAGAAATTAGATTCTTAATATATCAGGGATTCCTGTTATCTGCAATAGTTCATTGAAGCAGATGGTGAGATGAAAAGCAACCCTTGCCTTGGTACTGAGCAATCCACTGGATCTGATTCAAACTTGCACAGTGGAAGCCCTATGTTTTAACAGTGACTAAAATGCACTTAGATTCAATGTCCTTACAAGAGCAACAAAAATCCAGTACAGTAGAGCTAAACTCCAATAGATGGTTTCAGCAAAAGTGAAGAAGCTTTTTAAAACATTAAAACAGGTAGCTAAGGGAATTAAACCCTTTTAGGCAGTATGGAGACTACTAAAGAATGCAAAACTGGAAGCACAGCACCAGTGAATACCACCCATTAAAAAAGCCTTGAAAAAGGATAAAAGGAAGCCAGTGTGACGACACAGCAAAGAAAAAAGGCTTCTAATAATTAAGAAAGAATCATTCAACAGTCTGAAACTGAACCAAAACCATACTATAAAAATAATGGTGACATATCATACATTCTATTTAATAAATGCAAACAAGCAAATGAAAAACAGTTTGAGAAGCAGTGGACTAAAAGATTAAAACAAATATCAATTTCTTCTTCCAATACACCAGGAGCAAAAAGCCTGCCCAGAGAGTCTGAAGGGCCAACTGAGGATCCCAGTAGACAAGGAGCACTGAGGTGCACAAGTGACACAAGGTCATTGCCAGGCAGCTAATATATTCTCTGTACCCATAGAAGAAATCTTCTACTTTGCTGTAGAGGAAACTGGGATGACTCTTATATACCCTTTGGTAGCCTGTAGATATGTCTGAGACCGAAATAATCACAGAAGAGATGGTGGTACAAATAGACAAAGTGAACACTACCAACCAAGGCATCCTCCCCTCCTAAGGGAACCCAGTGATGAAACAGCTGAATTACTACTAGCAACATTTAACCTTTCCTTTAAAGCTTCATTGGGAGTTGAGGGATGTAGAGAATGGGAAATAAAAGGATTACAAAGGGACCTGGATCACTAGCAGCCTGAAAGCCTGATAGCTGCACTAGGCAAGTTGGTAGAAGCCATAAGAAGGAAAACAAACTGCAATATTAGATTCAGTGTGATTTGTTTCAGATTTGTCTCTCCTCATAGCAAGCATTGCTTGGGTAGCCTGGTCTAGAAGCATCTGCTGTTGCAGCCGTTTCACCAGCACTGGTGGCTGCGGTATATGTAAGGCAGCAAAGGACTGTGAAACACAACGCAACTGGCTGAACCCCTCAGACCCAGTGGACTTGGTAAAGCCAGGACACCAGTTTTTGGCAGCCAGTCCTTCCACTTCAGGGCTTTGCAGGAACTGATCACAGAGTCTTGGTGAGCAGCAATAGGATGCACTGCTGGGATTAATGGACTTTTTAATCTCAATTGGTACGGCCACTCTTGCATTCTTACAGTCTTATAGTATCTCAGACTGGCTGTTTGCAAGGGTCCAGGCCTGCATTTGGTGTTTCTTTAACTCACAAGAGCAAAATTGCTGTTTCTTCAAATTCAGACTGGATACAAGCATATCTGCAGGTAGCACATCAAAGAAAGAATCTGAATCTCAAAAAGGCTCAAGAGAAAATAAAGTTTTAGGAAGCAGTTAAGGCTAGTTTAATTTTGCTTTTTTTAAGACCAGGCAAGCTTCACTGCAGCTTTTTAGTTCTCAGCTGGGTAGTAGGGAGTTTATTTGTACTAAGAGCTTCAGCAGTGCTAAAGGGCAGCTCTGCTTGAACTTGTAGATGTGGACATACGACCTCTCCAGTCACCCCTGGTAGGCAGCACAGCTCTAAGTAGTTTACTGTTTCAGCATGTTTGATATCCAAGTCTGGCCAGATTGTTTCTGGAGATATTGATTTATCAAATCACAAGACATGGGGTCACCATCTGAAAGTACAAACACAAAGGTCTTTTGTTTGGCTGTTGAAAAGACCGAATGTCTCCTTGTGGTTGTCCTCCTTGGAGCTGAGTCTCCTCCAGCCTGCTGGCTGTTTTTCAACCCAGCAGTACAGATCTTTCACAGCACAAAAAGCCAAGGTCTGCAAGGAAGGCAGCTATACCAGTTGTGGCATAGCCAAGCAGGTAATAAAGACTGCTGTTGTGCAGGGTTACAAATCTGCCCACAAAGCAGCAAACACTGCTGTTGGGGAGGAAAATGAATCCTTATGGTCCTATTTGTTCCCCCCTCTTAGAAGCCAATGCGCTGGCTTGTGGAAATGTATTACTCAACGCTGAGAAGTGGAAATCTCTAGAGCACTGGTATCTGCAATTTTACTTTTCCCCTTAAAATTCACATTTGCCTCAGACCACCACTTTCAACAAAAACATGTAACAAAAAAAGTCAAAACCAGAATCTGTACCTTGTATCAACTTTCCATACACAGGCAGAGAAATGTTTGGAGCTTCTGATAGTGACCCCTCATCTCTTGATTTGACAAATAAATGTTATCAGAAAGACTATGTCCAGACTTGCATTTCAGATAACTGCATCAGAGATTTAATAGGTATTTCACACAAAAATGGTTCCTTTAATTTGCTCTCCTAAATCTCTTAGCCACGTGGGTTTTGCAGCCTGACAGTGAAATGAATGATGATGGATCAGAGTCAGATGCTGCTATTGCCAGTGAATTTTGCATAACAAGGTCCAACATATCCTAACAATGGGCAACAGCACCAGTTGCTGAGACTGATAGACAGACTGATCATCCTGGTCTGAATGTAGCAGGAGGATATAGCTTGTTTATCTGTAATTCAGGACTAATACTCCCCATACTCCTGCAGAGCAGAGGTACTGCACAGAACACTGGCCCTCTGTCATCTTTGGGATGTGAGGTGCATCTGCCTTGGAGAAAAATCCTTGGGAGAAGCACTTTTTGTGTCGTCTCTGCAGTTTCCTCTACAATGAAAATCACTTCCTTGGTTTTGTTATGAAAGAAAAATGGGCTTTTTTGTATGGGTCAGCAAGTGGAAGAGTTGCTTTTTTTCCCACCCTACTTACTGATAGAATTGTTTTTATCTCTTTATTAAACCTAGCTTGTCCTGACCAATCTCCACCTAAGGCAGAGACCTAACAAAAATACATGAACTGACAGATATCTAACATATAAAAAGAGGCAAATAAATTCTGATACTATTTTTGCCATAGTAAATCTACACCAACTCTACTGATTTCAGTAGTGCAAGGGCCCTTGCCATGCAGCTGTCAACTCCCATTCCAAGAAATGGTAATGCAGGAGGTAGTAGGGGAGATCTGCAACTGATACATTCTTCAGCTTCCTAAAATTGGTGATCCATTGGGCTGCAAGGTCCTACAAGATAGTTCTGTCCTTCATTAACTGCTTCTGCTAAGCAAATTTGTTCCAATTCTGTTGGAACAGATTTGTTCCAATTCTGTTAACCACTGTGACTTACCTGATCTCAGTAGCACACAGGCTGTTTCATTTATGGATTTACCATTAGAACCACGGAGCTGCACAATAAATTCAAAGACTCCAAGTTTCCAATAGTAGATTTAAATTAGGAATCTTACATAGTCTGAGTATTAGGGGGAACTCGAGTCTTACTGGTGAGAAATACATGGCTTGGGAAATGGGTTTGGATTTCAAACCAGGCTTCAAGCCAAATCAGGTGACATGATGGTGTGACAAGAATATCTGCATGCATTGTCTGAATTCTCTTTGCCTCTCTACAAGTAAGCATGGGCATGTCAAATAATTCTTTCTTTGCAGCAGCCTAATGGTGAAAATAACATTATCCTTTTGCAGTAGGATCAGATCTGGAGCTGAAAAGCTTACAACATTATTTTTTAAAGCTGTGCAGTAATATATGACAAAATCAGACAATAACTATGATCTTTTCCTTCCTGGCAATTTCTTTCTCACATGTGCCAGCCCTTTGCACAGCCACCTACTTTGAGTCCAGACTCCTGTACAAATAATCAATATTTAACCCTGAATCCACTCCATTATTCATTTAAGCAACAATCACACTTTAGTGTCAATACAAAGCCCCGGAAAAGATGGAGAAAGCAAGCAAGCTGTTTGAATCCTTATAAATGGTGAAGAAGTAAAAAAATGTAGGGAAAAAGGTAGCTCACCAATAAAGACCATATTGCAGATTAAAACCAGAAATCGTGGACAAGTATGTGTGCTACATTTTCAGTTGCATAATTCCATCGTCTGCAACTTCTGCTCTGAGCCCAGCTACAGAAATCCTACAGTCCAACTAAAAGCTTATGGATGTGCACAGGGGCAGCTTGACTCAAAGAATTCCTATTACTAGTGATGATGAATAGGAAGAGGTCTGCAACTTGACTTCTATTTGAGCCTGAATTTGGACTTGGTATTTGGCAAAAGTAAATAAGTGAATCTTTTACTTGCAAGACAAATAAATTCACTGAGACATCTGTGAGACATCAACCCATATATTTCTATTTTGCAATCCATTTTCTCTAGCCCTCCAGAGTGGTAATAATGTGAATATTATCTACCGCATAGCAAGCAGTGCTTATGGGAACCTCTTGAAGCTATAGCCCTCCACACTAAAGCCTAGTCACACCAAAGAAAAAATCATGCATACACGATTATACATACGCATCTTACTAGTTAACCATCTTCAGAATGATCTGAGCAGTGACATTCACAGCGCAGAACCTCTTAGGACACCTGCTCCACAATAAGCACCATAGTTTATAGACATTGCAGGGCCTTTCACCTGCTGTTTTCCCCAAACCTGGGGGAAAGTAACTGAATCCATGAGGTTTGGCTCCTTTTATGGATTCACAAGTGCTGGTTGTTCCTCTGAAGGGTGTTTCCATCTCCACCCCCTACACGATGACAAAGTTTATGTCTAGCAGCAACAGTGTAGTTTGTGCCCATGAGAGAGAGCAGCTAGATTCCCACATCTGGGTCCAAATTTTCCCTTCCAACATCTGCAGCTGCTTACTGGATCTGACATCCTAAGAGCATAAAGACATCCTCCTTTTCGGTGTTCTGTGTATTGCCACATCAACAGAGGACAGCTGACGGTTCACACACCCCATCCATTCCTTATATAATAGTTTTATATAAGGACCAGAGTCTGGCTCCACAGTTTTCTTGGTGTCAACATTTTCCTGTGATAAAAGCCACTCAGTTTTCCTGAGCCAAAAATTAGCAATGCAATATTTCAATCCCCACTTCAGAGTAGATTGGCTGAACTTATGCCCACCAACCTGTTTCCATTCTTAAACATTACTACGTCAGGTGTATAGTGAAAAGGAATTTGAAAAGCATGAGCCCTCCTTTACCTTCCGGGTTCCCTACTAAGGCTATCTCAGGCAATTGAGAAAATAGTCTAGAGTTGCATTATGTATTTCCTACCAATAGAATTATATTTACACTGTTTAACTAAAGTAAAAGTTGTTTTCATGGGACACCAAGATAGATTCTTTCAATTAATTTGACTATTTTACCACATGCAGAAGAACTGAATGCTCATTTGAAGTCAGTAGACAATATCTTTGTTTTCTCCTTGCTGGTTGTTTTGTTTTGTGGTCTGGTTAGTTGTGAAGTAGTTTTCTTTTCTTTAATTTTAAAGGGTTTTCTTGTATCTTGTAAAGCACATTTTTCCTGGAAAATATTTCTACACTCTCTCTCCTGGAGCCCAGGAGCAAAAACCAGATTTTGAGAGCTCCGTCTCAAAACAAACCGGGAATGTACTGTTCCAGTCACCATTCACTGGAAGAATTAATTCTTTTTTGTGGGTTTACATCTTCAGAAGTAGTTTTTGAAACCAAAATCCAAATGTTACCTGACTGTGCAAGATTTGATTACTAATACTTAAAAAAGGTAAGATATGGCCTTTGCTCCTTTTGTGTGAAACCATTACCCTTCTCTGGCTGCATTGGCAGTGCTTTTCTTTCTGCTGCTGCTGCCCAAACCACTAGTCCCCTACATTTAGCAGCCACAGACAATTGTGTCAGAGCTACTTTCTCAGTACCTCACTCACTGCTGTGTAACATCAGCCGTTACACAGCACCGCTGATGCTTGTGAGTGTCTCTTGGAAGTCCAATTCCCCAGTAGGATTTAGTCTCAAACCCACAAAGGTAGTTCAGTAAATAATTCCATCAAAATGTCTAATTTCTATCTGGACAACTGCATGCCTTTTAGGACCTGGGTCTTGGCCGCACACCAGCGTCACTTGGCATAAGTTCCTTGACTAATTTTTTTAATGAGACCAAAATTAAAGTTGTTTTATGGTGGGAGTTAAACATTACAATCACTAGTCCAAATAAATCTGGTAAGAAGCTGATCTCTTCCTAAGGCTGTAAGTTCCCAGGGGCAGAATAATTAAATGTTCCAAAATACTTATCATAATTATGTTTTGTTCAGAGATTAGTTGATCTATCCTCTTGGGATCAATTATGACTCATCCTTAAGCCAGAAGCAAGAAAGTTTTTTGGTAAATACTATTGGAATGAGTACCAGCTGTTCCACACAATGAAGTAGCTCTTTCCCCATATTTTAACATGCTAGCAAAGTTATTAAAATGTTGCTCTTGGT
>VZTM01006366.1:894928-906647 GCA_013400555.1 Jacana jacana | reverse complement strand
AATGAATCCAGCTTTACAGCTCTTAAGTTCTCTTGATACCAAATCTTCCTTCCTTGTCTCACAGAGTCTAAGTGGGTGGGATTTCACTTAGCTTTAAACATCCACAGAAAGGATGTCAGCTACCTAAGTAATCACCTTATTGTTTCTTTATGGTCAGCAGAAAGAATTAGACACTTCAAGGGTGTGATTCATTTATATTATTTTTAGGATTAAAAGAATAACACCCTATGGCTCCCATGTTCAGAGTCTGGTGTCTATAAAGGAAGGCCAGGATGATGAGTTCTGATGTAAACACCTATGCAAGTCATTCCTGTGCACAGGGCCATGTTGTTTGAGTTTTTCCCAAAATGCTAACTTCATTCAGGATGCCAGGTAATGTTCGAAACAAATACAAGTGACTGAAAATGTTCAGAAGGCTTAACAAACTTCTTAACTGCTATTTCCCTGCTGATTAAACCTTTAAATACCCAAAGCGATGCAGTCAATAAAGGTAACAATTTATATCATTCTCCCCTAAGAAAATAATTCACTGAATGACAAATACTAGTGGGTTCATTTTTGAAGAGTAATATCAAAAGAGTTGATTAAAAAAGAGCACTTGATTTTTGTAAGGTTTGTGATAACTATGAAAAGCACACTCTTTGCAGTGATGAAGCTTTGTTGGAACCACTCTTAAGGGACAGAAATAACTAACCAAGATAAAACAGGAAATGCAAAGGAGAAGAGTGAACAAATACTACCTGAATCAAATTACTTTATCTCATTAGTGTAAGTACTGCAGCTTAGAGAAAATCAGCACTTCCAGTCTCTGCTGTGCCAGCTCCATCAAGGACCCATTAGACTCTTCTGTTAATGCTTCCAGAACTTATGCCCACACCCAAGCTGTATCGAATGCCCTTGACCCCCCCAAAGTCAGTCAAAGCTATGGATGCTCATATCACCACGAGACTACGAACTTAACATTCTTGCTATTCAGCTTAGATACTCCAGAAATTTGTACCTCATAACAGCTTTTTTCCTTCCTTCTCTGACTATAAGCTGAATTTGTTGATAAGTATAGACTGTTAATTCGTACTTATCCTTTGAAACATAGGAATTGTAAAAGCATTCTTCATTTTGCTGAATTCTGATTAATTTCATCATTAAGTATTCCTAATTTATTATAATTAACCACCATAACCATAAAGCAAGAAGCACTGTGAAGATTTCTCTTTGCCCTCTGAAAATCTGGTTATTTTTCTTCTTAGGACAATGAGGCAAGAAAAGTAACGTAAACAGCATGAACCCTTAAAAACATATTGAAAGTAATCTCTTTTCAGGCTCTTATTCTGACTGTCACAGGATCCCTCTGGAATACACTTGGAAAGTTCCCTTAATGACAATAACTTATGAGAGACTATTGTAATAAAAGGCAAACTAATAAACAGAAGATATGGAACCCAGTGATATGGAACCCAGTGACTAAACAAGAATTTTTAATTAATACTGACTAAATTATTTACAACAAAAGATTCTCTCACATGATTACAAAGCCCTTCATAAGACCACAGGCATAAAATGCATTTACCTATTACATTTCAAAAGTACTTCAGTGTATATTCTCCTTACAGCAAACATAAGATCAAGCACAGGAAAATCAACAACAGCATAACAAAAACAAGCAGAAGAGTGAGAGGACTGTTTTCAGGAATAAAAAAAAAAAGAAAAAAGAAAAGAAAAAACAAAGAATAGATTGCTGTTTAATTATTCAGTTAAATTATTTAAAACTACAAAAGCAATAGGACCATTATTAATGTTTCCATTAACAAGCAGCCTGTCTTTGTTCAGATTACATTTGTTGCTGCTAGCGAGGGACTGTCACTGTCTGAAAGCTACCCCATGCTTCAAATAGCTCTTACAAGAGCAGGATCAGATCAGCCTCAGAGAATAATCTAAAGGAGAACTCAGTATTCTTTAAATCAACCAAGCGAAACAGAGCTTGAAAAGGAGGGAGATGGAGAACCTGGTGCTGTTAAGGGGCAGTATCTGCAGTGTTGCCCACTCCACAGGCTCCCAGGTACAGCAGTCTGCTGTGTCTATCACAGGCAGGTTTGATCTGATCCATCCACAGACTAATACTCAGGCAAAACGCCTAGAGCCGTGCTGGCTCTTTGCCCCCACGGCAGCTCCAGGATGTTGAATCCCCATGAGTGGGCAAAAACAGCCTCTTTTGAACATCCAGCATCTGAGCATCCTTGTGGCAGCACACACATCACGGCATACAGGAGCCTCATCCAGGAACAGGATGGCCAGGAACAGAGGACACCAACCAGGCACGTGATGACTCTCTGTGAAGGCTGTGGGGTTTTACAGCACCTGAAAATTGATGCAGTAGATTAAAACAGCAAGAAATGTCCTGAAAGCTTATTAATTTCCCTGAAATCTTTTCAAGATTCAGGGTGGGGAGTAGCTTATGTAGTCTGAGAAAGGATGAAATGAATTGGAGCTCTCTCAGGATGTTTCCTGTCTCCTTCTTTGGTGGGCTTGGAGGTCGTTCAGGCAGCACCTGTAATTTAGTCTACCCCAAAAGCAAAATGATCAAGAGGATTCTTTTGAGCCTGATTGTAAGTCACACAGAACAGAGTCCTTGTAGTTCAGGAAAAACATGCTGTTGAGCCACCAGAAAGAGAATGAGTTTATCAGGAATTGCTCAAACTGCTCAGACTGGAACTGGGACCCCCTGCTCACATTTTCTGTTTATCAGTTCTGAACTGCAGAAAATAGGTGCTGCTAATTTTTATCACACCTCTCTACTCTGCTACAACCATCAGATATATAAAGGCATTTTAAACAAGTAGGTGTGGGCTGCAGCACAAACACACGATGTATATGCTTATGCTCCAGTCTCAAGGAAACATGTTTTTCTTTGCTACAGATCCAGAGCATGAGATAAAAATTAATTCATGCTTGAACTGATAGAATCTGAACACTGGTGAAATGCCAAACACAGTACATTTTTCTGGAACAATGCCCAGAACAATAACAGGCCACAGTTGATTAAGCTACCGTTGAGTAGAGTTAGAACACAAGCCTGTTGCAACGGGGATGGGGATACTGGATTTACTTGTTTATGTGGTAGGAAGCACTGCTGGTTTCTTAGGAAAGCACACTAATGACTCTATCCTTAGTGCTTGCTTTCATTTCTTTCTTTTTTTTTTTTTTTTAACTTGTCATTTGCAATCTATATTTTATTTTGCAGCTATTAATCTGTAATCTTTGCAGCTCATCTGCCACCTTGTGGCCCCTTTGCAGACTTTTCTTGGAGCTGAAAAGGGAAGAATGGGCTCTTCAGCCAAACCTCTTCATCTTCTCTGCTCTTGCCAGCCTGGTAGACGCAGTAGCCTTCATTATTATTATTAGCCTGATTAGCTTTTCATTCCACATTGTCAAAAAGTAGAAATACAGCAGGCCACGTCTCTAAAGTATAAGTATATGTTTGTCCGTAGCTGCTCTGTACATGCATATCGATGTGGAAATAGAATCAGTTACATCTATTAATTCATAAATATGATGATCAAATTATATACATCATATAGCATGATATATACATCTACAGAATGACAGAAAATGAGAAAATGATCTCACCTTGTGATCTCCCCTAATCAATCTTCTATAAGTCTGGCCAGAATCTACATATTTCACCAAAGCCTCGAACAAGAGAGATTGCCCAGCCTCCCAATAAACTATTCAAGTGCTATCTAGAAAGCTGCTCTTCATATTTAAACTAAACCATTTGGTTTAATCCCATCACTTTCGTCCTGTCTAACAGGGACATGATGAATTGTTAATTTCTTTCTTTTGCATACATATAAAACATTAATGAATTTATATCAGTTTAAACTATTTCTCTGATAGTAACTGATTCTGGTATGGATCAACGATGGATATTTACATTAGAATTAGCTGGGCCTGAATTATTCAACAAATAACTAGGCACTTTGCATGCCCAATTTAAATCTCATTGAAGAGGCTTGATTTCTGAAGTGTTTCTTTACAAAAATAGGTCTTGGTGCAGAGGAAAAAAACTAGGAAACTAGAAGAAACTGGGGCACCAGAAATAACTAGTTGTTTTTGAAAATCTAAACACTGATATGAGATTGGATGAATGAATCACTTTTATCTCATGGTGATAAAGTTACAGCTAAAGAGGGTCCAGGTGCTTGATCTTGCTGCTTTGAGAACTTCCAAAATTACAGTCAGCAGTGCCCTCCCTCCAGAGGAAAAAAAAAAAAGCCTCTATTTTTTTTTATATTTTAGCTCAATTTCAAAAACAAGCTGCTACTCCATCTGCTGCAGCAGAATGCATTTACAGAGTTGAACTGCATGGTCTACATGCTAATACCATTGTGTGAGCTGCACAATTACTGCTCAAAGTTATATCTACACATCAAAAGGATCCTACAGAATATACCAATTTTGTGTTCATAAAGAGCAGTCACTTTTACAGCTAGTGCCATGCCTATTAAAGGTACTTACCTACATCACTGATATTAAAGACATCCCTCAACTTTATCTGCTATTTACTGAGATGTGGTTTTATATCAAATGTCACCTGACATACAGTTTATTTGGCTGAAATGGTAGAAGAAAACTGTACAGCAAAACACATCAGGGAGATGTAGTAATTTAACACCCCTTTCAGTCTTTGCATTGAAATGTCCCTCCCATTACCAGCTCGCTCAAGGGCAAAAATTATATATACTCTCTGCCTTCAGTTGTATTGGGTACGGATTTTTTTCTTCAGTATTTTAGTCCACACTGTCTCAAAGAAATATATCCCTAGGTGAAAATACTTAATTCTGAGCTGTATGATGTTAATTGTTATGTAATACTAACATTATTCAATAAGTGGTTTTCAGATAAAGAAGACCTGAGCTAGCTTCTTCAAGTAATGTCCAGCAAACTCTTTCTGTGGACATGCTACCTGTGGATATGGACCACAATGATTTTCATATTATCTTTTCTACCCTGAGAATCTTCTGCTCCAATGAAAACCTGCAATTATGAGCTAATGAATTCAAGTAACTTTTGTGTATAAAGATAAACCATAGATAATGGACATATGTATATATAGTTGTATATATTTGAAGGATAAGCAATAATTATCTGAGCAAGATGCAAATGGTATGGAATAAGGGGTGGAATGTCCTGGTTTGAGGTAAAACAAACCAATTTTCTGTTCAGAAGTTTTACTTTTTTAGCTGGGCCTCTTCTAACTAAATTCTGAAATTAGCACCACATTGTTCAGAAACTGTTCTGTCTCACAGTGATAAGACCTGATTATATACGGTGCAGAGAGGCCCTTGCTTATACTTATTGCCAGAACAACCAAGGTCAGGTAATTTTGTCAGGTGACCCAAAACTGAGCAACTGGGGTATTCCATCCCATCCGCATCATGCTCAGTATAAAAGCTGAGGGATCAAAGGGTCAACTCTCTTCTTTCAATGACCGACGTCTGAGGAGGACCCTGTCTGTTGGTCTGCCTCTGATCCTGATCCGGAATCCAGCTCCTGTCGGTCACCGAGTCCAGCCTGGGACATTCACTGATGCTGCTGGTGATGTGATCGACATCCTGGAAGCCTGATACGGTTTTGTATAGACTGTATACTGTTTTTAATTTTATACATTTTAATTTCCTTTTTATTATTTTATTATATTTTTAATTATTATTTTCATTAAAGTAGATTAGGTTTTTTCTAAACTCCTGAATTTCTTTGATGTTTTCCTCTCCTCTCTTTTCCTTCGGGGGGAGGAGCGGCCACCATCTGTCTGATTGGTCAAAACCACAACAGTCTTTTACTCACACACCAGAAGAAAGGCTATCACAAGATTCCCAGTCATCTAAAAATATGGCAATATTGGTTTTGGAGACAGAGACAACTCCTTGCCTGTAAGGGATGCTGTCCCTTGTAAGAGCTATTTTTTAGGCACATTTGAAAATATTGACTCTCTTACCCTAGCCCAGAATAAGTTAAACCTCGTTCTGTGTCAGTATATGGCAGTGTGTATGAGTCACTTTTGGAGCATGCTCTATACCTTTTCTGGCTAAAGCACTGGCCTTATATTTTTGGTCTTAAAATTTATTGTAATGGGAAGTGGATTAATTTAGCCCTGGGCATCTTAAGTGATCAGAAAGCTTTGGCTGCCATTTATTGACAGGAGATGAAAAAGTTACATTTCAGGCCACCACACAGAGCAACATCCAACGCTTTCCTTGGAAGGTTACTATAATTGTTTTCCATGAGGCAGTGACGGCACTTGCTGAAGGCTATCCTCATGCTGATTTACCCATGAATGAATCAGTATGTTGGCCAGAGGCAGAGAAAGGCTGTAGGGTTTGAGATAACTTTGCCTATCTGTAGCTGCTGGACGTGAATAGGCTTGAAAAAATACCTACCAGCCCTGTGGCAGATGCCTTCCATCTCTCTCAGAGCAAGCCCAAGTGCAAGCATACAACTATTTTGTTGAAGTATCACACATTGACCCCAGCCTGTCTTCATAGAGGTGACTAATGCCCAGGGTTGAGGCTGCCCCCAGCTCCCCTCAGATTGCTCAGTTGTTTCAGGGGCTCCCCGCAATCCTCAGGTCTCTACAGGAAGCCACCAGCAGCCATGAGCACTGGCAGTTTGCTAATGCTGGTTCTGATGCTTGTGAAGGAGAAGATAAATCCCAGCTCCATTCTCAATACTCTCTATGTGCTGGAAATGGAAAGGGAAATGTGCTTGGTGATGGGTGTTAGCTAAGGGGCCTCAGCTGTCGGTGGCTCAAGGGCAACCATAAGGAGGAAGCAGTGGACTGTGGTCTCCATCATGCTTCAGTCTCTCTGCCAGCCCCAAACCCTGGTACTGCCATTTCCACTGGCAGCAAGCAACGCCTAAAAGTCTCTGTGGCAGCATATTGCCCTCAGGCAGGAGGATGGCACTGCAGACTTCTTGCAGACACACTGTTTCTTTCTGAGCATCTACTACAACGCAGTCCTTGTCAACAAATAACGCACATTTTCCATGAGCTATGAACAAAAGGTTTACTATAAGTTGGCACTAAGTATAAGCTGCAACTCTTTGCTTTCCACTTGAACTGTTTGTGCTGCAAAATAAGATGCTGGTGATCCCTGCTTTGAAAATAACAAGTTGCAATAGGTCCACCAGCTTCTAAAGCAATATCATGTGTCATTGCTGTTGAGTTTCCACTTACGAGGTGTGTTGCAGAAATCAGATTGATCCCCACAACTGTGTAGGTCACCACTGCTTTCTGAAAATGGAGGAAATCTACCTTCTCTACATGTTTAATGGACAGGACTGGTCTCTTGGAACAAACACAATATGCTCAAGGTTGCTTAAAATTCTTGGCAATAAGACTTCATGGAGAGGCTACAGGAAAAGCTTTTGTGTAAGAAGGAATGTCCACCATGTTACAAGAAGACCTGTAGATGGACTCCTTCCAGATCAAGCAATAGCATGAGTGTGTTGCAGGTCTCAGAACAGCCTCTGTCCAAAATACCTTGCAAGAACTTGAAAAGCACTCTAATGAGGCATAGAGATGACCAGAATAGGGAACAGAGAAGATGTATTTCTTGTGGCCACTGAAGAGATTGCAGATGAAGACCTCAAAAGCATGACTCTAAAAAGAGAAATAAAAGTATAAGCACAATGACCAATGTTCATACTCTTATCAAGGATGTCTAAGAAGGAAGAGGTAAAGGAATATTAAATAAGGTAGGTAAAGAAGAGGATTAAATGTGGAAAATATTTTCCAAGGCCTTTGGAATTGGAAGAGGAAGAAGGAAAAATAAAATTCACAAGCTAAACAGCATCCCCATAGAGCATCTGATGAGATCGCAGCTGGGTCCCATGTGCTACTGCTTCTTCAAATTTATCACTTACATATGTATATAAGACCATCTGCATACATTAGTTTCTGTTTCAGAACTAGCCCAAAGAGCTCCCTTGAATAATACATTTTTTATCTATACCAATATTTTAAAACAAAGCAGTTCTGCATTATTTGTTCCAATCTGTCTGCAGTTTAAATTATGCCACAGCAGAATGTTTCAGCATGAATTGCATTTGAAATATAAAATTGTTTATGCTGCTTTTTTCCCCCTTTCCAGTTGAAAACAACCCAGTGTAACAGTTGTAATGGATTTTTAAACACATTTATCATCAAAGAATATTTCCAAGGAGGAAAAGCCACTAAGTGGAACACAAACGGACCTTCCTTACAACAATTCCCCATGGTGTGGCTATGTACTGTGCAAAATAGAATGCCAGAAGCCTTCACCTTCTAATTACATTTTCTTTATGTTCGTGATGAATCAAATTTCCAGCTTAAAAAAAAGAACAAATTCTTCGAGTATCATAATTAAGCAGAACATGATTTTCTTCATGCCCTTCTCAACACAGCCTTCCTCCCTGCCATTTATGATGTAGTAAAACCCAAACAAAACTCTTGAAACCGTGCAGCATTCCCACCAAAGCACTTTTCCCATTAAAGAGCCCCAAAATAATTATTCTCAAATGGGTAGACCTAGAAGTAGCTAAAAACATCCACAAGACTCCTAGCTCAATCAGCTTTAATTTTCATGTAGTGTCAAATAATGCCTAATTATTTGTCTATCTGCCTAGCACAGACACAACCTTCTTCTGTTCTTACTGTGGGAGACACTGAAAGACACTGTTACACCCATATTTATAATAACTCTGGAAGCAAGAGTGCTGAAGAAAGGCCATATTGTTATTGTGGTGATGTCTTCCCTCTGGGGAAGCTCTTGCAAGCAGGGAGTTTGTTTTATGACTTAAATTGAATGAATTGTGAATGGCTCTGTGGTTGTCTGGAGTGAGGGTTTGATTTGATTTTTCTGAACATTTCCTTACACAATGAATGCATTACATAAACTTTATTAAGAAGGCAGATTAAGAAAATATCTGTATTCCATGTCATAGATATTTTTTTAAGCAGGAATTGATTTGCAAGACTTCAAGATTTACCATTGTTTTCATATCATAAAAAGTACGCATTTGACTTCCCTTATTGAATGCCTCCATAGAAATGTTTTTTGAATCTGTACTGTGAGTAAATACCTCATCCATTAGTAAACAGAGGTATGCAAATCTTCAGCTCTATATTACCCATTCAAGGGTAATTCAAGGGCAAATATGAAAATGCTATTAATTAAATAGAAGATGAGTCTTCATTTCAACTTCAAAATTAGCTACAGAGTGTAAATTGCACACCACATCCTAACAGAGAGTGTCAAGAATTGTGGAGAATATGGAGAAGCAGCACCATCAGGACTACTAGTTGTAAGAAGGGAGTCTGCACAAGGTTTTAGCCACTCCTAAGAAGCAACTGTAGATGCCAGGAATTGCAGAACTGATCATCCTGGTTATCCCAGAGATGTAAGAGTAGCTAGGCTTTTTTAAAGGTTGGTGTCTCTTGTAGTAACAACTGCTGTAATAGTTTTATGGACCAAAGGAGAGAATTCATTTATCCAGCAAGTCTGAACTGTAAGTCAAATTTACGATGCTTGCCACTGTGACCTGAAAACATGTGTTTCATGTGTTGGATCTCTGTACCTCTTGCAACACACAGCATTTTCAGTGTTGGCTCCATGGAGGAAAAAGCCAAGGCCTCACTTTACCCTCAGACAGGTATATGCAGCTCTCAAAGGCTTCAGACAGCCTTGCCTGGCCATATCAGAAAATATATTCCAAGTTAGAATCATAGAATCATATAGGTTGGAAGAGACCCTTGGGATCATCAAGTCCAACCATCAGCCCTACTCTACAAGTTCTCCCCTACACCATATCCCTCAACATCACATCCAATCTACTCTTAAACACAGTCAGGGATGGTGACTTTACCATCTCCCTGGGTTAAAGCTCCAGCAGCACCCACCATCTTGCTGTGTGTGGCAGGCACAACCATGAATCTTGCTGTGATGCCAAGCAGGCTCTGCTTCTGAGGAAGGGTTCCTCAGGATAGAGGACTGATAAGGCTATAAGGTTAAAAGATAGATAGGATGAGCACCACTCCAAACCTATATATTTTTTTTCCATAAGAGCTACAGAACTTTGGTAATTTGAGTATTCGCTGTAACAGATGTGTTGGCAGAGGACTGTGTTTGTCAGGTGCTTGATTGTGTGAAGGTGTTGGCAGGTGTGAAGATGTTTTCATCTTTCACCTCTGATCTGCTCCATCAGGGATCAAGGAGAATTTCTGAATTCTTGCATATTTATGATAGGTTTCGGAGTCTTTATGGATCTGGTGTTTCTACTCAGATGTTGCAATTTATTAAAACAAGAGCACAATGAGGCTGGACTCGGTTCATGTGGAAGACGCTGTGGAGCATGATTAATAAATTGTTCTTACCCAGACCCTTTTCTGAACACAGTCTTATTTCAACCAGATTGCCAGAGCTTAGCCCTATAAGCTTTCTCAACATTCAGAATTTCATTTTTACATAAATTATGACGGAACAGAGAACTTCTATCATATCTGAGTCCCCATTTGCTCTTGCTCCCAGAACACTAGTCCAGGAATTTCTTTGCTGAAGTGATGTTTCACCACGGAGTAATAGAAAATAAGACTGGAAGAAACCCTTAGGCACAGAATCAGAGGGGTCTTTGGTTGCCATTCCTGACACCATCTTGTCCACTTTGTTTTTAATTTTAAAAAATAAAACAGCAGTGATGATTCCTTAATCCCTCCAAAAAGACAAACGATCTTGATCTGAGAGCACCAGGGGAAGATTCATTGCTGAGAGAGAAAACAAATGATTGAAAGATACCTAAAACTTGTGTAAGGAACCTTGTTTGAAAGGAATAACTTACTTGTGGCATATTTGTTTTGATTAAAAAATAAACATTAATTGAAATAAAATAAAAAACACAAAATGTCTCTGCAATTGTGACAAAACAAAGAAATGGAAATGAATGCATTTATAACAAAGATGCAATCATAGGAAGCCAGTTTCCCAAAACCTCTTTTTCTATAATCACAGCTGCATGAAATATGTAGGCAAAAGCCCAGTGTTTTTCTCAGAAAACAATTTATAACTTGCTAGGACAGTAAATTATGCTTACTGCTACTTTCAAAAAAATCTTTAAATGGAAAGGGAAAAAAACATGTATTCTAGAGAACTCAGCCTGCTTGTTCTAACTGCACAGGGCGTTGTGCCCATTGATGTCTTTGCATCTTTATTGCACCTGTAATACACATTGACTTAATGTGGCATACAAAGCCAAACTTCTACCTGAATTTGTTCTAAAATATATTTGAGAGTAACGGTGCAAAAAAAAATCTTCTCCCTCTCTCTATTCCCATGTGTGTGAGGGGATGTATATGCCCATGGAAGTGTGGGCATACACATGTGTATCACTCATGCAAGTATGCAAGCAGTATTTTTAATGCTGGGGTGTTGAAACAGCATGTTAACTGAAATATCCCAGTGACAATTAACATCCTCAAGTGGCAATAAATATCCTCAAAAATAAATATCCTCAAGTGGCAACAAAAAACCACATTCTCATAATCCAATGTCTTTTGCTTTCAAGACTGCCCCCAGGAACTTAATTTGGACCTGATGTTAGCAGATCTGTGCTTAAGAGTTTGCTTTCCTTAAGAATTTATTCCTGAGACATAACTGAAAAATCTCAGTAGCCATGATGTGCCACCACT
>VZTM01006366.1:838752-894900 GCA_013400555.1 Jacana jacana | reverse complement strand
TACATATCACGTGGCCAACCTGCTTTAAAGGACTCAGTGAGATTTCCCTGTACTCTGGACAGTATGCAGTCTGCCCGTTGCTGGTCAGCCTGCACCTGTAATAAAAGAAAAGGCCATTTTAAAATCCCTCTAGCTTAAGTTTGCTGCGTGGTGAGTATAGAAAAAAAAAAAGAAACTCTTGCTTCCACCTTTTTTTTTAATCAATATTCTGTCATAGGATACTGTAAAAAGCTACTTATGCTTTGTAAAATGCTGAGCAGTTCTGACCTCAGAAATCGCTGATAAAAATAACTACATGCTGAATTGGTGGTGGTAATTCTGCTGGTAAGGGTGAAGTAACATAAAAGGCACAATCTGTAACAGGTCTCTGCTACTTCTTTTCTCACATTGTACACAAAACCAACAGAACTTCCATCAATGTTATTAAGTCATTGCTGCAGCCACATAATTAGAAACTTCTGCAATTTGCAGGATGTATAGCTCTAACTTGCCTCCAGTTATTATTTTGTCGTGCAAATATAAACATTATAGGTGATTATTATTGCAAAACAGGTCCATACCATTTAAGCTGCCCAGTGCTTTGTCAGTGAGGGAATGACAATTTGGGTCTGCACAGTTAAGCCCTGCACCCTTAAGACAAGGAAACAATACAAGACAAAATACAGGGTAACAGATCAATAGATGAAAAGCCTGAGAGCTGCTGACAGGGAAGAAAGGGAAGAGTGAGGATTTTAACTGATTTTAGAAAGTGGAAAGAGGAAATAAATAAAAAGGGCAGATTAACAGATGTGTTGCACAGGGGAAAGAAACACAGAGAAAGGAAATGTCAGAGGAGTGGAAGAAGTTCAGCATGTAAAAGAAAGTGGGAACAAGCAAGAATATAGAAAAGAAGAATCTTTGCCACACAAATAGTTTAAAAATAAATGGACCTACCCCTAGTCCTCATAACCCTACCAGGAAATGCCCAAGAGCAGTGACGTTTCCATCCCAAATTGTAAAACTGGTGTATCTCCTTTTGTCACCCTTCCACTATGAAACCCATCCCAGACACCTTCAATCTGATGAGAAAATTGCCCTCCAGTGAGAAATCATCCCCAAATTTGTGACTGACAAGCTTAGTCATGATGTTTTACAAACTTTTTTTTTCTCCAGCTCCATCATGATGTCCTAAAATTGGGGCCACCTCCCCTGTTCTCTATGGAGAACCCAAACATTGTATGGGTAAAACACTATGCCCTGGTTTCAGCTGGGAAAGAGTTAATTTTCTTTCTCATGATTGTTGTGAAAGGAAAGTCAATAATACCTAATGGGTTTAGGTGTTGTTGAATGAAGTTTACACTATTCAATGACTTTTTCAGTTTCACATGGAAGCACAGCCAGAACAGTGGAATGGCCAGTAAAATATTCCATACCATAGACACCATGCTCTATAAATGGGGATTATTGGTGGGATGGGAATCCACGATCACTGGTTGGAGTGGTGTCAATTTACCACACAGTGAGAGTGAACCATGTCACTATTATTATTGTTAATATATATTTTTCCTCTTCAGATATTGCTTCTATTAGGCTGTCTTTATCTCAGCCCACAAGGTTGGGTGGTTATTTTTCTTTCCCTGCCTTTTTTCCCCCCTCTTCTCCCCACCTCTCTGCAGTGGAAAAAGAGGTGGGTGAGCAAGCAGCTACATGGTCCTACTTGCAGGCTGGCATCAATGCAGGCTGTTGCTTTGCAACAATTCACTCCAATATGGTGCTAGGGAAGCCTTACAACACCGTCAGTTGGCTGAAAAGTGGAATGATTGTCAGGGATGGTTTGGTTCAGTCTGGTTTGCTGTTACATTATTGCAAATAGCAAGTAGTCTCAAAGCAATGAAACAAGACAGTCAAATTCTAAGTTAAACACTTCCTTCCTACCAAGAAGATACCTTGGTCTGTAGCCAAGCTGATGTTTTCTAAAAACACCACTTAATAAATTCAGGTCGTGATCAGCCACATTATCAACCATTCAGTTCAGATGCACTTCCTCACCTCAGACCATGCTGTGATCATTAGAATCAAATATTCAGAAATCATTAAAAAGACAAATTAGAATAAAGCTATTCCTGTATGGGAAGAGATCACAGGAGAGCAGTAAGACACAGCAGACTTATCTGCCAAGAAAATGTGAAAAGCTGCTGTGAGAGGAATATGCAGGAAACGGAAGATGCTGGCTTTTAATCTTTAGTTTAGACCCTTTTATTATTATTATTTTTTAAGTTTTTCAATGTTTTTTCCCACATTCAAGGTAGCTCTACTTATCTTTTGGCAAAGCAAGCCAAACCCAGGTGAGGGTTATAAATCTTTCCCCTAGTAGACCACTTTCCACCAACTTTGTGCATGGCTCCCATTAATGCACAACAAAAGTCCTCAGAGACTTCTGAAGCCCTTTGCACTGCGGACTGTGGGAATGGATCCATGATGGTGTAGGTCTTCCTTCTTAGACCGAAGTCTGTTGTCTTAGGCTTTTAGCCAGTGGGAACATAGAGTCCTCATTCTTTCCGTGTCATCACCCCTTCCTGATTAGTGTTTCCCTGAAGGAACTAGAGTAATATAAGATATATACTAAAGTGTTAATTAATTCATAATTAGCAACTCCACAAATCCTTTAGACCACGAATAAGCACAATAAAGCTTTTTGATGATTTTTCAAGATTAGCAGCTGTGTCCCAGTCAAGGCAAAGAAAAACTGGATTAATGCCAATCTGAAGATGGAAACTCCTAGGTCACACATCCCAGTCACATCTGGCATCTATCCTCAGGAGGAGATTAATTCAGAGCCATGCTTCAGGACTGAAAGTTGTCTTTGGACATTCCTATACAGATAAAGTCAACCCATTTCTACAGCACATACTGCACTCCTCACAAATATGAACTTGGACCCAATAAACTGTGATTTTTTGCTCTGGGAACAGGCTACAACATTTCAGAGTCTTTTACATAGGGACAGAGCCTGGTCCCTGCAGAAGGCATCAGACAGAAATTGCTGGGGACAGACTGAATGAATACTCTAGACTTCTTTACTGATTTGAAAGTTGGAGAATGAATATCCCCATGAAAAGACTCCAACTCTTTCTTTCCCATGAGCAATTGCACTGTTGTAGTTCCTGGAACTATAGAACTCTCAGTTGTTATTACCAACATATGATTTTGAAAGACAGAGCCTAACGAGCTGAGATGATGTCTGGGCATAAGTCTGAAACACTTATCACAGGGATCTGCCAGTGGGATATAGAGGGTGAGGGGTGTTATTGTAGCCAACTTCAGACATCTGTAGCATAGGCTAAAGGTAAATTTCTCTTAGCTCCCTTCCCAGTAGGCAGAGAGAAAAAGACATGCTGCATTTGATTTAGTTTAAATATCTACTTTAGGAGAATACACATCTTATCCTGTACTATATTGACACCATTACCCCAGACAGCTTCAGTCAGCTGGCTCATCTGCACTACAGTGTCTACATTCAGTCTGACATATCCTACAGCTGGTGGCTAAATTACATATAGACATGGTAATTACTAGTCTATGCCTCCAATATGCCTTCTCCCCACTTACCAGCTTGGGAATGGCAGAAGAAACAAATAAGGTAAAAAATGCACACCATTGTAGGCAGCATTTTTCTTGAAGGAGAATTAAAAATCCATATGAATTATAGAACATAGGAATGAGCTACTATAAATTCATCTGAGGTACCATTCAAGCCTTAGCAGGTAGCAAGATTGCTTCACCCTAAATTCCCATCATACTTTAACAATTTTTAATGCAAACAACACCTTGTGGAACCACTCTCTTGCAAAGCTCATTTTAGGGGTCAAGTCTCATTTACATCACGATGGAAGGCTGGGAAAAATGAGATCAACGAGGATGTATGGAAAGAGGCAACCCCTACTCTTTATAACCTCCCTGCTGGAAGGGACTTAACACTCTCGATGTTAATGGGAAACCACTGAAGCTAGGTCTGTTCTCTGTGACTCCCACAAGGCATTCAGGATTCTGTGGGGCAAAGCTTATATTTTATCTGGAGGAAATCCGAGATGGAAAATGGCAGTATCCAACTAGCCTCATCAGACCAGAAACGATGAGAAGAAAAGGCTTATCCTGAGTGCCCTGTGCATTAGACTACGTGTGTTCAGGGTTGAAAAGTATTTTAATCCCCAGACTAAGACATAACAGCTGACTCTTGAAAAGCCAGACTGCGGTTGTTCTTACTGCTCTGGCTATCTGAAAGTCTACTCTTGGGGTCCTTTAATAGTTGGAGGGAAGAGGGGCACCTCAACAGAGCTGTTCATCCCATCTTAATGTGGATGTCAGAAGAATCAGCATGAGTTTTCTTTTGTAGAATAAATAGGGTTTTCTACATGGGGAATTTTCCAACACATTGATCACACTGTGATTATAGAGACATCATGCTGGAAATTAATTTCGGCTAATACTAGCTATTTAGCTTGGCTAGTTACTAACCTTCCCCTATAATTAAAGGAGAGGCACCCCTTGAGAGTAATACATGCCCCTTGCTCAGTGACTGCTGTTAAAACGGGATGAATTATCTTCTAGGGATGCTGCTCACTCCCTGTCTGCTTCAGTAAGACCACGATTTTAGAGAGAGTCTCTGGAAATGGATACAGAACAAGCAATATTCTTCTGCTTTAATGTGGCTTACAGCCACAGCTCCATATTCCTGTCACTGGAGGGTCTGGATACTCTGGTATTTTGCTGGGAATACACAGTCCTTTGTCAGAGAGTGAACCACTCAAATGCTGAAATGGACCCTGACTGCTGCTACTGAAATACTCACAAATCAAATGGTTTAGTTGTTTGCCAGGTCTGGGGATCAGCAACCCAAACATTGCCCCATTAAATCTAATAACACTTAAACAACTGCACGGGTGTATGCCACTTTCAAGTACTCGTTTCTCACAGACCGATGAATATTAACCGACATTATTTTCTCTGCTCAAAAGAAAAGGTTAAGTGTCCATCTGATTGACAGACATCCCAGCCAGAACACCAGAGTAATATAAAAATACAAGCAGATATCATTTAGCAGTGTATTTTAAAGTCATGCCCAAGAATGTAGGCATAGAAGTGCACTTGAAAGACAGCGAGGTGAGTCAGACATCCAGCAATTACATTGTACTTAAAATGAGTGAGAAGGTTGCTGCTGGGAGGTCATGAGAGATCACTTTGTCAAGCAGTGTTAAATGAAGCAGTTGCCTTGTGTCTTTCTTTGGAACTGCTCTGCGAAACACAGAATCTAGTAATTTAAAGGTGACATGAAGAATAAGGCAGAGAGTTTTTAGAAGCCTTGTCCATTTGGATCCATTTGGAAAAGCATGGACAAGAAAAGATGAAAGTTGACTTTGCATGTAAGTCAGCGCACCCTGCATGCTCCAGCTCTCTCTGCTGAAGGGTGAAGAGGGACTCTGAGGGTCTTGTGCAGGACCTTTGCACAGCAGTGAGGCACTGAGGTTTAATTCTGGCATCCACTGACAGGCAGAGTAGCCTGGATGTTGAAGATGTCCCAATTCCTCCACTGGAGGTGTGATGCCATCTATCAAAGTCATAATGCAGCTTATATTAGAGGTACCACCGTACATGGAGTAAGAATATACAGGGCATTTCCATTACTAAATGTGTTTTGTCTGACATTTTCATCTGAGCTCAGCATTTCTCCTGCCTTTCTGCAGACTGACCTTTCCCAACATGCAAAAGAGAGTAGCAGATAGGAGCTCTCCCTTCTGCACTGAATGAGATGATCATTTGAAAAACGGCTTGATCAATGTCCTGCAACTGTGATGTGAGGCATGAGCTGAAGCTCTTGTGTCGTGTGCTCAGCTGGTTCCCTGATCCAGCTATGAATTTGCTGATCCTGTGTCTGACATTCTGAGCTTTCCAAAATTCTTGGTGCTCCCCAACTGTTGTCTTCTTCAAACATGGAATAGCACAAGTCACAGAATCACAGAATTTTCAGAGTTGAAAAGGACCTCTAGAGATCATCTAGTCCAACTCCTCTGCTAAAGCAGGATTGCTCAGAGCACATTACTCGGGTCTGCATCCAGGTGGGGCTTGAAAACCTCCAGGGAAGTGGACTCCACATCTTCCCTGGGCAGCCTGTTCCAGGGCTCTGTCACCCTCACTGGAAAGAAATTTTTCCTCATATTTGAATGAAACTTCCCATGTTCCACCTTGTGCCCATTGCCCTTCATCCTATTGCTGGAAATCACTGAAAAGAGTCCGGCTCAATCCTCCTTCAACCCGCCCTTTAGGTACTTGTAATAAGGTTTCCCCTCAGCCTTCTCTTCTCGACGCTAAAGAGCCCCAGCTCTTTGTGCCTTTCCCTGTAAGGGAGGTGCNCATATAACATAACAATAATTATTACTAAGTGCTGTATGAAAGAGATATCCGATGTGAAAGTTACACTCCATCACAGCTTAGCATATTTAAACATCACTAACTTTATGCTGAATACTCAGAGACCTTAACGAGCCCCACAAGGGCGGAGCTGCCCCCCTAGTTTGTCCTTTGTGACTGCAGTAAAAGCGCACAACAGCATTTGCCCTTTAATGGGATTTCAAAAGCCTTCAGAATCCTTTAATAAAAAAATACAATCAACAGAAAATAAAGCTGCACTTTCAATTAACAAGGACAATTACTTCTAATTGTAAAGCTCATACATTTTCAAAGGAAGAGATATCATTTTGCCTTAATTGCTAGGTATGTTGAATAGGCAATTAAAAACACATTACATTTGGACCCACAGATAACAAGAAGAAAATTTCTGTCCTGAGCAGATTACAGTTGTGAATGTGCCTCCATTTTCACTTTAAAACCAATAAAGGGCCTCCCTGGGCATATTTCATGGTTTCTCCATTATTGTCACTGCAGATAAGATATTAGCATTTCCATTAAAAACAGCTGATTTTCAGGGGGAGTTGACTAAACGTTCCTGCAAAGAGAATGAGCCATCACTCAGTCCAGAAGAGTCAGGTCTGTATTGTTTTAACAAATATTGGGTTGTTTGGTCTCCCCTTAGACATGCAGTGACTGCCCTCTACACTCCGGGGAATGAGCCCCAGCAATTAAACAGGAGTGATGACTGGGTTGGTTCTGAGGTGCGGATGCTCTAAAGGAAATTGTCTCCCTAACAGAAATATGCCCCTTTACCCTCCCCACATTGATGTATGTGGCTAACCTGCTGCAGGGACAAGCTCACAACTGCACAAAATTGGTAGAAGAAAAAAGAACGCATGTGTTTTCTCACTCTTTTCTTCTGGTCTCACTCCTGCAAACTCTGAGCAGATCAGCCTTTACAGGGAAACTTGCTGTCCCCTGAACTGAAGCAGACAAGCCCTGGAGAGCCATGTTCTTTTCTGCTACATAGCATCATCCCAGGACAAATTTACATGTGAAGCCATTTGTGCTGCAAGTTATCTGCAAACCATGAATGACATACACAAATCAACAGTCACAGCTGAATGGACTGTGCAAAGCAGGATAGCTTCTGTATTCCAGCTGCATTCTTCTTGTTCTTTTAAACCCTGTTTAAAACATCCCCCAACATCCTTTCTCAGTTAAAGAAACCAAGGCTCTCAGAGTGCACTAATAGGAAATCTAATTAGTAAATCCCAGAGATTACTAAAGGTGGAGAGGGTGTCAAGTGTAATGTAGCCTCCAAGACAAAAAGTTATAGCTGTCTGTCACTCTAGCTTAATGTGCCGCAGGGGTAGCAGAAGGGTAGAAAGGTACAACCCCTTCCTCTTCATAGCAGGTGTTCAAAGAAGCATTCAGAATAGGTAATTGAAGAGCCAGGCTGCTTGCTGTCTTTGAACTTTTTCCAGCATTAAACCTAACATGCATTATATAATTCTATTAGTTACTTTTCTGTTCATGCATCCCAGTGAATTTTAGCCATACTAAAGTTCATTGTTGACATTACTAGACAAAGGATTGTCAAAGCAAAAACAGGCCAGTAATTGCATTTAGTTAGTTAGTTAGTTAGCTAGGTCTATGCTCAGGCAAGCACAAAGCACATATTCCATTTATCATGATTTATCATGCACATAAAATTATTCCATCATGACATCTTTAATTGAACTGCTTGCATGCCTGGAGCTAAGACAGCAGAGAGCTGACTAGAAGTAAGACTGATCAGATGCTGAAAGGTAAGCCTATCTAAGCACCTGGCTGATTTGGGGCCTCTGATGAAATCAGTTGTGGAAACCTAATTCATTAGGCTTTAGTCTTTATTGATTTCTTGCCAGGACAATTTATAGAGTTGCAGAACTCACAGCTTCATACAAAGATTCTTGTCGAACTAGCAGAAGAAACAAAAACAGAAAAGGGTCATGGATAAGCAACTCTGGCACCCTCTCCTCTCTCCCAGAAAGCTCATTTAGTTCTCCAGGAAAAAAGATTGATTGTAGACCACCACTTTCAGACACTGTCTCTCAAAAGGCACCTTAAAACAGCTGGATCTCTCCCAGAGAGACTTAGAACCTCATTGGCATATGGAAGTCAGGACTCTGAAATCAGGTCTGATTCACCTGAGAAGCAGAAAGAAAAAAATCCTACAGCTAGAGATGGGAAGCTGGGAGAAGTCCTTGTATGATGATGGTCAGGGGAAGCCTGGGTGTGCAGAAGGGCCTTACAGCTCTCGGTGTTCCCCTTGGCTGCTCCAGCTTCCCCCCAGCCATTGCCCCAGGGCTGTTGAGCATTGCCAAGCTGTGCAAAGGGAGGAAGGGAAATAATAAATAAACATAACAACTAATACGAATGAGCCATGTAAATGAGGAGAGGTGATACTATTGAGGCTCCAGCACATTTAGGTTCTGTATCCACAATATTTCTTATTATTTTGTGTGTAAATAGATATGGCAAAGATGGAGAAAGAGAATTGCAGAGCTTCACACACAGACTGTGTCTGTTAAATCAGTTGTGAATATTCTGTTTAAAGGCTTCTGTCCTCTCAGGAGAAGGAAGTTCATGAGAACAGAAGGAATTTGAAGGAGTCAGCTTCTCTGGCATTTCTGATCAGAGTATTTTTATACCACCACTTCCAAATACCTGACTTCAGCATAACAGAAACTATTTCTTTAACAGCACCCTCAAGTTTGAAAATGTTAAAAAGTGATAATCACATTTAGGTAAAAATGCATAAATGAGATTAAAATAAAAGATAAACATATCAATTGAAAAAATTTGATTGTTTTCGCGTTAGAAAGGTTTTTGAGATTGGGATTTAGGGTTTTCCAGGTTATGTTTGCAAAATTTCAAATTTTAATTCTGTGGTAGGAAACCCCTGAAATTGTTTTAAATTAAAAAAAAATTCCTAGTCCTCAATATATTACCTAGTCAATCTAGATGGGTAAATTCGGGTTAAAAAATGAAAATTAGACTTGAAATAGAGTATTTTTCTGTGCTATCAGAGAAAGGGCAAATGGTGAGCCTCTTGTTTTGCATTGTATTTGCATCTCATGTCCAAAAGCATCAGTATAAATGAGGATTATAAAACATTGAATTTATTTATACACCTGAAAAAAGTCCTCTAATATTAAGGTGATGAAAAAATATTTGCCTGAAAACAGTTGATTTGTACAATATTAAAATATTCCACGTACAGCAAGCCAAGTTGACCAAGTGAATATTTCGTACTTGGAGTGTGAGATGCATACGTACGGTGCATTACAATAGGGACTGCCTAGATGTATTCATAATTTGAAGGACTTTAGAGACTGAAGCACCTTCAGTGTGGAAGACGAGATACCAATAAAAAGGGAAGTAATCTTGAGCAGAGCTGTGCTGCATTCCTAGGAAAGGAAGCAGTGAAAGATAAACTGTGACCACAGGCGCATATTTTGTTGTCTGCCTTTATAAATATGTATCAGCTACAAACGAGTACATCTAGTACATCTGTCTCAATATGTGTGTAAAAACCTAATCAATGTGAAGGATAACAGGAGTACAGGTTTGGTCTGCTGAATGCATAGATGTTGTAATAGATGGGTATGTTAATAGAAGCCTGGGTTGGTAATGAGTGTATGGATACTTCACTTCGCAGTGAACTTTGCTCTTATGGGCAATGCTGAAGCAGCAGTTTGCCATTGCTCCTCCTATTTGGGTCACTGCTAATCAATAGCCTTATAAATCAGTGCTTTTAGGCCACTGCCAGTCTGATTCCTCCTGTAAACACTTGTCAGGTTCGATTAACGGCCAGCCAGGTCTGCTGCTCTCCCCTTCCTTCATCTTGCTGTTGCACTGAGAGGCTGCATTTATTGTCATAACTATAGTTTTCTTCAATGGTGGTTGTGGGTGGGTTGACCCAAGCTGGATGCCAGGTGCTCACCAAAGCCGTTCCATCACTCTCCTCCTCAAATGGACAGGGGAGAGAAAATATAACAAAAGGTTCATCGGTTCCAATTACCATGATGGACCAAACAGACTCAACTTGAGGAAATTAGTTTAATTTATTACCAATCTAATTAAAGTAGGATAATGAGAAATAAAACCAAATCTTAAAACACCTTCCACCCCACTCCTCCCTTCTTCCTGGACTCAGCTTCACTTCCCATTTTTTCTACCTCCTCACCTCAAGCAGCACAGGGGGACAGGAAATGGGGCTTGTAGTCAGTTCATTACACATTGTCTCTGATGCTCCTTCCTCCTTAGTGAGAGGGCTACTCACACTCTTCTCTTGCTCCTTGCAGGGGAATCTCTGCTCTGCCACCCGGAGCACCTCCTCCCCCTCCTTCTTCACCAAGTTTGGTGTCTGCAGGGTTGTTTCTTTCATATATTCTCACTCCTCTCTCTGGCTGCAGTTGCAGCTGTGCAGCAGCTTATCCCCCTGTCTTAACTATGTTATCCCAGAGGCACTACCACCATCACTGATGGGCTCAGCCTTGGCCAGCAGCAGGTCTGTCTTGGACCCAGCTGGCATTGACTCTGTCAGTCATGGGGAAAACTTCTAGCAGCTGCTCACAGAAGCCACCCTTGTAGTCCCCCCCAACTACCAAAAACTGTGCCACACAAACCCAGTGTAGTGATGAAGGAAAGAGAAAGGCATCATGGCCTTCTTTATCAGTGGGATTTCTAGGCTTGCTGACCTGCTCCTACCTCCACTAGTCTTGCTCACAGTTCACTCCCATGTAATCAGCAGGGAATTGGTCTCCCTCCGTGAGAAAAACTCAGCTGGTGCAGGAGCATGTAAATGTGGATAAGAAGCCAAATTAGTGCAACTACAAATTTAAAATACAAGAAACAAAAGGAGTAACAGAGAACTTCTTCAAAGTGAAGAAAAGTTGTCAGGGAAGCCCCTCAAGGATCTGTCCTACAGTTTGTTCAGCTCAGCATATTCATAAATGGTCTAGGAAAGGGAATAAATAACACAAAATTATTCAGAATAGTCAATTCTGTGCTGATTCAAAGACTTACAAAAGGATCTCACAATGCTGAGTGACAGGGTGATAAGATTGCAGTTGAATTTCAATACTGATGAATACAAAGTAATGCATTTGGGGGGAAAAAAAACATAACCACAAATACAAAATTATAGTTTGTAGGAATTACAGAGAGAGAAGAAAAGGATACGAGAGGTCTGTGGAGCTAGGAATTGTGCAGACAAGAAAAACTGCAAATAATTATTCATGATGGTCAAGAAATAGGCAGTCTGAAATGAAATGATCAGAAGGAAGGTTTAAAAAAAACTAATGGAAATTACTTTTTCATACACTTCATAATTAAATTGTGGGACTCATTGCCACAGGAAACTGTAGAGACAAAAGCAAAATCTGATTCATAAAAGAGATTAAACTCACTGGTAGAGAATATGTCATTGCATAGTAATGCTGGCTCAGAAATTATTTGAACTGCTGTTTGGCAGGAGCTGGTAGGACATACCAGATAAAGATAGCTTTACATGTGACCTATTACTCCTCCTCCATAGGAATCACTAACAGGGAAAGGACTGGAGACTTTTTGTCTAGACCAGGAAGCTTTTTTGTTAACACTGTTCTTACCCATTGTTGGGGAGAGAAGCCACTCAACCAAACAGCTGTACATTTGTATGAAAACTAGAGAAGCTGTAAAAATAATGGGGTATATTCTTTCTGTAATTGCCACTCTCTAGGAAATTAGATTATTTCCCTTACTTCCTTATTTGCTAGGATAATATACTTATCTTAATCAGCACATCAGCATCCCTGCTTCCCCATCACTGACTTGGGCACAGACTTGATTCTCCAAAGCTCTTATCTTGCACAGCAATATAGGGACTGTCAGTCATGAACAAAAAGTGTCTTGCCTGTCAGTACAGTTTCACGTTATGACTGTGACCATATCAGAAACCCAATCCAGACCCAAAATATACAAGCTGTTTTGTGAAAGGTAAAGTTAAAAAAGTTTCTTACAGATTTGTGTTCTACATCCTACAAGTCAGGTTTTCTGCCTTCTTTCCCATTTGCCTCATTGAGTACTTCTAGCTCCTTCTAGTAGACTTCTTTGGATCACATGTGACACAGCTGGTGGAGGGTGGCTGGATGGGTCTTACAACTCAGGATCTATGAGTTTATAAATGCTTCTTTCAGTGGGTCTCACCGAGTTCCTTCTTTGGTGCTCTCGTCCTTTATTTAGAAGATATCATTAAGATCTTTAATTCTCCATCAGTTCTGAGTGAAAATGGTCAACTGTATCAAAAGCTATAGGAGGGGAACTGACAAGACCAAGAGCTCCATTGTGCAACTTTGATTCCACAACAAGAGTCACATAAAAAGTGTCACTTATCACTTGCTGATTATTTGTCTGCAGAGCTTCTGAAACTTCCACATCGGGGATACATTGATTAAGAGAGAATCCCAATGTGTATTAAAGGAAGTCCTCCTTTTTCCCCAATATCAGAAACAGACAGAAAAACCAACTTCCAGGACATTTTAATTTATAAGAACATATTAGGGAATAAGAGGGCTTTGCAAGAGATGACCTAACTTGTAAACATTTTCAGCTTTTTCTGTTTCACTATGAAGAGGGCAAACTAGTTTTTCCCTCAGCAGTACCTGATGAAACAAGAAGAGACAAACACAACCACAGGACAGAAACAATTTACAGACCCCATCCAATTACACAGTTCAAATTCTTAAATCATATAAGCTGCAAGCCAGGCAGTTCAGTTCAGAACAAGAAAGGAGAAAAAAGAATTCTTTGAAAAAAATCATCTTTTCTGAAAGCAAAACATTGCAAGCCAGCCATGAACTGTAAGTTCAAATGCCTTTACTAAAAGCCTCTATCCATTTGCAGTTTATTGTATAGCATGAAGCTGCCCACTCTGGTTATATTCTTTTTACATGCTTGGAACAGAAAATGTAAGAAGATTAATCATAAGCAATAAATATTCATTAGGGAAATATTGAGATGCCGAATTGAATAGATTACTTTGCATAAATATTTCTCATAAACTATGAGTGGGCATCATATTTAATAAAAATCACAAACAAGTGGAGAATGATTGCCCTGCACGCAAAAGCAATATAAAATAAACACCTTAATAAACGACAGCTTCACCACTTACCTCCAAAAGCTATTCATATATACAATCCATTTATAACAGTAAACTGGATCTGGGTTTTGCAATTTTACAATTATTATTCCCTCAAGAGGGAGACAATATGCAACTTTATGGCAACTTTTCTTTTACTTAATACTGCACATAAATTATTGTCAGGTCACAGGGAGCAAAATAAGCAGCAAGGTCCATTATCTTTCCACTCCTTCTTCCTTCCTTCTTTATTTATTTATTTTTATTTGTTCTCCTGTTGATAAATGTTTTCTATGAGAATATTTCCTTCCACATTAAAATATAATCACTATTTGAAAAAGAAAAAAATAAGAGGTCTATAGGTCAGGTTTTTATTACTGCCTGTTAAGAGACCAGTCATTGCTATGGAAGGGCAGAAAATCAGCTTTATTGTAGAATAGTAGAATCTTAGAATCATTCAGGTTGGAAAAGACCCTTGGGATCATCAAGTCCAACCATCAGCCCTGCTCTACAAAGTTCTCCCCTACACCAGATCCACCAACACCACATTTAAACACTCTTACTCCAGTACAGCACTGGACCATATGAAAAAAAAATGATATGAGAAACAAGTACAGTTTCTTGGAGCAACACAGAGGTTCACCATAAAAGTCTCTTTCTTCACACAGGGAGGAACATGCCAGGAAGAACACGGGAATAGTTGATCCCTTTGAGGGCCACCATGCAGGACTGCCCAGAGCATGCAGAGCACTGGAGAAGAGCCACTGCCCTAGCATCCAATGCTATACGGAGCTGCCTAGCCTCTGGAACTTGTGGAAATCTTTGTTACATGGAATTTCAGTACAAATGCATTTCAAAGCAATAAGACTTTAATGGAGAATAATATAATATGACTTTCATGAAGAAAAGGATGTTAAATGCTGAGTTCTACCACCTCTGCTAAAGGACTTTGCTGAGCCATGTACTGTGAGAGGTTGGAAGAGTGTGGTGGAAAATATCACTTCACATTGCTTGGTCTTACCTTTCGTCTTCTATTGGCCCCTCTTAGAGACAATAGCAAGAGCAAGAAAGATCTCTGCTCTGACCTACAGCAGTGTTAAGTTTCTGTGCTGCAGCTACACTTCCAGGGAGTCCAGCAATTGTCTCATGTCAAACCCACTACTGACATTATTGCTTATAAAGATATGTGTTAACAGTCTGTATCTCACTTTAGTAGAAGTGTATAAGGAAAAAATAGATAACCCTGGCAAACAAAAATGTAAACTGTTATTTACAGTGGTGGTTTGCAGCTGGACACCATCCCTCCAAGAGTGCTGTTTGAAGTGTTTCTAAATAGTAAGGTATTAATTACATTAATTGAAAATAGTAAAATCTAACAGTGTCTTAACAGTTGATGATCTATGGTTGAACTCAACGATTTTAAAAATCTTTCCCACTCTAAGTGATTCTATGATTTTCAGATCTAATCTAAGCTAACCGTGTGCTTCAGTTTTTTCAAGTAGAAGTAAAAGCTTGTGTATAAGTGTGTACTTCTGCAGTAACGTGATCTAGGAAGAACTCTGGAAAATTAAGCAGTGAAGGAGAATGAAAAGAAAATGCTGGGCAGAGAAAAGTTGCAAGCTATAGGATGCAGCACACATCGGATTATCACTAATGGCAAATGTCATAAAGTCAAATACAAGGTTATAACATTTACAGAAAACAAGCACTGATACCATCCTGAACTTGTCAGTGATGCACATCCTTTTTACTGACACCAAACAAGCCAGTTTGCTGAGGAGGAGTGGTTTTTTTTCTTCCCTGATTCAAGTAGACAATGACACTGCATTGAGGATACTAAAGGCATGTTCTGATCTGAGATTGTCATTAAAACTTTGGAGAATCATGGTAAAGCAAGAAAGCTCTCCTGCTGTTGTTCAACCCTGCTGGTCTTGGTTTCTGTCTCTGAAGTATGCATTTATGTTTAAATAATAATCTGCCTCGTGCATTTTAATTTAACATTGTTATCTTTTTAATGTTAGTAGGTGTAGGATGATAGATCTTACACAACTTCACAAAGGCCTACAAGAGGCTAGGATTCTTAAAAAATCACTTTTTCCATGGTTAGTCTGCATTGTGTGGTTTTTACCTTAATTTACGGAGAAGATTTTCGAAGACTCAAGAGTTCACCTCTGTGTTTCCATTTGTGTTACTAGAGAATGGTCCAGGATACCTAACAGCTGGGGTTGGCAGCTCTTGATAGAATTTATAAATCTATGTTAATACTGAGTTAAGAGTATAATCACTGCAAACTTTCATGTGCATATTCATCAATCCAGACACTTTCACCATTCACAGACACATCACAGAGCAGATTTAAAGCTAACAAAATCTCCAGAGGTACTATGAGGATTTACAGTAGCTAGCCTGTACTTTTGGAACTTTGGACTTTCACTTTCCAAGCGGACGAAATTCTCCCAAAGGAGAAAAGTAGGAAATAGGAGGGAGAGGAAAGAAGGTGTACTGGAACCCTTTTGTCAGGAAAATAAACAACACAAACCACAATACAAGCTCTCAGAGCATCCATGAGGATTCACAGACTGAACTTCACCGAGCTGCAGCTCTTGCTCAAAAGGTGTTGAGCTCTAAGTTTGCTATTTTTTCCACCTTGCCTTGCTGTCTGTATTTTACTGCTCTATCAACAACCTCTTTCTCTTTTTCCCCATGCCTTATTATCATATCCTCCCCTCCTAAATCTACCCCCAAACATGCAATATTCTGGAATGGCATCATCTGTCTTACCAAAAGGATGAAATTCCACCATTTGAAATAAAACAAGTAAAAATAACATGGATTCTATTTTATCATACAGAATTACTGCTTTAGTGCATCCTGCTGGCTACAGTAGTAAGTTATGACCCAGAATCACTGGGAGACCACTTGATTAGCTTTTAATTACCCATCACACTGATACTATAATAAGAGACACAGTATGTTCATGATTTCTATATGAATAATATTAAGTCAGCCCTGTTTAATATAAATACTGTGAGACTAATAAGAGTGTTACTGGAAGAGATATCTTCCCCAATAGCAGCAAGAGCAAGCCATGCTTTGTAGGTTAAAATACAATCTTGTTTCCTCCCTCTTAAAACTTCAGAGCCATAGGGCTAGACACTGCATTGCTTTGCATCCTTTTACAGCTATTTGCATTTGTAGTAGGCACTTTATACCAAGTTTTCAGGGGAGAAGTGGCTGCATTGTAAGAAGATGCTGGAGAGTCACCTTCAAAATGCACGTAACTGATCTGAATATTCCAAAACAATGCTTCTCTTCTTCTGCCTTAGGAATCAAGTCTTGAAGGATCGTCTGTAAAATAGGAATACCATAAATGGACAGCCATGCAAAAGTACAGAGATAGAAAGGGGGGGGGGAATCCATACGCCAACTTCTAGTCAAACCAGGTGGCACTATGAGTTATTAACTTGACCAATTACACCATGACGGTGGGAAATCTGTTGAGGAAGGAAATGCTGCATTCCTCAGCCATATATATAAAAACAAAAGCAAGCTGATGTTATTTTTTATTTCTTTCCCAGGTACCACACTTTTTGACAGAGCTGAGATTAATGACCTCACTCTCAAAATGTGTGGCCAGCCTTTGCACTCAAAATAACACTTTATGACTTCATTCCCTGGTAGGACTTGATAAGGCTTCTGCAGAATTTTTGATGCAGAGCATTATCACGCTGCTGTGGTATTGATTGATACACTGAAAGATGGGCAGGAGGTGCTCACATAGGCTTGAAATGTCCTGTTTGAGTTTGCAAATAGTTCCCCTAGGCAAGATTTATGTTACTGTGAGAGGATGAACTGAAGCAGAGTTCACAGGGATTTTAGAGATGTAATTCCAGCTCTTAAATATTTTCAAACATATGTGTAAAACCTGCATATTTTATTTATATTCACTGTTCACAAATACTATGTTACTGGGGATTTCTCTGTGATTATGAGAGAAGGCTAATCTTCCTATTTGTCATAACACAACTGTCAGGTTTCTCAGACTATGTACCACAGCACATTTTAGGATCATTTTTAATGGGTGCCAGAGAGAGAAGGAGAACTGTAATCATTCCATTGATACTACTGCTGGCCAGCAGACAGGGTGGAGCACCCTATGAGCTCAGAGAACAGAGTTGGGTTTGCTGAAACTACAAGTTCAGAGAAGCTGCAGTACATGATAACACAATGCTACATCCAAGAAAGAGGACAACACAGCCAAGTGAAAATTCAATCAGAAATAGACATGCCGATTGCAGAAAACCAACTTCACTTGAAGGATTCTCATCTTACATCAAGCTGTGAACAACAGCTGTGACACTGGCTTATACAGCACTAACACTTGGCATAGTGTTCACGTGAACAATTCTGCACTTCAATTAAATTATTTAGGATAATTCAATCACTGAATTGGTTTCCTCCAGATTGAATATTTTTTTTTATTGCAAATTTGTCTGCACCCCCAGTTCTCTTATTCTGCCAGAGTTCATGTTGTCAAAATAGCAACATGACAGTGCAAGTGTTATTCATTACAGAAGAACATAAGCAGGACCTAAATTAATTCCCTATATTAGTCATATATTAATTTTCATTAGTTACTAATTACCAGTAGTCAACACCCTCAGGTCCATGCAAAGAAGAGACAGCAGGAAGTTCCTAAATCTCCTATTTCCCATGGCATGTGAAAAGAGCCCTGCTGTAACTCAACTCTGATCTAAAGCTGGTGGAAAATACTATAGTCCACTACTACAGCCTCAAAAGACACCAGGACATCAAATTCTGAATGTTTCTACAGATTTCAATAAAACTCCACTAGAAAAAATGATCCAATGAACTACATTCTTCCTTGTCCTTTCAGATCTGAACTTTGCTGTATTCTGAAATGGGATCATTGGCTGACAGCAGCAGGTTTGTAACTTCAGGTTTCTCTTTACGAGGGACTCTTCAGAGTTTAGCTCTTTGCAACCTGAGGTTGCTTTTTGCACACCTGGCACCTGGATACCCACTCGTCCAGCCACCAGCACACTCACAGCAAAATGCTGCCATCAGATGGGGCCACATTCCTGCTTCTCCCAGCTCCATGACTAAGGAGCTGCACAGAAAATGTATCTGCTTTTAGTGAAATGAAGAATACGAATTATTTTACCATGTAATAACACACTGGCACCCATTATTACAGAGTTCATGCAATTGCTTAGGGAAAAGTCAGGAGCGGGCTGTAAAATACAAGCCATTATAAGGATTCACCATACATTCTGCTGACTAGCAATCACACCAGAATTGGAAGTAGTGCTGTGCCTCAGGAAGCAGTCTTACAGGACTCCACTGGGCCTTGTATACTTACCACTATCCCCATGACACACTTGTGCCTCTTTGCTAAATACTCTTGAAAGGAAATTCAGGTATCAGCCTTAGATTTCTACCTATGGCATATATTTCCCACAGCCTCCCTTCACAGTCACTAACTGCAAAATTCACTTTACCTGACTCCAGCCCAGATGATCAAGGGAATTTAGAGGTCGGATCTGCTTAAGGATTACAACACATGTGCAACCATGTGTGTGCATCTACTTTCATTTCTGAAAATACTGCTTGTACTGAGAAGGTTCTCACTCGAGACTGCAGGAGTAGACCAAAACATTCCCTCTCATTACTCCTTCTGCAGCCAGGTGACATCTAAGGGCATGAAAGGAAACGGAAAAGCTGTGTCTTTAAACAGAGAAATGCTCTGGAAATTAAAATGTTAGCTACGCTTACAAGTTACTGAAGTCAATACCATGACAATGTATGCCCAAATGGCCAAAAAAAGACTGAGCATTTATTATTATTTTATACTGGCACTTCCTAACTTTTTGAGATACTGATTTTGCAACTTGAACAGTTTTAAATGTGTATGCATACAGGTAGAGAGGGAGATCTGCATGTTTTTTTTATAACAAGAGAAAAAATTATTATATCTAGTACATATCACAGATTATGTGTTCATTCCTGAAGGATTGCTTTCATGTATGGTCTCTGACATATTGCTATCAGATACTGAATTGGATTTCATATTAAAAGGTGCAAACATTACAAGTTCTTGGAGACCATAATTGTGTCTGAGGAGCTGCTGAGATAAAGTGTGTTTAATACTTTGATTCATTTGCATTCCCTTGAACATCAAAAAGGCAATTTGCTCCATATAGAAGCAGCTAATTATTTTACTTTAGATTACTAATAAATCAAAAGAGCCTGGGAATCCTGGCTCACCTAACAAACCACTTAGGTATAATCATGAAAGGATTAGACACTTATATGACTGAGAACAGCCTCTACAGCCACCATTAGTGAAGAAGCAGCAGACCTACCCATCTTTATGCTGTAAGATGTAAAGGGCTAGCCTTTCCAACTAAGGGAGTACAAATGCAAGAATATACTCAAAATAAAGCAGACAATGTGCACAATCCAGTCTAGAGTTCACTGTGTCAATACCCTGCATGGCCACTGGCCTTGAAAGGGACCCTGAGATTTCAACTATGTGGGTATCAATTTTGACCATCACTGGTTTCACTGAAAAATTAACATATTCTTCTTCAACAGATCATGTTGACCTAAGCTTAGAATAGCTGCTGACTATTCTACAATAAGCAGCTTTCTCCTATACAACTGGCAGGAAAATCCTTCTGTGAGATAGACACCTTTCTAGCAAATGCTTTTGGTTTTGACAAACTGTGATTCTTCCAAATCAGTGAGCATTTTTCTGAAGATCACCTGTTCAGCTCAAGTTGAGATGAGATGCCCTAGGCCCTTTAGATTTCATGTGAAGTCTATCCCATCATGAGAGTGAAGATGGCCTGTATGAAGTCCCTGCCTCAGAAGTATTTTGGAAATGGTAGGTTGGGGAGGACAGGAAAACTTGTCTTGCAGAGGAGAGTGATGATATTGCAGTGAAAGGAAAACAGAGAAGAAAAGAAAAACCCAAAACAACAACTGCCATGTGGACCTGGAAGTTTTTTGCCAACTTTTGGTTGGACTGTTTTGCTTTATAACAGAAACCTTTCATTTTTTCGGTTTTCACTGAAAGCTTGAAAACAAAAACATTGAGAACTTGGATTGAAAACACATTTTAGTTTTATCACCTGCCAGGTATTCAGACATGAACAGCCACCTCAGTGATCACACAGGGATATTATCACAACAGTCACATCATTTACAAATAATATTTGCTCATTAAAGCAAGGCTTGAATAAACCTAGGTCAGCTGAGGGAATACATGTGTATACAAACCTTTGCACATATCCAACAAAAATCTAAATCCAATTGTTCAGTAATAGACTCATGAGTAGATTCCCATTGCAAAAGAGGACACAACCCTTGAGATCCATTAAAAAGAAATTTTGAAATTACATTGATCTGAGCAGACAGATCAATGGCTTCAGACATATCTATATTTTTGCATAAGGTTTTCACAAATACTAAAACTAGTAATTTAAAACTTAATGATAGTTTTGTATCTTCCTCATCTGTAAAGTGGGAGTAATGGCTGTTATCTCACTCCCAGGGAAATGGTGGGTTAGCTCAGATTTGCAGAGAAATCTGGAAATGAAAACTTTACACAAGAGATAAGTATTACTTTTATTACTCTCTAAAAACCTTTATCACCCGCTATGTTTCCCAGAGAACTATATCTACAGCATTTGGCTGTATGTTCAGAGAAGGTTTCCTTCTGCCAGACAGTTATGGCTGGAGTCCTGCCATTTAAGACTAAAAAACAATCCGTCTGCCTTGCAAGTGAAAACAGAGAGTAACATTCACTTCAAGGACTCCATGCACCTCATTTATTTCAAACTCAGTTTACAGGAAGCAACTATACTAGGTTTTGGGGATTTTTGTTGAGGTGTTGTTTTGCGGTTTTTTTTAGATTAAAGGCATCTGGAGACAGCCCTCAAGAGCTTTATTCCATACTGATATTATATTTTTCTTTATGAGAACACAGAGGTAAACAACAACTATGACCCAAATGTTCACATGTCTATAAGTCAGAAAGAATAGTGGAATAACTAGAGGAAAGGTAAAGATATCAAGTTATTTGCCAATACTTTTGGCTGTCTTTGTGATGATCTCTAAAGTCTAACTTTTTTTCCTAGGCAGTAGTCTAATATGATCAAAAGAAGCACATAAACCCAACCACTTTTCTGCAACTTTCAAAAGCAAACATCAGCAGGCACAGAAGCAAATGATAGTAGTCAATCTAGATGAAAATCAGGTGTGACACACAGGAAGAGCTATAAGAATTTTTCCAAAGATATAATAGTGTAATAATTTCTATTTGTGCCATAGGAGGCAGCCTATGAGAACCAGGGCGCATATTTACATCTTAATAGTTGTAGTAATTCTACAACTTCAGCCAAATCATCTAATAAGAGCCTGATTAGAGGAAATTCTCTAGCAATTAGGAATTTCTGCCTCCTATGACTTCAAAGCCCATCAGAAATCCTGTCTTCAAACACTTTGTCTTAGTAGATTTCATCTTTAAAGATTTAGGATCAGTGAAGTTTGCTCCTATATAAAGATTTCATAGTATTTGGAAAGTCAGACTTTGAACAGTGATCAGTTATGCAATAATTTTGTGATTTTTCATGTTTATGAAAGGAGGAATTTTTCCTTATGACTTTAATGTGACAAGTAATTTTTAGAGGAAATTAGTACTCATAGACTATGGCCATGCCAATTTTATTACAGCATTAGCAGGATAACAACAGCAGTGTTTCTCTCTTGGGCTTTATTTGAGAGTCACCACCTTTCCTGCCACTTCTTTACCAAAACACAGTTTCCCTTCCCCTTGACTTAAAATTAAAAAAAAACCCAAACCACTAAACTCTAGATTTGAGAACACAAACAGCAAAGTTTCACTTATCAGGAGTTAAACTAAAAGAACCCAGAGTTCAACATTAGAAAAATAAATAACTAAACTAAAGCCACAGTCTAAACTTACATGAACCTGATTCACAATGTTTAAACTGCTGGGGTTGCAGTACTCTTGTCTGTCCACCTAAGTGACGAGGACAGGGCCTGTCTCATCTTCTGGATTGGCACAGTACCTGTCATGCTCCTGCTCCACTTGCAACTGAGACCCTTTTAAACACTGCAGTGACAAGACCAACGCCCAGATTTCATTTCTTCTGCAGAAAGGTTCTCTAGATCTCACAGAAAATTTTGACACCTCAAGAAGATTTCTAGAATCTGCTGGGCTTCAAGATACAAACTGGAGGAATAAATGGCAGTAGGTAGAATATTAAGTAATGTGGTCCAGGAGGATTAGATATGCAGAGAAAAACAGCACTGTGAACCTAACATGCATCCTACATAGAATCATAGGATCAGTCATAGAATGGTATGGGTTGGAAGGACCTTAAAGATCATCGAGTTCCAACACCCCTGCCATGGGCAGGGACACCCCCCGGTAGATCAGGTTGCTCAAAGTCCCATCCAGCCTGGCCTTGAACACTTCCAGGGATGGGGTATCCACAACTTCTCTAGGGAAACTGTTCCAGTGTCTCAACACCCCCACCGTACAGAATTTCTTCCTAGTATCTACCATTGCGTCACCGCCCTAACAGTAAAGAATTTCTCCCTAATATCTAACCTAAATCTCCCTTCTTTCAGTTTAAAACCATTATCCCTCATCCCTACACTCCCTGATAAAAATGTGTTACTGGCTTTATTTCAGAAAAGCTCTAAGTTGGTTCCCATGGTCTGTTCCCATGTATTAGCAGCTGGAGTACAATAGATACACTCCTGGAGCTCTCCTTCTGGAATAGTTTTCAATGTCAAGCAGTTCAGTTCATGTGCTCAAGAGGTCTCTGCAATGTGAGCCCAAGGACAGCTCTTGGGGCAGCTTCAGAAACATTCTCCCAGTTCAAGAGGAAATGGTAATTCATCTGCCCTTAGTTAAGGTGATCTCATGACCACAATGTTACCACACATCAGCTTAGCCACCCCACTGGCTACACAGCACTTTAATTCAGTTTATCCTGCGGTGAAACAAGATGAAGCTAAACTGCAGTATGTTGGGTTTGTCACAGACGCAGAGCACACACTGTGAGGAACACTCAGAGTTCAGCTGATGCATCGTGCTGGGGCTGTAAAGCTGTGTGTACCCCTGCAGTGACTTTGAAACCTGGCTGCCTGAGGCCTGAGCAAGATTGTGACTCTTCCCTTGCCTTTAATATGCTAGGACCCATCCAAGCTGTACAAAGGATAGGGAGGGAAACTGTTTTGTCTTCTGTAAGCCAGCACTAATCACACAGTACCAGTGATTTTACAAGACTACTTTCATCTCTTTTATAGCCCAAGCGTGGAGGTCTGGATAGTTCAGGTAAGTTTTGTGACTAATGAGCTCAATTCCAGGCTCTTTCCACACCAGACTCCAAAGCTGAGATATGTCCTTCAATTTGCCTTTTATTTTGAGCTATTGGTAGGTTTTGGACATTTACTCAAGCATCATACAGTTCAGTCATTTCAACTTTCAACCAGTGTTATCAGCGCAGATCACTGTCTGAACGGATTGCGGTTTTGCCTCCTGACAGGTTGTTTTCCATCTTCTGGGGGATAAGTCAAGCTAATCTGCTCTACTGAATGGCTGCTGGGGAGGCAACCCATACGAAATTTAAACTGATCATAAGTGTCTCTGGTTTGCACAACGCTTCATTCCATTCCTCACATTGGATTTTGTAGCTGGGAATGGATGAGATCAGATCATCAATGGATGAGATATGAAGTCTGCTTTGAGTCACTGTCTAAGGATGTACATTTCTACACATGGCTGCAAGGAAGATGAGACTCCAAAGGTTTCCTTTTAATGAAAGGGCCCCTTCTTAAAGTACAAAATATTTTTCAGAAGTAGTACTGCAATCAGAATGATGGAGTATATTTTTATTACTTTTTTTTTTTAATTTTCAGATCAATCTCCTACATTTACAACCATGCGTATGTCTAGCTGACATTCACATTAACATAACTGTAATTGTCAAGGGTACATTGGACATAAGAAGATATATAAGAAGATGTGATGACACTATTATGTGCTGCATGCAGCCAGAAGCACAGATGCAGGGTTTTTAGCCCCCAGGCCTGAAAAGTCAGACTAACTTTGTAAATAAACCAGATTCTGGTCTTCTGAGAAAATCAATTCCTATCAAAGAGCTTCTGCAAGATGAATAAACCCTTATTTTCCTTGGTGTGGCTTTGCTACACAGCTGCATAAAGGTAAATTATTGTAATTCCTTGATCTAGGTTATTAATGATGCCTAAACTTAAGCAGCATCCAAATCACCTGTTCTTTGCAGTCTCAGCTTTGCATTGCCAACAAGTAAGGTAAATCACATTGAACATAGCTGAAATGAGACACCAAACAAGTTGAGTCAGAAGCCAAATTTTGTGATGCTGAATTCCTAGATGTTTCCTGATGGATTAGGGGCTCTGGACTGTCTCCAGACAGTCTGGTTTTCTGGTCACTACTTAATGACCTTAATAAAAAATTTTCAGAAGTCAAGGCATTTTGGCTATAGCTTCTCCAACAGGAGTCGGCCAAAAGGCTTTCTTTTTGGGTAGCTGAGGGTATTTTAGCATAGAACTGTATAGCTCCTGCGTGACTTGCTAAACCTGTGCCTGGCTTCAGCACAGAACATCTGCCACACTGCTCACACTTTTCAATTCAGAGTTAACTTCTAAGGTACAGAAGAATCTCATTATCACCTTGCACCTAGTTCTCTATGGATGAGACATGTAGTTACTGTGGCTACGAAAGAAACCTTATAAACCCAACTTTGCACTCATTCTATATGTTACTTTTCACTGTCTGATTCCCTTTTCTCTTTGCACTACTGAATCAGTTAGTTGGATGTTCCACAGCATGGAACAGGAATGGAGAGTAGCAGTGCTATGGCCAACGACATGCATCTATTTTGGAGAATGAGTTTCATAGATGTGTCTTCTGTAATAAGGGAAAATGAGTCTCCAAAGTCTCTGCAGATCATTTAGGGCAATAACAATACTTAGCAGTTACAGACCCATTTCTACTAACCATTACCTTAATTGAAATAGAAGAGTTTGATTCTTCCTTCCCTGCTTTACAGCTCCCTTGGCACCACTCACACCGTTCAGCTCTATGAGCCACAATGTCCCAAGGGTCACCTAGAGAAAAGGCTGATCCTCAGGAACTCCTCCATTCCCCAAAATGGACGTCTCCTCAGTCAGTTTACAGCAAATGTAGATCATGCCAGAGGCAGCTGCATTACCACAGCAGAAGTAAAATCCTTTGGTCCTTCCCTTCTGCCCTTTGAGAAACAATGAACGCTCTAGGATGCACCAAAGCAGAAATCCCTCTGCTATTCCTCAGTGCAACATTGCAGGTCAGCCTTGTTCAAAGAGGATAACTAGTTTTTAGCACCAGGCAGAGAATATAACCACCCACTTCCCAGGAAAAGGGATACTCTTTACCATAGCATCATGCCAGGGAACACAATACTGCCTTTCCATCCAGAGAACCACCTGACCTGGCCTGACCAACTTCAGAGAGAATATGATCAAGACATGAGTTCAGAGTTTATTTCAGAAAGTTGCTTATATTAATCTGCTTACACCCACTGACAAAAAGATAAGATTAAGACACTCTAGCAGCAAGTAGGACTTTTTAAAATGACTTTGGCATCCTGGAACACAGAGACTGTTCATTTCCATCCACCCGAATCAGGGTGGTTTTTTGTGTGTGCCAAATCAGGGCATTTTTCAGACTATACAAAGGTTATTATGGAATATGTAATTTCCTGCAAGTGTAAAAGCTGTCTTGGTAATTGCAAGAAATGGCAGATTCAATGTTTGCCTGTAATTTTCCTATCACACACAATATTATATTTGAGTTACTTAAATATTTTATGAATGTTGACAAATTTTACAATGAGACAAAAAAACCCATGAATTTTAATGGAATTAACTGACAGGTGACAGAAAAGCACTGCCAAATACCGTGATATTTAATAGCTTTGCAAAATACATTGGGAAAAAAAAAATAGTGAATCCTATTTATGGGCATTTGATTTTATCTGAAAATAGAATTAAAATTAAAAATAAAAGTGAACTGCATTTAAACGTTTTTGAAGAAAGCTGTGAAACATACAGTGAAGCTGGCAAATTCCACTCCTGATCATCTAAAAGCCTGTGAGAGATGGTTTCTGTATTTTGGTTAGCAGAAGATTATGAAGTCTCCCACTAGAAAATAACATGAATTAAAGCAAAGTAGAAACTTAAACATACATCTGGATTTTAGGANGTGTCGGGCTCGACTGCTCCTGGCCGCGGCATTTATGGTGACCCCGACGTGATGGTGTCGGGCTCGACTGCTCCTGGCCGCGGCAGAAGATCAAGAGAATTTGGCCAGCCTAGGAAGAATGAGTGATGAAAGAGGAAGGAGGATTTTAATGCCACTGTTTCAAAGGTTTTTCAGAAAAAATGTTATTTGCCATCTGCCTTATGTTATCAATTTATTTCTCCTTTTCCTTCCATGATGAGGGATAAGAACTGATTTGGAAGAGCTCCTTTGAAAAACTAAAACTACTAATAGATCCCAAACATTTACGCTTGCTCTGGAAGCCAGGAGTTTTCCAGTTTTCCAAGATTTGTGAAAGATCAGTGGGACTCTGACCAAGTCCAAAGCCTGAGTACAAGTTTTAGAATTCTATGTAGTTTGAAGTATTTCATTTCAACATTTGGCAACACTTCTTCATCTCTTGATCAGTGTATTCTCTGTTTACAACTTCTTTCAAAGCCAGTGCGCTCTCTTTTCTTATGTTCCCACAGCTAAGACCAACAGAAGTGAAGAGTCCTGCTTTGAACATAAGAAAGGAAGCTGCTAGTGGAATATGCTCTCCGAGAATGCTGCAACATTCATTTTCTTTGCTTCCAAAGGACCCCAGCTCTGTTGCTCCTGAGGGCACATGAAAATCCCATTGGGATTTTTTTTCTTCAAGAGGCTTCAGAAATCCAGGGTGTGTATTTGTACATAAGGGTTGAGATGATCTGAAAGATCCAGATCGCTATTTTAATACCCAAAAAGTATCATCCTTGTTTGCTAGTGCTCCTTTTTGTCTGAATTTATTTGATTTTTTAAGTACAGAGTCTAGATCCGGGAACAGGTTCTCTATTAATGTGCATGTAGAAACTGGGAACGAGAAAATAAATTAATTCCCACCTAAGACATGGTATTATCACCCCAAAATGCAGTGCCTGACATGTTTACTGCTTAAATAAAACATAAGGCAAATGCAAGTTTTCTTATTTCACACAAAATCCACCTTAGAAATATTTAAAGAAAAAAAAAAAGGAAAAAGCCACTTGTTTACTCCTAATTCTTTTGGCTAGGGTTACAAGAAGCAAGCTCTTCATTCCTGAGAGATGCCACTTCTGCAGCTCACTGCCAAAACTAAATCCCACCCCTACAGAACAATGAAGAACACAGTGTTGGTGGTTGCTAATACACATGGGTGCCATTAAAACAAAGCAAAGCAAAGATTCACAGACAAGCAGGTGAGCTTTGTATTTGGAGAAGCAGAAAGGCCAAATCACTTATTTGTTTTTCTGTTTAAGCTGTGAAAGGAGTGTGTAGACGGGTCAATATGAAGGGTCTTGAAGCAAAGCTTGTGGCATAGATATAAAAGTGGATTAAAGACTTTATACTGTTTCCATTTTTATAGCATCTATGTCTGCTCTTCAAACTGAGGAACAAGTTTTCTTTTGGATCTGTATAACAATGTTGTTGGCAAGAGGGCATAGTTCTACAGAACACTGAAGTCATCAAAAATTACTGATAGAAATAATTTGGTATATTTTTTTTCTTTCTTTCTTTTATCTCAGCTCAAGAGACTGTGAAGATTTTCAGCTAAAATTTTGCTAAAGTAATTTAATTTCCTGGTAACCTACTTTAATCTATAAACAGCATTTATGTTCCCTATTTTGGAGAATTTCCATTTGTGTGTATTCCCAGCAGGACATTGTAAGTGCCTCACTGGGAATTAACACATAATGAATAAATGCCAAAGCTGAGCTAAAATGCTGAGTTTACCTTCAAAGCTGCCTCTTCACATTTTCAGGGACATTGACACTGTTCTGATTTTACTTGAGACTCCAGAAGCCACCTTGAATAGAATTCATTTAAGACAAAAGATTCTGTCTTGTGTGCTACCCAGAGGCCTTGGGATTTTTATTGAGGTCACTAGGCAATCATGAACACACACTGAATATGAACAGTTGTCCAAATGGCCTCTGTGAACAAGAATAGCTGCTATATTTGCATTTACATCTGTGTTTTCCCTGCTGAAGATGCAGAGTTCCCCATTTTTTATGTGTGGCCCTGGATAGAAAGAGGTTTGGAGGAGAGCAGAAAAGGATATAAGCTTGATTTCTCTTCTGCTTCTCATTGCAAACATTTCAAGTGTATTTTCCCTGAATATAGCTGGCAATGGGAATGTGTTCATGTAGCAATTCAACCACACAGAGGGGGGTGAATCGTGGAGAGATTCAGTGCATCTCAGTTCAGAGAGTAGGTAAGAGCATGGGATGACTGGTCCAGCAATAGATGTCATTAATTCAACTGCCTGGAGGATTTTTTTCCCCTCTTTAGGAACAGTGGACACTCAGGAAGACGAATGGCTCTTTTCAGGAGTAATAAATACTCCTTTTTCCAACTGAGTTTTTTGAAATAAAGTGCTGACAGAGATTCAAAGCTAATGGAGGGTGCCCTTCATAGCCACCTTTTTTAAGACATACAATTTGCATATCTGGTTATATGTCCTTAAAAAGGGGGTGAGTAAATTGATAGTGAAATCTGGGCATTGTCTAGTAATTTTGGAGCCAATATGGGCATTTAATTCTAACCACATGAGCGGTCCCATTGAGTTCAAAATGCATTAGCCCAGTAATATCTGACTTAATCACACTGAAATATTGTTCTCTATCACAGTTTGAGCAGTTGCTGTGAACTGGTGGATAATTACTGGCAATTTCAACAGTACATGCAAACTGTCTCAACTCTTACAAGCAAACATCAGGAGGGAATAGCAAGAAACATTTACTTACCAAACTTCTCAAGATTTCCTTGAAAAAATCAGATCCAAGCACCAGTGGCTCTCATGAAATCAAAAGCTTCATTTTAAACACAATTGCGTCAACAAAAGCTCTCTGGTGACTACCAAGGGACCTTTATGCCCCTGCCCTGAATTTGGACACCCTGGAGTGACCAACTGCAATGATCCTATAAGATCTAAGTATTGTAACCTATCAGAAACAAGGGAACATTTGGGATCTGGACCTTTTCCCTTCAACACCGCCTGAGAAAAATATTCTGGGGCACTAGGACTAACAACTTGATAAGGAGTTAATTACCAACAGATTTGATTTTATTATCAACAGAAAGCTAAGAGGTTTGCAGTATGGGATGCTTCGCCTCCATAGCAGCTAGAAATAGCCATGAATAAATCATGAAGATGCTTAGAAGTGTTCATATATTTGAATTACAACATGTTTCCTCAGCTAATTAAGAAATACTCATCAGAATGATTTGGACTCTGGCACATATTCTATATTGGTTGTGTCAGCATTATACATATTTCCCCCCTGAAGTACACAGTATTGACAGTCTAGTTTGCAGGCACACATATTACACATTGCCTGCCTAGCAGCCCCTAAATGAAAACGGAGTAATTCTCTAGAGATGTTTCCTCTATGGATTTGCATCACTCCCCAGATTATTAGATCTTCTTGACCCCTAGTTCATAATATCTAATTACCCTACTAGCCTGTGCTCAATTATTTAAAGCCTAGCCCTTGCTTATTGAATTTTATCATTTAACATTAATAGATCAGAGGTTAACCAGCTCAATATTACAATAGGAGTCACTGGCTCAGTAACACACAAGGAGTACGGATTATGTTGAGCTCCCCTGATATTAGTAATAGGTCTTTAAAGAGGGAAGAGAGTTCCAGTCACAGCGGGGTACAATGGAGAAGTCAGTATTAACTGACATGAGTGTTTCCCACCTAAACTGCAGACAATTCTGAGCAGCTTCTACCATTTGTTGAATAGTTTTCACCTGGAGCTTGATAAAGTCAACAGAGAAGCTTCAAGACTTCAGTGGATCAGATCAGGACCAAGAAAGAGGAATCAAAAAGGTAGTATTTTATCCAATTAAACCTGAATACTCTTAGCACTAAAATAGTGTACCATTAGCTCATTGCCCTAATTGGGTAGGTGGGAACAATACAAGGTTATCCTCGATCAGGCAGGAACAATACAGAGTTAATTCTCCATTCTTGGTCTGTTCCCCTTCACTTTCCTGTCTGCGTTAAGGATAGTGCAGGGATAATGCGGTAGGCTTTTAGGGATACAGGGGACGCAATGTGCATAGAGCAAAATTGTTTTTATTAGACTAGCTGATATAGTCAGAAAAAGCATAAAAACTTTTGATCATCTGTTACATACCTATGGGGTAAATTGGCTGCATGCCATCGTATGGGAGAGGAAGAGAAACCAGAGGGCAAGCAGCTTTGATCTTCCAGATAACGGTAAAGGAAAATCCCAGTCCCAGCAGCCCTGGTGCTTTATGAAATGTTCAGAGTCTTTTTTCTTTTTTTTTTTTTTTTCTCTTTTTTTAATTTAGGTTCAGATGTAAAGTCAGGTTGCTGAGCCTTGATAACCATTCACAGGCACTGCTACCCACAGCAGGTACAGTGTAATACAAGTTATTTCCATCTCAGTGGAAAAACCTTAAGCCTCATTATCTCACATTTACCAGGACTTAAAGTGGTCCCAACACAGTTATTTCTGCTATTCTATTCTTGTCTTTTCAGACACACAGAGTAATATTTTATGCCTCAGTTATGAACTGAAGTTTAAGCAGTTTCCAACAGCCTTTTCCCTGGCATTTAGGAGGGCATTTTTGACAGTTTGGATTCATTTTACAAAAGAAATCACATTTTACAATAGCTGTAAACCATATCACCCTCCTCCCAACATAAGTCACAGTCAGAAAAGCAATTTCTTCCATTTAAGCAAATAGCAGTTTTACAATTACTGAAATCAGGATTTCTCTTCATGCTTCTCTTTTCCTTATAAGCATGAGTTCAGCATAAATGGCCTCTTAATAGAAATTGTTCCAGTGTCTCTCAAACGGTGGGACACACAAAGCTTATCTGAAGACCAGAATTTAAGAAAGCAAATCTCTTCTATGAATCAAATTATTAGGCCAATTATTCTAAAAAGCCAAATTGTTTCTAACCCAGTTGTTCTCAGTACTTATTGTCCAGGATAGGAGCTCATATCTGTGTAATAAATGAAAACATTCCCTGTTGAACATGATCTCTCTATTTACAGAGCTCAGTAGCTTTTAGGCTTTTAAAACCACCGTGCTCCTTCTAAGCCAAACAGTTACAATTACCCTTATTAGCACTAGTGTAATTGCTTGCAGTGTCTATTTTACACCCATACTGAACAGATTTTGGCACTCTAACAACAGCTTTTTACCTGAAGTTTGCTTTTGAAGGTGTGCAAGCTTTTAGGGGGAAGGTAAAGCAAACAAAAGAATAGTTTTGATTTCACAGAAGAGCACTGAATCAAACCCAATCATTTTAAGAAGCTGATTTCAGTGGCACTCAGACTCAATTATCTGCCAAGAGGTGAACCTAAGCCTCCAAAGGTATAGAGCACTCCCGCTTCCAAAACAAGAAGACAATATTCCACAATACCACAGACACAGTCTGTGGTAAAGCCAGCAGTAAAAGAAAGCAGTTGTTGTGTGGACAGACGGTAGGATTCAAAGCCCTTTGTCCAGCTCTGAGGGCTGAGAACTAACTGGGTCACAATGAGATCAAAGGTTACAAGTGGCCCTGAACAGAGATGCAAAAAGGAGGAACTGACTTTCCAGCAGGCAATGTTTGCCATGTGGACATTCCATCCCCCACAGAGTCTCTATGTTTTCATGATGAACCCTACCTTTGTGTACAGGAGTTTGTGCAAGTGCTCTCCAGCCTTCCTCCTCTCCAGCAGAAAAGCATCAAAACAAAACACCTCCTTGCCTGGCTCCTCAACAGAGGTAGAACCACTACACCTTCCTTTGAAAATGTCATCAAAAATCCAAGGAAACTACTCAGTTCATTGTGTATCTTGGCAGGACACCCTCAAGCCTACAGCCTTCCTGGCACCCCATCAGGGGGAGAAATGAAGTTGCTAACCTTACAGATACTAGACTCTGCACAGAAGGAGCACTTACCCAGGAGTCCAGGTTGCCCTTGGCTCCAAAAAAAGCAGGCTATTAGCAAATCACATTCTGGCACTGCTGTTACAGAAAAGATTGGCAAGGAAAATCCAGTCTGACTTTTGGGGGGTTTTGGAACTTGCCCTCATGGCTGCCCCAAAGCTGGGCACCATGGAACTGGTCCTTGGTCTACATAGGGCCATGTCCTTGGGCTCCTCATAGATCTGGCTCAGCCTCCAACTCCTGCAGGAGGTGATGGCTGGTAACAGAAGTGAGTTGTGGCCCTATAGGCTTCTGCAATGATGCTTGTACCCCTGACTTCCTCTGTCCCCAGTTCCCTAAATCCTCAGAGGTAATTGCAAGATTCCAGCCCTTTGTGATCTTGTAGATAGAAATTACATGAACTGAGATGCACCTTTTGTAATAGTTAATAATTATTTCTGAGAAAACAGGTTTGCCTTTAACAGACCAGGACAGTTTTATGTGACCAGTGACTAATGTCAACAAGATTTCTACAATAATCATCCTCTTTCCAACTTCAATTTCCAAGAACTCAACCAGCAGCATTTCTTTATCAGTTTATATACAATTGCTGATGGAATTTCCTTTACATCAGCAACACATACCTAATTATTTTTAGTGTTCTCATTATGTAAAACACTTCAGTGACCAGGACTTAAAATTAACAAGATTTTGGGGAGCCAAAAAATAAAAGACCATCGTATCTCATTTGACTTTACCGAACTCAATTTACTTTTATGAGAACCACTTTTTTAAGCTATCATTTATTCACATTCATTTTATTATTAATTTTTTTTAATTAGGAAATAATTCATGTTGTGAAACTGCCACCATTTTGCTGACATAAGTGCTGAGAGTTCTGCTGGAGACGTGCTTCTGGTAGTATCCTGTAATGAGACAATTCTGTCGTCAATGAGTTTGGACAGACTTGGAGATACTCCTTCCATGGCTGACTAAAGGGAGACATTTCAGTTCACAAGAGGTAGTCAGGGTATCATCAGAGACTTCCTAGTCCTTGCACAACACCAAACAGCACCAGCCCAGTACCCAAGTGTTCCATGCTGCCCAGGGGGTGGCCATGCTTCCCGTATGCCCCTTATTCCCGCTGCTCCATCTATACTGGATCACTGTTCATTACAGCTGCAGTAGCACAAGTACAGAAATGTAGGAGGCACAGGGACAAGTGCCCTACTGCCCTACATCATTGATGTCTTCACTAGTAAGTAATAGCTAAAAGTCCTCAAACAGATAAAAATGTGTACATTTGTGCCTCAATACCAGATAGGTTGTGAAAGAAAGCATAGAAATACAAGCAGGCTGTATTTTTTTTTTATTTATCCTCTCAGAGGTATAAATATGATTTTTGAGGTCTGAATACAGTTCTGGAGTCTTTGAGCAGTTGACCCTTATGGCCATTTAGTCTTTTCTTAAGCTCAGAGGTAGTGTTAACAAAAGCTGAAGAGTGGGAAGATTAACATGAGAGATCCCAGGGGAGTCCAAGAGATTCCTCCCAAAAATTCAGTTCACAGCATAACTTCAGGGGAAGACAAACTATTTTTCACAGAGCATGGACCAACCTGTCTTATAATAATCTCTGCAGATAACAGAGATTGGACAGTAGGGGAAGGAAGTACTGTGCCAAGTTATTTTTTCCCTTGCTATAAATCAAGACACTTATACATTTTTCATTCTTCAATGTTTGCTTACTCAGTACCTCCTAAAAATAAATCAAAGTAAATGTCTGGAGAAAGATGAAGGACAACAGTCCAGCAAAATGAGTAGCCATTTTTGAACCAGGAGGAGTACATTCAACTCCCAAGCTTTTCAAGACTTGACCTGGCTGTAAAATGGGGAGAAGCAGGAAAGAGCCCTCATTCACAGAGGAAGACTGGAAGGCAAAGTGAGGCTTGAGGCTGGTTGTCCTCTAGGGACATAGGAGAAGAGTTCATGGGAGAGACAGTTTGACCCTTTAGTTTCATTTGCATTGTGGCTCTCTCTGCATGGTGACTGCCCTTGATGTTAATGGCCTGGGAAGCAAGCGGTGTCTCCTTGAGTTTTTATGGCTGCTGATGATTGCTGGAAGTTGCCTCTCATTTAAAATTGCTGTTTTCCAGCTCATGCTGTGCTCCCTGAACGGATTTGCCCTGTGTTCACAATCAACATCAGTAAACATAAGCATTTTCAGGGAAGAAACGTTGTGTGAAGGTTGGATGGGATATGGCTCTTCTTCTCCCTCCCCACCAGGCCCTTCATATCAGGCCCTGAATATGTCAAACCAGAGATGCTTTTTGAAAGATGAGGCCTCATGTTCTGAAGTTAATGGAGCCAGGTGTATTACAACAGAGAAAGAAAAGTCATTAGGCCTGATTTATGTCTACCTCTGGAGTACTACCAGTGACAGCAAAAGATTTAGGAAGAAGAAGTGTTGTTTACGTCTCCTCAACACACATAGATAAGAGACACTGGAAAAGTATCACGGCTCCTCCATGATAAGGAAACGCAGCAGTACAGGAAAGTAAAAGTGAATGCAAATTAACTTTCCCCTAGGGAAGGCAAGATAGCAAAGGATAAAGCAGCTTTGCTGAGCTCATGGGAAGGACTGTTAGCTACGGACTGTATAGGTCCAGTACTGTTAGAAGACAGTGTGTCCATGGTAGTAGCTCAGGGGAAGGTGTAATTAGAAGGACCAGCCTGCTCTAACATTGGTTTGTGCAGTGTTTAGCACTAAACTGATGGTTCCTTTTGATGTTTTCTTACACTGCCAAAATTAAAATCCCAGCTCCATTGCTCTGCTGTTTCAGCCATTCCCTCCAAAAAGAGCATACACCAAGAGAAGGCTTTGCTATCCTGTTCTGTTGCCAGCCCTTTCTCACACAGCCACACACGTGTACACACGCAATGGCTCTCCAAAGAGTCGGAGAAATTCAGTCCACTCATCACAGGGAGCCTCACAACGTTCTGCTAGGCAGAACCTCATGTAGTCTGAATCATCCACTGCTCTTGCTCTTGGTCCCCAGGGGCTTCCTCTGCAGAGTCACATGGGAATAATACACACAGTACCTCAGTGAGAAGAAAAGAGGGACATCTAGGGATAATAGGGAAATACGTGAGGATAACATCTTCTCTATTAAGGGAATATTACACAAAACGCCAACCAGGAAACATCATCATTATTCCACAAGTTATTTCATTAATTTAATTTAATCCATTAATCCCTCCTTCCATGTATCATTATTTTTGTTCTGATCCCACAGAGCCAGGATATTCATCTATCATCTTGATAAGCTGAGCTATATCACATATAGAGATGGGAATGCAGCCAATCAGCTGAACAAAAGGCACCTGAACAGTTGAGTTAGACAACACAGAACCAGCAAATCTCCCTTTAAATATGAACTGGAGTAAGGAGGAAAGTTTCTGAATGAAGACGAGTAATGCAACTGCTAGATTTTCATCTAGGGAGGAAGCAGTCTGTGAAAGAAGTTCTAAAAGTGGGTAGAAACCCTATTCCACAAATAACTTAGAAAGAATCTGAAAAAAAAAGGCATGAATGCACAACACTGAAAATAGCTCTGCATTCACCAGCAGTGAAACTAGTAGTTGTCTCTACATCTGTTATAAAATATGGAGGGTAACTTAGTCCCTTAGGCTCACAGACAGTATAATATCATTAATAAGGAAGTATTTCAGTAACAAGCTGTACAGAAACATCCTCTGGATTTGAAAAACTGCCTTTTTTTCCATCTAGATCAAGTTGAATCATCTTTTCTCATTTTCCAAGTTAAAATTGATGTAATAAAACAGAATCTTAATGTATAGCTTAAAAGATTATAAAATTTCCTTTTCTAAGGGAAAAATTTGAGTGCATGGGAAAGTTACTGTATAAACCAGAGACAAGAGTCTCCAGAATAAATGTGCAAAAATAATACAGAGTACACCAAAAAGATCAACACAAAAACTAAACACATACAGTACATTAACTGCAAGAAGACAAAGAACAAGAAGCTGGTATCACAGGGAAAGGTTTGGAAGTTATCCTTAAAGCCAAACAGGGTTAAAGCCAGCAGAGGTCTGTAAAAATAAAAGACTGCAATAAAAATATTGCAGCAGTAGTCCAGAAACGTTTTGGAACAGAGATAACCTGTGCACAGAGATTATAACTAGAACATGTGTCCATACATGCCTCGGATCTACAAAAGTGCCCCTTCAATCTAGAAAAATCTGACATTATAGAGGGAGAAAAGCCTTAGTGAGGGCTTGTTTGAAAACCAGGGTTTGTGCTAATGCCCTTTGAATTCACACCATGGAAACCTTCCCCCGTGATTTGAAGAAACCTTGCTGGAGGAAACACTGAGCTTCCTTCCACTTAGTCCCTGGTGGAACACAGAAAATATTTGGCTTCAGCTCAGTCTGAAGGTGAAAGCTCTCTATCCCTTTTACTTTTACTAAAGCTAGTGAATTTAAGATATGGAATGTTTTTTTTTTTTCCTTTTAAGCAACTCAGCAGAGGGCTGCTGAAGGTTACTGTTTCCCTGCATATATGTCATATACTCCATTTATCCATAAATACCTACAGAATGCACTAACAGCTAGAAGCTCTAGGAAAAGGCATAACAGATTTTTTAAAAAGATAAATAGAGGTTATTAACATAGTGTAAACATTATGGGTAGGTTGCTTGTAGATGTATAATATGTATTTAACCATGCTTGCAGTTTAGTCAACGATTTTGAAAGTCCCTCCCAAAACCAGTAGAAAAGACTTATGGCATTTGTGAACAAAGCCAATTTCCATTGCACTGTCTGATATTTCAAGGAAAAGCAAACAGTTTCTCAGGGGAGGAGTAAAGCAGCAGAATTAAAATTGTATATGACCAGCTCGACCAGGGCAATAAGACCAATCTATGCAGGGCCAGCTGCTCCACTGAGAAACCCCAGAGTAAATTCACCTCACTACCAGCCACACCAAAATTACCCTAAATGCTCACCAGGTTAGCAAGGAACAGAAGAGAACCCAATGCCAACTATCAAAGTTGTATTTTTATAAGAGAAATAAAAACACACACACATACAAAAAAAAAATCAAAAAACCCAAACCCAAACAACATAACATGTTTAACAGCCCATGTTGAGAGTTCAAACCTGTAGACTGATAAAGAGGTAGATATCTGGCAAAAGTATACTCTCTACTCTTTCCTACTCTTTGTGCATGCAAGAAGAAACATGTCATTGCTTATACCAAAAGTTATCAATAACTGACCATTGAAATTTCAATGACAGAGGTGTAGAGTGGGGAAAATGGAAAAAATCCCTAATGTTTCTCCAAGGTCTTTCCCAGGGACCAGCAAAACCAGAAGATGCTCCTGTACATCCCTCTCCCTGAAGAATCAGCACAGGTGAAGGGAACATCCAGGAATAAACCCGGCAACACAGAGCAAAACTGGGCTCACGGGCAACTCTGTGTGGTGCTCTGACAACTCTGCAAAGGCAGTAAGAAGAGAATCCTGTTGGAGGACAGTGGTAGAAGGAGCCCTTTCTGGTGATGAGAAGTGCTGAGCTGTTTTTCATGATGTTCAGCATGGGTGACTGAGTGTGCCTTCTCCACATGCCCTTGTTCATCAGAGTTCCTGAATGACATTTTAAACAAAACAAAGCCAGAAGGATCTCCAGCTGCTGAGAGGACTTGAGACAAGCTTCTTGTGAAAAGCACTGTGCCAAAGAGATAATAATTCAAAGCTTAAATGCTGCAGGAACAGTGACCTCTTAGCTTTCATGCATGAGCTGCACAGTAATTCCCACCCTTCACCTGCTCCTGCTGAACTTTTCCAGTCTTTTCCTCTGACTCTAGATCAAGTGTTTACCCTCCAGAGTCTCTCAGAAATCAAAAGCACGCTGTAGAGCAAAGCCATCGTGTTTTGCTGAGGTTGTACAACTGACAGCTTGCAGTTTTCCCCAAGAACAGAGGCGCAAAACTTTAAAGTACCTTGCAAGTGCAATGTAGCTGCTTCACGAGCCTTGATCTTGTTGCTCTGTATTTCCAGGTGAGGAGTGCCACGTATGGCAGGAAAGGATGCAATACTGCCTCTAAGTACACTGGGAACAACTGTACGACATGAGCCAGTGTTACATCTTATGCCCTGAATAATTGATGCTGTTACTTAGTGCTTGTACACTCCCCTTACCCCTCAGACCAGGACTTGACCAGTTTTTATACTGGTAACATTTTGCAATCTAAGAAAGAATGTAGAAATAACTGCAAGATTCTTCACAAAGGCTACTTTTTAGTTAGGAAGGGAAAAAATAGGGGTAATGGAGATTCGTAGGGGTCCATAGAGCCATCCTCCCTGTGCCACAGCAGTGGCTAGGTAGGGGTGGGGAAACAAACTCTTCTGCTGACTGTTTAACCAACAGAAGGCTGGAATAAAGCCATTAATGTATTAGAAGAATCACAGAGGGACAGTGGATAAAATTATATAGGATGGCCTTTTCCGTATTTCCTGACTCGTATCACAACCCAACATTTTCTTGCCCAGCTCTCAGGCTCCTCTGATCCATTTCTACACCCTTGATAAGTACATGGTNCAGCCATGTGAAAGGGAAGATTGGATCCTCAACCAGTCCCTCCCTGTAGCTTGTGTTGTACCTGCTGGCCACAGGTAAGTTATGGGTTTTTTAAGCAGAAGCTAACCTCCTAAGGATGAATTTTATTTTATGAGATCCATTTAATTTACAGAAGTCTTGCATATTTAGAAAGCACCAAGAGAAGAAGACAAGAAAGCCTTGGAACAAAGACACAGTTGCAAAGAGGAAATCACCCAGACACGTGGCCCCTAAGAGAAAATATATCAGGCACTCCACAGTGATTCAATATGGCTGGCAGAAGAGGTAAGATCCTCAAAATAAAATTGAGGAAACTCCTAGGAAGACCATAAATGTCCGAAAACCTTTTTAAAATGTAAATCTGTCTCTGTCAGTAGAACAACTTGACCAGACAGGGACTTTCACAGCTTTTAGGAGAAAGATGTAACCAGCACAGAGATTATAGACAACGTTTCCTCCTTTGTACTTTAGTCACAAGGTTTTCCCTGGGGAAAGAAGAGCCAGGTTCAAACTGGCTCGTGTTCCTCTAGCAAATTAAATACAGGACAGCTATGCTGCATTCTTTATACTTGCAGTCATTAAGCTTTTAAATTAGAGGAAGGAGTACTTGAAAGGACACACTCTCAAGTACTTTTCCTATAGTTCAACTTTGTTTTCCTTTTCTCTTCATAGTTTGCAACAGCCTCTTAGGAGCTTAAAAATAAACGCTGCTTCACTTTCCTACCAAACATGTCTTTTTCCATTTGTCAAACACTAATTCCCTGCACCCCTTGTGTTACTAATTAAGCTTAAAATTAACATGCAAGTAAACAGCTAGAACCTCATTTGTGCATCTGCATCACCCGAGATGACAGGAAAAGAAATGTTATGTCGAGTCCCTATCCTCACAGCACGTCTCTCAGTGCACAAGGATAGTAAAACCAGTGAAGTTTCAAGCCCTGCTATTCCACACTGGTAAATGTAAATAACTCTAGCGCTTCAAGGAAACTTCACTGATTCTCAGATGAAGGGAAGGAAGAAAGATGTTGGCTCAGAAAAGTCCACAAAAAGCTACCAAAAATGCCATCTGGCATTTGCTTCTCCTGAAAATTCCCTCCCCTTCAATTCATGTATAAAGAGAAAATTATTTACTACAAGAAAATGCGCAGAGCAGTTGTCAGGCAACGACCCAGGGAAGGTGCAGCTTGAAGTAGAAGTATTCTAGAAAAATCAACAGTGTCAGAAAAACAGCCAATCATTCCCAGCACAGCTGATGAGCTGCAGCCACATATGGAACTGAGACTGCTTCATATCCAGACAACAGGTTTAAGGGACTGAATTTTCCTTTGCTCTGTATTTATTTTGCACATTGAAAGGCAAGAGCTGAGTGCATTTTAGAATAACAAGGGTTGCTCTCACTCTCCACAGAATTAAAAAACTGTGCAAAGCTCCAAACAAGAAAATCAAGCCCAGTGTCATCATGTTTTACTTACCTGTACATTTCTTTTTAAATACATAAGTACATAAAACTTCAAGTTCTAGTCTGACTGAATTGTAAAAAGTCCAATTCGTTGGCAAGCAACTCACCAACCCTTTGAAAGCCACATCTCTTTGGAGAGCAGAGAAAATTTCTTTTAATCTGTAAAGAAAGGGTTCACTCCACCCCAAAGGAACCATCTGGAAGTGACAAGGTCAAGGCAGATGTTTGAACTTCCTCTACTTATAAGGAGGACATGTGTGGACGTGATGCTCTCCACCAATGAAACACCTATTTTAGACAGATGAGGCTCATGGGGGATGTTCCAGGGAGGGTTTGTGTCACTGCTGGTGTCTGAAATATGAAGTACTCAGATAGAAACTCAACCTTGAGGACTGCTTTATCCCTTTGATAATTAATTCCTCTCTAAGTCTAAGAGGAGCAGTGGCAACGGCTGTGATTACATACATGAAGGAAGCACACTAATACAACTGAAATGCTAATGGCTCTAGACAACTTCCAAGAAGGTATTTTCTGCCAGTGAGCACTGAAAAAACACAGAACAACTCTCTTCTGTTTCAGTCTACGCGTAGGAGAGCCCAAGGGCTGTTTCAGCCCTTAGACACTGCTGTCCTCTACACTGCACTAAATGAAACCTATATACACAAAAAAACACCCCACCTACAAGCCTGTATTTAGTATTTCGTGCTATTTCTAAACTAAATACAGGCTATTTAGAAAAGCTCTAAGAGTTGTTCTATGTATTTTCAACCCACCAAACCACTTCAAACTTATAAATCCATCTGATACATGCCTGTTTTCTGAGATGGAGCCATTTCCTTCAGCTCAGAAGGTGGCTTAATGCCTGTCTAGATACCTAAGTGGCAATTCCACCTCAAATTAGAAAGTACTATTTCCACTACTCTATGTATCTGGGAAATGAACTGTTTATAATAGCTCCTCTGTACTGAACTGATCAGAAAGAAAATTTGGCAAAAGTTCTGGACTTTTCTGCAACTCACACCAAAGTCTGGGGGTGGAAAACACAGTTATTAGTAGAGCTGGATGCCTGAAGGGATAAATTCACCCCTCATTTTAACAGATTCAGAATGACAAGGACAGGAAAGTGCTGTTACCGGCCAGACAAGGCTGGGATTTGAACCTGTGTCTGCCAAAGTGTAAGCTGACAGCCTCCACCCAGGCTCCAGAGGTGCTGCATACACGTGCATACTGCACACACTTCTGTGTCCTCCTTTCTGTGCAGACTGTGCAGAACTTACCAGAACAAGTGGCTAAAATCCCACGAATTTCATTTCTCCTTTTAGAAACCAAATGTCATGTAAGTACTTACAACTTCTACACTGAGAAGTACATTTTCTAATGGTTACAGTCACCCTGAGCAGGGGATGAAAGCAACAACAAACACAGCTTCCCCATCATCATTTCATTATGTACCACAGTGTCAAACAACTTCTGCATAAAAGCATTGAGTCTATACTTCAAAGTCCATAACAGAGTCTGGGGCAACTGGTTTTCACAGTAGAGATGCTGAGAAGCAGCCCAGGGGCAGGGGAAGAGGTGGTGCAGAAGGAGTGATAGCAGCCTCTGACAGCCTGGCATGGAAAGTGTCTCCCAGAAGGTGATGTTATATGAAAGCAAAGACCCATGTAAGAGGTTGAAAAGGGAAAGGGGGTCTAAATGGGTTTCTGGGGGAAGATTCAACCTTGTCACCTACTGAAAGCTACGGAAAGTCAAGGCAGCCAACTCTGAGAACTAAGGTGAACTAAGCACTCGGTATGTCGTATACACCAGCTCAACACCAGAAACAGGGCTGATTGTGAGTTCAGTGGGCACAGCTGAAATTCCTTCGTTCGGGGATTCTGATGTGGTTTTATTTTGGTTCATATAGAGAATGGCTGTGTCAGCCTTGTGTCCCACAGAGAAAAAGGATTTCTGAAAGTAGAATGAGTAGAAAGTAAAATGTATAAGCCAGAATGAAGCAGTATAGTTTCACACTATAAATAAGGAGCACATTTTGAATTGGGAGTATAAATACTCATAAGCATAGTAAAATACCAGACTCTCCATCTCAAGAGACAGAATAACAACAAATGAGTAACACACTGAAAGCTGTGCAATAAAATCATGAAGGTGGTAGAGGAATTTCTGAAGAAGAGCATCTGCTCCACAGAAGGATTCAGCAGGCAGTGCACTGAGATGGTGACCCCTGTCCCTTCTTCCACATCCAGTGGAAAGACCAGGAGAGAGAGGTTGTACAGTCCCTCGCCTGTGAGCACTGCGAATCCCTTTAGTCTGACTGATCAGGCAGAAAGCTCAACAGCACTGCCAGGAAACCAGATGTAACAAAACACAGGGTCCTCCAACCCACTGAAAAGGGAATCATGCTGCTCCTTCAAAGCTCCCCAGCAGGGAGTTGACATTCTGTTATATTTGCTAAATTAATCATTTGGCCTTGCAAGTGTACAAAACAAGTAAGTATTGATCTCAAGATTCATTGTGATATACTGACAAAAACTAGGATGCTGCAATACTGTTAAGCACAGTTGACTACTAATATTTCTGCATACTCAGTCCAGAAGACACCTATCATCTCCAGTTCATTCAATCTGAATTATTGAGATTTCTCTTCACTTACAAGATTGGATACTTCCGTGCTTCCTTCCTGCTGGTTAGTTAACCTGTTTTTTCGTAGCAATCATATTATTGCATTGGAAGAAGGATGGGCAAATGCAATGGGGTTCAGACACGTGACTCTTTCCCACAAGCATCACATAAATTATCCATTAAAATTCAACATTTACAGTGAATTTTAATTTTAAGCAGAACCTAACTCTAATGCTCCAATGTTTTAATCCAGTGGAAACACTTTACAATTCAATTAATATCCCACTACAGTGCTCCCAACTGCACATTACAGCCATGCTGGAAGAAAATTTGACACAAAACACAGCAGAAACAAGAGGAAAACTAATCAAGCTCTTTATATTGTCCATGCTGCGAAGCCTGTTTATAGAGAACAGTGGCATAACTGTGAAATAGAAAATCAGGATAAAACCCCCACTATGTTAATAATTTAAGGAGTCAGTAAGCCAGGACTTGAAACCTTGGAAATGTTATTTGCAGTAGAGAAGCTATTGGACAGTCCCAGGGCCAGACCTGATAACCACTACATTTCCACAATGCTGTGACTGTCCATGTAGTGTTCCAGGCAGACCCAGCCTCTCTATCTGCCCAGGGCAGCTTTTTCTGCCTGACCCAACCAGCCATCATCTGCTGTGGCAAATTTGGAGGCAGAGCTGGGTACACGTCTCTCACACATGGACCAAAATGCTTTGTTCCCTCTTTATGGAGACAATGTGAGATTGTAATAATGTTATTTTACACAATGTGGGTTTTTTTTCCCATTTGAAAAAGATGACTCTAAAAATTTGGGTTGAAGTACTTGTGTCCACTGTCTTGTCCTCGGTGGGATTTTGCCACTGAAAAATTAAATGTGACAGAACCAGAATGCAAGTTGTCCATTCACCTAACACATGTTTTCCATCCTATTTATGACAACATAACAATGGAGGAAGAAACCAACACAGAAAGACAGAAAGAACTTCCTTCCAAGGGAAAACTGTTTTCTTTATGATCCCTAAGTCATTTCATAGTTAGTATATACACAAAAGCATTTTTTTCCTATTCATAATCCACACACACACACCATTCTAACAAAAGCATTTTCAAAGCCATTAGGTATCAAGAATGCCAAATGAACCTACCTTTTATATTGTAGCACATTTTTTTTCCACAGGATAACTGTGTCTCACAGTGACTTAAGTTTTGCTAATAGCTGCAGATGTTTCAGTAATCCAATCTGGCCAAAAATGGCACTTTCATATTTCACTGTAAGTTCAATGGCTTGTGGCAGAAGAGCTGGGATATAATTCTGCCTTTGTATGAGCTGTTAGTCCCCTTTTGGAAAGATAATAATTTTGCAGGATTCCCTCCTCTTGCCCATCAAATGGAAACCGCCCTTTAAGAGCTTTTAGCTTTACAAAAAAAGATGTTGATTAGATGGCTCAGGGATCTCAGCAGTTCTATTATTGCCTTTTCCATTATCCACACTTACATCAGCCTTACCCCAGATGCCCTCTACCTTCTCTGCACTCTGGCCTCTCTCCATTACCTTCCGAGTAGGCCCATAATTATATGATGGGTGGGGGAAACAGGACTGGATGGAGTGACGTCCAACAAGCCACAGTCTTGAACGTTGCCAGAGAGGTCTATAAAACTTTCTTCTCTTTGTCCAACTGAATCCAGGTATTCTTTTCTAATAGATCAAGTCCAGACCTTTTTCTGGACTTTCTACCTTTTTCTCTCTCCTTTGTCTTCTTTACATGGAACTTACCAAGATTTCTAACTTTTCCATGCCTGAACTCCTCTCAATTCTGGTTTTGGCAGGAGGATTTGAACACACAGGCATACTCCCAGCTTTGAACAGACAGCTCATAGCCTGCAACAAACATGATGCAATCCAAGTTAATCTGATCTAGGGGCTGGGGGGGGAATGAAGATAAATCACTCTACCCTCACATTTTTTCCAGATTAGGAACACGTTATCTGACCTTGAGATGGGTTGTCACTGTCAGCCAGGTAATTTGTATGTTTTCCAAATCCCTGTACTGTAAGGCAAGGGCTTTAGAGTAGTCTTGGGGGTAATGACTATAAAAAAAATGTATTGAGTTTGAAGCCTTGATACCATAAATGTTTTGACACAAAAAGAATCTTAAAGCCTTGTCCAATAATGTCTAGAATGTGTCTTGACTGGGGGGAAGCCAGGAATGGCAGACCTCTGTGTTTGCACGTGCTTTACGCAAAGCAATTTGCCACGTACCTTGCTCTAGGAGTTTGGGGATTGCCAGCTAAATGCCCCCTGACATCTGCTCCACAGACACACAAATGCACGAGAACTCTGCAATCAATGCAAACATGAGTGAAAAAAAACAACCTCTTGGAAACAGTTTGTCACATCTGGAACTTATTGCATCACAAAGTGGCATTTTGAGCTGCCCAGGGTAGGGCTGTGTGGCTATAAGTGACTAGATGCTTTTCAGGGAAATGGCCATTATTTTATCTTCCATATGTAACAACTAATGATTCTCACCTTAGTATTATCTGGGTCATGAATAACCTGTGTTGTTTTTGTATTGTGCAATACTGTTCTTGTAAATGTCTACAACTAGGTGCCTGTATACTGTGTCACTCTCATGACTGAACAGCAAAAAAAAAAAGGTCTTGGCGAGGTTTAAAAAGTTCTGATGGAACCTGACCCAACTATGTCCAAATTAAAAACTGTCTTGACTTTGTATCTGCTCAAGCTTTGTAAATTTGTTCCCGCTACAAGCCAGTGGAGCACCTTTACAATGAAATTGCTCTATAATTAACCAACATTAACTTTTAATAACACCTACTCTGGCTTGTATTGCCAGAAATGATAAAGCAGGATGAGCTTTTTAGAGGAACAAGGCCTAGAAGAGAGATCTTTGTCATCAGCTGTGGCTGCAATACTTATTTCACCCAGCCACTGGGGAAGCTGTGATTTGTGACCAACAGCTGTTTGACGAAAGCTGGGCAGTGTGGTTGTGTTGCACATGTAATTTTGCCACTGTGCTGCTCAAGGCAAAGGAATAAGCTGTGGCAGCAGAAACTTCACTTCCCCAATATAAGTTGCCTGCATTTTGCCCATCAAATACTTGTCAACACAACTACCTTGGCCAACAATCACCACCCTTCAGGTCCTACTCTCTTTGAAAGTCAGCAAGACTTTGGCTTTGGATTGTCAACATAGCATCAAAGAGACCATGTCAGGTCTCTTCTGTCACTTGTCGCTTTTGACAGCATTAGTCATATATTCTTTTCTAAAGTTTCTCCTGGTTCTATGTTTTTATACCGAGCCAGTAAAACTGAACCACCAGAGCACTGGGGAGCCATCCCCACCTGAGTGGTTACAGCATCCAGGCTCCTTCCTGCATGCAGGTAGGGAGCAATGCTCTCACACAACTACTCTGCTGGCAGCTATTAACCTATTTTAACCTTATGTTTAATTCTCCCTTCTCCTCCATTCCCCTTCATCATTACCACTTCACTTATTTTCATTTTTAAAAAGTAGAAATATCACCTGAAAAAAATTACCTACCTAAAAGAAAAGCCAGAAAATGTCCTGCAGCTCACACTTTAGTGCTAATTCCCTGAGCCACATCCTAGGTATAAACAGATTAAAATGTTAAAAAAATGTATCATACTAAGACCAGGAATGACAAATAGTGGATCACACTTTCGTTATCATAAAACCAGCTAAATAGAAGTTAAAATGGAAAATAAATTGAATTGAACATAAGCAGTAAAATCTCTTCCAAACGATTAGCTGAACATTATTAACAATGATGCCAGGAAAAGTACTTTGATTGCGGATGCTGAGTGATAGCTCTGTAATTATGTTCTTCTTACCACACTTTATTTATTTATTTACTACTAAACAAAATCCTGAAGACTAGACTAAAGACTGAGGCTCTGTTTGCCTAGTGCTGCTCTTTCATAGCGATGGCAGAGCTTCCTCCAACAGTACACTTTATGACACCAAACCTCAGGAAAGCAGACCTTGTGCAGACCACAATCAAGTTATATCTTTCAGGGAGCTGAATTTAAACCAGTGCCCCATTTTATAACTGGGCCCTGGCATTGAAGCTTTGGGACATAAAAAAGGGAAAGAACAGGAAAGAAATACAATACGTAGTATTTTTTGTTACTGAGGCTACAGGTTGTAATATAAATAGGTGAAAATTAAGTAAAAAAATTCAAAGCTGAAGCTGAGATTTTCAAGGGAGAAGGGGGTTCCATAACAAGATGACAAAAGGAGTTATGTTTTTTAGGTCCATTTACATCAAGATTTCTGGCAGATTTTTAAATGCAGCTTTCCTCCTGCTCTAATCAGAACTCTGCAGAATAAATGCATATTGCAAAAAGAACAAACATCTCCTGGCTGTTCCAACTCAGCAAGATAATAATCCAACAAAGGAATAAAATCACTTCAGCACCCAACACTAACTTTGTATGGATTCAAAGCTATATTTAAAACATCTTGAAATTATCTTTGGATCTGTCCCTTTAAATCACAGATCATATATAGACAAACACTAGAAAATGTACTGTGAAGAGCCTTGCCCTGGCTGGGGAGGGTTATGAGATCCAGGGAAGAAGCTTTCTGCCATCTCCCATTTGAACCATCTCCCTTTTGCAGATCGCTTGGCAAAGCTGAGCAGCAAGTTCAGCTCGGTTTGTGTTCAAGTGCCTTGAACTATTTAACATCTTCAATAAACCCTATGGCTAGGAGCTCATCATTTAATGTACTGAGAGCTCCATTAGTGACACTCTACATTACCCAGTCCTTTGCAGGTGTAGTTTTTGCTGGAGGTTTCTTATTTGAAGAAGAGTACACTAAGAGGCATTCATTACATTTCTCTCTTGATTTTATTTCCATTAGCTCTTTAAACTCAGAGGCAAATCTCGTGTTCTTGTGCATGTGGATTCATCTGCTATATTTACACATACCAGGGCAGAAAATTACTAGAATTATTTGCCCAGTTTTGATGCCTGCTCCTACATTAAGCAAGTTCCTAATTTTACGAGCAGTAGCAATGGCATCACAATTATTCTCATGCCTGGGTAGCAAATGTGATTCATCATGTTGGACCATAAATCTCTGTAAAAGCTGGATTTTGGTTACCTCTTGAAAAAATTTTGTACTTGCATGCGACGGTGACGTAACAAGACAAGGCATCCCAAGGTATCCTCAACAGACAACCTCTTTCTTATGCTGAAGGTCACTCACTCTCTCACAGCTCTCTTCAAGGAGATTACATTGGGTCTACATGACAGTAAGAGACCACTGCAGTTTTACAGTATCTGTTTTGATACAAAGTAGGCAAATGGCACACTGCTAAGAATGACATACATGTTCCTAATCTCCTCAACACTTTCCACATTTCTCATGGAATCCATCTAACATTCATTTATTCACAGTCTAGAATTGGGAATTCATTTGGAAGAAGAGTTTCTGGCCTTTCAGACACTATTTTAATTTTTTTGTTAGTAGTTTATTTTAAATGATAAATTATTGTGATTTTTTTGGTGGTTTTATACTTCATTACTACCCTATTTGATTAAGTAATTAGAAAACTCTAGCAGACCTATCGGCTATGTCCCAGCTGAGGATTTGCCATGCCTTAATCATCCCAAGCAATGCTGAGCTGGGTGCTGCTTAGGGACCTCCAGTGATGGATACTGTTTATCTCCCACACAGCTCTAAAGCTCTTCCAAGAAGACTTTTTCTTAACCTGAATGTAACTCTAACCTGAATCACCCTCTCTGTGCATCAAGCTCTCTATTTCTTGTCCAGCTCCTAGACTACTGCAAAATTCTTCCTCCATATTTTCATCAAACTGAAGACAGGTCACATTTTCTAGGCCCCTCCTTCTAGAGTTCATTCTCCAGAGACTCCTCAACCCATCAGCATTTTCTTTAAATGTCTGAATGATATGTGTATATAACCCTGCAGCTGAGATCTAGCACTGCTGACTACAATGTGCATGGACTTAAAGTCTCCTGCAAATAAGCATTTGTATGTACATCCCCCAAGCCTGACATATGGGTCTGCAATAGCAGCACAACACACCAGGGGTCACGATGATGTCACAAAAAGACAATACATAAAATTAGACTTTCCTACTTCTCCTGAAATCTTAATATCTAGAAAACCCTTCTCTCTAGGATTTCACAAATTAGTTTTCTCTAAATGTTGCAATCTAGATGAAAACATGATCCAGTATTTTCAATTTTTTTTGTGATGAGTTTCCAAACAGTTTCTTCATTACTTGGTTTGTAAACACTGACAAAAAACACGTATTCTTCTTCAGAAAAGCTATCTAGAGGCCACATCCTCTAGTAAAGTTTGCATCTCCCACGTAAAAACATGTAGGTCAAGTATTTCTTCTGCAATTACAAAACAGACACGCTGTTTTTCTATTCCCTCTCCCTCTAACTCTGCCAGAATTATAAAACAGGCCAGGTTCTCTGTTGGGATCTGGGCTGTCTTTTTCATTTAGGGTTACACTGGAGACTTCTAATACACAATGTTTTGCAACCATAATTAGGTTAGTCAGGAGCACGAAATGAAGTCATACTTCTAGCTGACCAAATTAAGCTTGGCAATAAAATCCACCCTGTACCTATCTTGTTGTAGTACTGAAACCACTCACCAGGAGATTTGGCAACTCTGTGCTACCACTGCATTTCTACATCTTACTAGTCAGTGGTTTCTAAAGTTTGAATTTAAATCTTCAGTCTTGCCAGCTGGGAAATGGATGCCAAGAATTCTTGATTTAGCTTTTTAAGTCCTTCAGTGATTGTTTAACTGTTCATGGTCAATCACTTGCTTTTCTGGTAAGTTATGATGCAGAAGAAATGCAATTAGGTGCAATTTGTGGGGGAGTTTTACAAGGACACTTTTGTGACGTGAGAAATGCAGGAATCCAATTTGGGAAGAATATGAAATAAACTGAGAGCAATCAGAAGGATAAGTCAGACCACAAAGAAAGTAAGTGGCAATATAATGTATTTGACAAGCAGAAATATCAAAGCTAATCAGGTGCAGCTGTGTGAGGCACAGGAAGCTATGTTTGATTTTGAGTCATTTATAAGAAGCCATTCAATTGCCTGCCACCATATTAGCATATTTAAATAGTTTTAATCTGGTTTCATCACTGTGATTAAAATTGCTGACAAGGATGGAAAATAATGATGAACAGAATGGAGCAAAGCAAATAGTGGGACTGTAAATTGGTTTACAGGTTTACAGAGACATTACAAACAGCGACACACCTAGTCCAGCAGCCAAACCAGATCACAAGTGAAAAGCTCAGGAGAAAAAGTTACATGAAGTGAGCATGTTTCAAAACCTTCTTTCCTTCTCCAATTTTAGTTCACTTTTTGAGTTAGATCATAGCTGAAGCTGGTCTTTGAAGAGGGCAAAAAATACATGCATCATTCAAAAGGCACAAGTTAAGAGATTTTACTGCTCAAGCAATTCACTCAGAGGCAAGAACTTGCATGTGTCCTGTCCCATCTAAGATCTGTTGATGGGCAGGGTTAGCTGGCACATCACTGGTTCTGCCAAAAACAACTGAAGAGACTGACAAGTGCTTTAGAAACATCAGGGGCTTGAAAACTCATGAGACCATTTGAAAGCATCTTTTGCTTTAAAAATTCCAACTTGTAATGTTTTCTGTCTTTACCTTGATAATTAAGGGTGTATTTTAATTGGTAACTGAGAATCATCACAAGTAAAGCTTTAAGGAAAAGCATTGATGGCTCTTGAAGAAATTGAAAGATCCAGAAAGTGTCTCCTTCCTGCATGCCTCAAAGTAATTCAAGCAAAGACTAATTTCAGTCCTTAAGCAGAGTAGTAGCAACAAACTCATTTCCACATTAAGAAACGCAAGTGATGTGATGCTGTAAAGTATTCACAGTGTAGAATAAGTTCCTCTATATTCCCCAATGTCTGCGAAAATCTATTTTGAGCTGCCAGGCTCCTGCAGTCCCTCCTCATTGGAGTCTGGGGCCAGAGCGCCTGCTGTTTCTAGAATGCAGGAATCGCAGATGCCAGCAGTGCTGCTTTCCTGAAGGACTTCGGGCACCCCTGCCTTGGGCACTGCACACTCAGAGTGAGACATCTGTCCCAGAGGCTCCTCCACATACCCAGCTCTATTTTTTATCATTTAAGCACCCCATAACAGTGCAGCATCCCTATACTGAGAGCACGCAGGGGACTTGTGTCTTTAGCCTTCCAAAATAACAAGGAAAACCTGCCCTGTTACATACATATGTACATACATACATACATATCATATACATATATATGATATACAGATATACATATCTGTATATCAATATACAGACAGTCTACTGTGGCAGGTATAGGAATTAAGCTCATGTACTAGATTTCAGGCTAGAATCCACGAGACCATTCTTCCTCTTCTCTGTAGGGTCTATAGGCCTGCAGAGGCTTGACTAAATCAGCGTCTTTCTGTTCCTACCAAGACGGGTTATGGGGCAATGTCCCCAAGCTTGGGTGTTGCCTTGTTTACCCCCAGGGGCAACAATTAGGAGTTAGGAGAGTGTGGAGCACATCCAGCATCTGCAAAGCTCTGTCCTCCCCTCTAGTTTGTGGCTTTATCTGTCTTTCTTTATAGAAGTAGCTAAACTGCAGGAAAGCATACTAAAGCTCAGAGGGAGGGTAAAACAAGCAGGGAGAAACCAGCTGGTGTGTAATCAGAGACAGAAGAAATACATACAAAAAAGATTCCCCTTATTCTTGCAGCTCTGTCTCCCTTTGTACCTTTTTCACCTAAGCTTTTTCCATTGAAAATGGCAGAAGGCAATATGTCACTGAGAACAGAGATGACAATTGCAAACGGTAGGTGTTTTCACTAGAAATTGCCAACACAAATTTTGATGTCTTTCTCCCATGGAGGCCTTCAGGAAAAAAATGATGCCTTGGAGGTTTTTTGAAAAGCTGGAATATTGCAATAAAATATAATGCAGTACAAGGCTATATAAAATTTATGGGGCACCTTTTATGAGAACATCCCAAGGGGCTTCATATAATAGCTATAAAACAGTAAAACACATCATGGAACAGATTTAATTTTTAAAATGGCAGAATATATATTAATGATTTACTATCATTACTCTTCACTGGAGGTATAAGAACACTAATAAAATTATTCTATCTACAGTTGTGATAGGTGAAAGGCATTTAATGTCTGAATATGGTTCATATCTTAATAAGTTTAATTTGTGGTTTAAAACAATACGAAAACAAAACAAATATGATATGGTTCAGCCAGAAAGCATTTCTGAATTATTAGTCACTGTAATCTGTTCACTGTTCCCTCCAGATACCCAGGTTCATCCCTCAAAAATTAACAAAGGGTCAACTAAGAGGAAAGCAGCTAAGCAGAACATTTTGCTTATGCTGAAACCTGCACCCTTGTACCATCTAACCTGTTGAAATGCCTCTACCAACTATGGAATGTAGAGAAGAAAGAATGTCCTGGCATGAAACAAATTGAAAAAAGCAAAGGAATATACATGATCAACAGCATTAGAAATGTCTTGGGTCCCTTTTGCACCCTTCTTCTGGCATTGCTGTAAGTTACTCCTCTTATGCCCCCATCACCATCTTACATATTAGTAGTTGACTCTAGCGGTGCAGTCCACACCTTTTCCTGCACTCCCACAGGTTATTAGCTACAGACTAATAACTGTTTTCTGATGAATCTGGGTTTAAGTCCTTTTAAATGAGAACTAGCACCAGAACTTTAGCAAGAAGATTGAACAGCAACTCTGCAAATAAGTTGTTTGAAGAAAGATAAGCCAAGCACAATGCAACACATGATTAATGGGCTGAATAAGTTATGAACTGACCTCAGGGGATGAAATGTAAAAGAATGGTATCTGTTTTTCAGCTCTTTGATATAGAAAAGAGGTCAAAGCTGGGGAAAAAAATCAAAGTCAAAGACCAAAGTGGGAACGTCAAGTCAGATGGGACAGTAACAATTAAACAAGTTAACAGTTGTGATAGCTCAGCAGCTGTATTTATCTGCTTCTGTTCAGTTAAGTTTAACACTCACATGGCCACCAGCCCACATACTTAAAAGAACACCTGAGGAATCTATAAGCATGCAGGGTATCAGAATATCAAAAAGCAGCCAGGGCAGTCTGCTGGACTACCTCGTGTTGGCAATCTGTCTGTGGGAGGTTAGATTGAAAAGAGAAGGCTTGTTTTTTTCTGAACTCCAAGGTCCTTCATCCCACACTGTAAATGAGATTAGGAGATGAGATGAGGGACCATCACAAGAAAATGTCTGGGAAACACAAGCCTAAGGCAGCTGTCCAGGGACAAGGAAAGTCATTTGCCATGGGCAAAGACCATATTTATGTGAGACGCATCCAGTGATGTTGAAGATAACAGAAAACATAAAATCACATACTTGATCTTGACATGGTATATCTGGGAAGACTGAGCTGCAGAGATGCCTTCAGTAGAGCATTGCCACAGCTATAGCTGGGAGGGATGCAAGTAACAGCATTCCCACCTGAACACCCCCAGTACACAGACCACTGTGGATGAAAACAAATGTATTGTAACAGCCCAGTGTACACATTGGCCTAAAGACCTCTTACAGCCCTAACTACTGCTACATGGGAGGCAGAACTATGTACAGGATCTTTTTTCCTCCGCAGGAGGGTAATCTACAGTGATCTTCTGATCCTGTTCATGCACTTCTGGCCACCTCTGTACTGCCTCAAAAGGGGATATATAGACGTACATTTTTACCCTCTGTATTCAGCCTCCAGAGAGTGGAAATGTATTTGTTCTTTTGCTTGGAAACTACTGCAACAGTAAAGTGAGCATCTGGATTCCTCACCTTTCCCTCCAAACACTCTTAAGAGGAAGGCTCCAGACGAAGCCTGGCCTTGTGCAAAGGCAGATGAAGAGTAGTTCTACAGTAAGGTAGGCAAGCAATCCGGCCATCCATCCCCCAAACCACCTTGTTATCATTTCTTATCTCTGGGCAAAGCTGAAGAATGACAAGTCCTTCATATTAGTCAAATGAAAAAGCTTCTGATCCCAAAACTTTCTGTGTATTTGCTAACAGGGAGTCAAGTTCTATCCCTACAGTGACTGAGGTCCCTGCAGATACCATATGGGCTGAGTGCTCTCTATTGAAAAAGGACATACATCGGTCAAGCCAACAAAAGCAAACCTAGCCTGTAATAGGACTTGTCAGACAGGATATCAACTAGCAGGCTTAATAGTTCTGAGTGATCTAAAAAGCTGTAAATGAACAAAATCTGTATGTTTTACAGAAATGGGTAAGCAATCAGAGCCCTGCAGTACTGAAATGATAAACTCAAAGATAAAGCACAGGAGAAAGCTCCTTATTGCTTAATCCTCAGCTCTCAAGTAAGCCAAGCATAAAATCCTTTAATCAAATCNAGGGGAGGGCTTTGGGTTTATGTGTATTAGCCAACCTACAGCAGCATTCATTTCCAGGAAATTCTCTCTACAAATATTTTATATAACTGGGAGCACACAAGGCTGAAACATATTCATGGACAATTTCAGTGCCATTGAACACAACAAACTCTGTCTTAACATAAATCATCTCAGAGTCTAACAAGAGTCCTCTACAACTGGTAGATCACAGATAGACAGCTTAGTCCTAACTCACTGGTCAACTTCCATCATAGAATCATAGAATCGTATAGGTTGGAAGAGACCCTTGGGATCATCAAGTCCAACCATCAGCCCTACTCTACAAGTTCTCCNTCATATTAGTCAAATGAAAAAGCTTCTGATCCCAAAACTTTCTGTGTATTTGCTAACAGGGAGTCAAGTTCTATCCCTACAGTGACTGAGGTCCCTGCAGATACCATATGGGCTGAGTGCTCTCTATTGAAAAAGGACATACATCGGTCAAGCCAACAAAAGCAAACCTAGCCTGTAATAGGACTTGTCAGACAGGATATCAACTAGCAGGCTTAATAGTTCTGAGTGATCTAAAAAGCTGTAAATGAACAAAATCTGTATGTTTTACAGAAATGGGTAAGCAATCAGAGCCCTGCAGTACTGAAATGATAAACTCAAAGATAAAGCACAGGAGAAAGCTCCTTATTGCTTAATCCTCAGCTCTCAAGTAAGCCAAGCATAAAATCCTTTAATCAAATCTAATAACTTGGGATAATCTTCAAAATAATGACTGCAAGGAATAACACATTCCTGCATTCATTAAATCCCGAGATTTTTTTTAAATGGATTTTCTTTAGCAGCTGTGTTAAAGGTATTCTCACATTTTGCATTATGCATAACTTCCCACAAGTAATAACAAATATTGAAACAAAAAAAAAATTGATGGTACTCAAACTGGCTTCTTCAAACAAATACAGCTATTTTCTGTACACAGGAACAGAAGACATGTAAGTGTAACCATCTCAAACACCAAAACAACATCTTTGTCCTGAAAAACATCATCCCAGATATCAGAAGTATTCATGGCTTATGAGACCAG
>VZTM01006366.1:823119-838682 GCA_013400555.1 Jacana jacana | reverse complement strand
TCATCAAGTCCAACCATCAGCCCTACTCTACAAGTTCTCCCCTACACCATATCCCTCAACACCACATCCAATCCACTCTTAAACACTGTTTAAGATCTGTTTCAGACTTCATTCTGAAGCATAAAAAACAGTGAAAAAAACCTCAGAAGATGGTAAAACTGATTTAATTCCTTACTGTGAACAGATTTGTCTGTACTGTGAACAAATGATCGCAAAGACTTGTATTTTCTGCTCACTTGTCAATTGTGAAGAGAGATTACGCAGAGTTAAACACTTTTCAATCAAAGGCTTATATATGAGTTTCAGTAGCTGTCTGTATAATGTGAGCAGCCAGCTACACCATGTGACATTATCCCTTTTTCAGTGACTAGGTGTCTAAAATTAAAGATAGGGCAACAACAAATTATTACTGTCAGCAGAATTCTTTTTCATCCTCATGTCGTTCTGTTCACAAGCCAGTATGGCATTACCAAGAAGTCGGCTCCCTGCCTCCAAATAATCATGCAAATAAAATGGTTTTAAACTCAAAGAAGGTAGACTTGGATTAGATATAAGGAAAACATTTTTTACACTGAAAGTGCTGAAACACTAGCCCAGGTTGCCCAGAGAGGTCATAGATGCCCCATCCCTGGAAACATTCATGGTCAGGTTGGACAGGGCTTTGAGCAACCTGACCTAGTTAAAGATGTCCCTTCTCATTGCAAGGGGTTTGACTAGATAACTGTTAAAGGTCTATTTCAACCCAAACTATTCTATGATTGTATGAGATACTCTCTTCTTTCTTTAAATAGGGAAAATAAGGGGAAAAAATAAGGGAAAAAATACTAAAATTAAATAAGGAAGAGGTTATGTTCTCTTCCTCATTCTTTCTTTACCTTGAACAAGCTGAATTCTTTCAGTATTTCCTCATAGGTCATATTTCTAGCTGTACTCAGCTAGAGAATAGATCATCTCTTTATTGAAGAGCAGCACCAAAAAAGGCAAAATTCTCCATCTAAGACCAAGAATTAATTGCATTGCAGATTGTGCTCCTGATCAACACTGTCTGTGTGACACTAACTGGTTTGCAAAAGCTTGCCACCATTCACTTGTTTGCAGGCCTCTGTAACCTCTTCACCCATCTCTGAATGTCCAGATAGTTTTCTGTACATCCTATATCCACATTCTTAATTATTCCTACATAAATATATAGTAATTCCTTATTAAATAATATTCTCATCTGTTCTGTCAAGACCAGTTTTAATTATGATCTGTATCACAGTGTACTAATAGGAATTCTCATCTCAGTATCCTTTCCATTGCACAGGTCACTAACAAAAGCCCTGAGCAGAGCCAAACTCACCCTTGAAGAACCTCACTATCAATATCCTTCATTTCAACATGAAGTGTCTGTGTGCTATTTTGTTCTCAGAGTACAACTCAGTCTATAGTCATTTCCTCTAGACCGTATTTCCCAGCATCCACCCACTTTCTACACCCACTGGGTATCTTACTTCTCTCAAAGCACCCTCCAAAAACAAAACAAACAAACAAACAAAACAAACAACAAAACAGCAAAAAACTGCTAAGGGCTGCTAAAATCCTTTGACAAAATCTTGGCATGATCATTTTGAAAACTCCCTCGGCTGTGCTCCTCTCCTGCTTTCAGCTGGCTTCTCCCTCCTTTAGGCACTGGCACTAATAGTACTATCTGCCTGATTGCAAGTGAAGATCAATACAGAATAAAGCATTTATCGCTTTAGGCTTCTCCAAATCTTCTGTCTATTAAGTGTCAACCTTTGGACTTTTCATAACTAATACACTTGCTATCCCATCTCACTTTATGCCTTGACCTTTTTGATTAGGTCACTGAGAGCTCTTGCAGTGCCTTTATTCTCCTTCTTAGCAGCCTGACCTAGTTTCTACTTTCTGTATCCTTTCCTTCTGTGTTTGAAGTCAATGAAAAGCTCATAATTTAGCCTAGTTGATCTCTTACTGACTTCTTATCTCTCCTCCACAAGGAGAGCACTTTATTAATATTCTTTAAGGAACTGCCAGCTTGCTTAAATTTCCTATTCCTTTTGGCTTACCTCCTAGGCAACACCTACCAACTTTGTGAGTGTTGAAGCCCTCTTACTTGAAATCCATTGTTAGTGTTTTGCTACTTATCTTCTTTCAAGTCCTATGAATCATAAATACATCATATCATGATGATTCTCACCTAACCTGGCCTTTGTCTAGACATTGTCAAATAAACTGTTTTTTTCTATTGGTCAGTATCTAATCAAAGTTCACCCTATTCTAGTTATGTTAATCATCTTTACCAAAGTCCTTCAGAAGCATGTTCAAAGAACTTGCTAAACAGACTTTCTCTGAAATACCCACATGTCTGTTTGCAAGGAAAATTAAACTGTTTATGCTTCTTCTGGAACTGATTCATTCTAAGTCAAAGACCTTCACTAATCTCCATTTTTGCTCATCACTGTGTAGAACATCACTCTTGCATGAGGAAAATAAAGGCCTCGAGGTATGTAGCTATGTATTTAATGCCAAGATGCATATTGACACAGCAGGTATCGTGGTGGCTTAAGTCCACCATGAAGCCTGGGGCTTCTGAACATGAGGTTTCTGCCAGTTTTTTGAAGAAAGTCTCATTTACTTTTTTTTGCTTCATCCTGTGAATGTGCTGTATTCTGTGATAATTAATACAAAACCTCAGCAAAGATGGAAATACATTTACAGATCCATAGCAAGTCTAGAGAACTGTGCATTACTTATTAAAAAACTTTAATAGGCAAATTTAAGGATCCTTTCCTCTGAAGATGAGGTCATAAAAGACTTTCTTATTAAAAGTCAGACAGGTTGTAACCATTAAAAAACAAGTCCATGAGCACTATTGGGCTGGATTTGTCACTATGGAAGTCAAGATATATACAGATATGCATATATCAAGCAGCAACAGAAACAAAGAAATTAGAGAAAAGCCAAGAAGACATATTAATAAGCATCTGTAGGCAAAAATTGGGAAGTGAATGCAAAAGAGATAGACGTATTTCATGTATTTTGCAATCCTTCTAGGATTCTGTTTCTGTGAAATTAATCACATTTGGAACTGCTAAGTTTCACCAAAAAGAATATCCTATACAGACCCCCAAATATAAAAATGACCAAATACAGTATACTCCTTGGTGACCAGTGAAGCAAGGAAGAAGGCAATGTTATATCAAAAAAAACCAAAATCTTTTTCATGCTGCCTAGGAAAGCTGCTGAATCTTCCTCATGTAAGAGTTTTCTAAAACACACTAGACAAGTGTCATATGTAGATAGCCTGGGTACACCTACACAACTCCATCAGAGGGAAGTGGCCCTCTAGCATATTTTCCTTACACAATAGCTTCAATTGTAATAAACACCATCTTCCTTTTCTTGGAAGAATTCTGGGCTATTGTCTCGGTCTGTAACTGGCCAAAATGACACAGACACATCAAGATTAATGAGAAGGAGCTGAGCTTTCCCCTTCTCTCATGGCAAGGCCATGGGATGCAGAAAAGAATTCAAAATGACACTGTTGCCACTTCTGTGCCATGAGAAAGTGTGAAAGCAGGATGCTAAATTTATGAGCAGCGCTAAAGCCCTTCTTCTCTGTGCCCACCTCAGTGTTGTAAACCAGAATATAAGCATTCTATAGAAATGTTTGTCTCCAAAGACAAGCAAGCCAGATATTGTGCACCTGAGAAACGTGAAAGGGCATGCTGATGGCATAGGGATTTGAGCTGCAGCAAGCATTAGGAATGATTGAAGCAAAGGGTCTCAAGCCATAGAAGGCCAAGGCCAAACCTTACTTTCAAGAAAGAACTGTATTATTCTCAGGTGCAAAACACTTGTCCCCGGAATCTTGTTTTCAAGTAATATTGCACGTGCCAAGACTGGAACATAAAACGGCTCCAAAGTCAGAAGGACAAATGTAATCTCTGTAAAGCTCGTAGAACACGTACTAGATTAGTGAAGAAGCATTGAAGCCACAACACAAGAAGAGCCCAACAAAAGACAAACCTTTTGGCATCAGAAGCAAACACCAACCTTTGACCTGCTGGAAGTCACCAAACCCTCTTCACAGAAACATCAGTACTGCTGCAGAATCACGGAGCAGGTTGCTTATTAGCCTCTTACACACCCACAGGTTTGAGACCTACTTGGAAATGCGTACACAAGCTGAAATAGATGGTCCATATGCTATATTGACGTAAGCAAGGATCTATGAATAAGATTTCCAGGTTTCCTCCAGAGTTACAGTTTCAAATCAGAAACCAATCAATAAGCACTGGCTGCAAGATCCTGAAGAGAAACTCCAACAGATATCACCAAAGAGGATTTTGCAAATATGGAGGCACATCATCACAACGAAGTTTCAGCTCGGGTGTCATTAGTAATGACACAAACACTTTCAAGAGCAGGTAATGATCTGAAACAAGGAGTAAACCTGCATGCAAACATGATAAAAAGCTTTGCATTAAATCTGCAAGTCTGCAAGGTGAACCAGAAACAAATCACTCAAGGATAAACATTGCAAATAGAAGAGAATAAATCTGTGTGCATATTCCTACTATCAAAATACTAACACTGTTGTCTGGGATGCTTTTCAGGGATGAACAAACCAAGTCCTGCAGTGATGGAATGGAAAATAGCAGAATGAATACTAGACTCAGAAAATCCCGATAAAGCAAGACAGTTCTCATTTGACCACAGATAAATAGAGGCATTAAAGAAATACTAAAATAACAATAGAACAGAGATGTTGAAAACAAACAATTCTTTTAAAATGAAGAAATATGTTTTCAGAATTAAAAAAAAAAAAAAAGGCAAGAATTTGGCAAAATGGACAAGCTATCATGTTCCAGAAATAATAATTTCAGTCATGATCACTAATGAGAGATAAAGACGAGACCCTTAAAGGAATTAGGCTTCTGAGAAAGTGAAAAGGGGAAAGTGCCTGGGTCAAAAATAATGACCAAGATAATCCCTTCATTGACAATTCAGCAGTCAGTCACCCCAAAGCACTGCAAAACAGTGGCTTAGAAAGACCGTGCACTCTCCTAAGACACTGAGCTGCACGAAAGAAACTAAAGGGCTATGACAGTTATTCAATTCATTAGACCTTACGAGTTCAGTAATATTTTACTTAGAAAATATAGAAAGGGATCAATCAGAGCAGAACAGAAGCCTCCTTTTCCCATGATTTCTATATCATATATTGAGGGTGGTGAGGCACTGGAACAGGTTTCCTAGAGAAGTTGTGGAAGCCCCATCCCTGAAAGTGTTGAAGGCCAGGCTGGATGGGGCCTTGAGCAACCTGCTCTAGTGGGAGGTGTCCCTGCCCATGGCAGGGGTTTGGAACCTGATATCTTTAAGGTTCCTTCCAACCCAAACCTATGATTCTATTATTTTCTGCAAGATGTCATGTTTAAGTAAAGCAAAACATTACTAGGCCTCACCATAACATGTTGCTTATAAGCAAGTGTTTCATGGCCTTATATACTTTCAAAAGATCCTCCTGTAAACAAAATTGTCTTTGATGGTCAAAGGTACAGCCAAGAAATATTTGTTTTCTGTCACTTTGATTATTATACAAGAACTGCGCTTGTTAAACAGAGTTCAAAAAATACGAAGAAGGGTGATTAAAGAGCTATTTCATAGCAAACTTCTGCACTGGCTGCACACTGTACTCTGTAACAAGAACGAGTTAAGTTTACATCATTTCTTATTACTGCTGCAATCATAGTCTTGAGACAAGATTCATATTAGCCATTTTCTGCTCTTGTTGCATCATTTGTCAAGAAAATGAGGAATAAGAATTTCAGTGCCTAATAGGCTCCATGAGTTATAAGACTGTGCCAGGATTATACTTCAGCTTTTCTGATAGTTCATAGCTCTCTGTCCTACCTTTCTCTGCATACATCTGCTTGAGGGCTGACTTATAACCAGCCATCACTCCACTTTTCTAAGGTGAACGTTCACTTCTGAATCTGACCAAGCCGTGACACCTTATAAGCAATGAGAAAGAAATGTTAAATCTATTAATAAAACAGAGCCCAGTAGTAAATACATTACTATCTCAATCCATTTTTGGGAGCTTGATTCCAGCTCCCAGGCAAGGGCCTTAGTATGCATTTAGCCCATTTGCAGGGTTACAAGGAGCCAGGGATGTCACGGCACAGTTTTGTATGTTTGAGCCCTTTAGTTCTCATGTACAAACAGCCTTAGGCGGTGGGAGGGTGTGATATAAAGTCATGAGCACATATGTGTGAATGTATGTGTGTGTGGACATTTATTCTCCACATGGAAATGTCTCAGGTATTTGATGCTTTCATTGCCTTAGTCTTTATTGAAAAAGTTTTCTCTCAGTCCTTCCCTATCCCTGTGCTTAGGGCAGAGTTAGGGGCAGTAAAATACTATTTGTGGTAGAAGACCAAGTTAGAGACTATTTAAGCCTGTACCAAGTATACAGAGCCAGGCAGATCCATTCCAAGCTACTGGCTGTAGCCATTAAGAATCTGAACTCTATCATCTTTGAAAGGTCATGGTGACTGGGTAGGCTTCTGTTGATCTGAAAAAGAGAAAGCATCATACACATCTTCAAGGACAGCAAGAAATAAGAGCTTGTGAAATAATCAGCTAGGCTCATCCTGGTCCTGGGAAGGTTATGGAGCGTATCCTCCCTGAAGCGAGTTTCAGCCATGTGTAAGATGGGTGAGTGTCTAGGATCAGCCTGCATAGATTCACCAGAAGCAAATCACACCTGACAAATCTGATTGTGTCCTATGATAAGAGGACAAGAAAAGAGCAGTGGATGCTGATTTAGCAAAGATTTTGGCAAAGCATCCCGTGACATCACTGTAGCCACATTGGTAACAAACAGACCAGATGGGTTGTGTAAAAGGTGATTGGATGACTGTCCAAGTCCTTAAGCACAGGGAGGACTGGTAACGTGTTAAAAGTAAGACTGAAGGCCCATTCCTCATGGAATCACTCAGGGATTGATACCAGGGCCATTGGTGTTTATAATTTATATTAATAACCTGGGCAATAGCACGGACTCCCATCAGCAATTTCACAGATGATACCAAACAGGACAGAAGAAGTCAATACGCTGGAGGGCTGCCATCTGGGAGGACTTGAAAGACTGGAGAAATGATCTGGCAGAAATTTCCCAGACTTCAGCAAATGAAAAACCCTGTATGTGGGAAGAAATAACCCACACGGTGGCACAGGCTAGAGGCCAACCAGCTGGAAAGAAGCTCCATGAGTAAGGACCCCTGGGTTCTGGTGGACAAGTTGAGCACAAGTGAGCAGTGCACCTCTGCAGAAAATAAAAGCAAGCAAATACTGGACAAAAACACAGACAGCAAGTCAAGGGAAGTGATTTTTTTCCCTTCCATTTGGCACTTGTAAAAGAGCATATGGAGTACCGCATCTCACTTGGGGCTCCCATACACAAGAAGGACACAGACATACCAGAGTGAGTACAGCAGATGGCTAGCACGATGCTGCAGGACCTGGAGGCACATGAAGTACCACGAGACACTGAAAAAGCTGGGTTGGTTCAGCCTGAAAAAGAGAGAGGATCTTATAACTGTCTTTACCTAATGGGGGGTTGTAGAGAGAAGACACACCAGAACTTTTCTGATGTGATAGCAATAGGTCAAGGGGTAATTGATGATAGTTGCCAAAAGGAAAAATCCCATTAGATATAAGAAAAAGTTTATCACCATGAGGGTAGTCAAAGCCTGGAATCAGTGTCTTCTGAGGCTGGAGAATCACTGTCCTTGGATATATTTAAAACCCAATTGGAAAAGGCCCTGAGCAACGTGACCTAACACTGAAGTTAGCCCTGCTTTAAGCAGGGACTTGGAGCAGAGAGGCCTCTTCCAACCAAACTTCTCCATGACTTTGTGATATAAGGGAGAGTAATTTCAACATCATCCCTTTTCTTCTTTGGCTTTTTCTTCAACCTTAAAAGGTTATTTGTGTTGCTGTCTCAAACACTCTCAAATGCACACTCCTCTGGGAGCCTTCTTCCACATCTTTAAACCTTTTGAAGTATTCTAATGCTGCCAATAATTGCATTCTACCTTTGTATTATGTATGGAAAGTGGCACATTGTTGAATATGAAAAATAAAGTCACTCACAATGTACATGCTAACAACAGGGAAGCTTAAAGTGGAATTAATGACTGATGAAACTACAATGAATTGAGAAAAGGGTAATGAGCTCCCTGTAGCCTCCACCGTGCTGCCCATGTTCCATTATCTGCTAAAATCCCTTTCTTCAAAAATCTAGATTAAAATAGTATGTGAAGTGAAACTAATGGAAACATCATCTTAATTAACACGATAGCACAAAACAGTTTGAAAATACCTCTGAATGGGAACTAACAGCAGCCCTAGATGTAAACAGAAGTGTGGAGAGCTGTTGCAAGGAATTCTTTCCTGTAGTTAATTTCTTGCACAAGGCTTAATTCCAGGAAAGTATTTATACCTCTNTGATGAGGTCTCCCCTCAGGCTCCTCTTCCTCAAACTAAACAACCCCAACTCCCTCAGTCGATCCTCATAAGCCTTGTTCTCCAGGCCTCTCACCAGCTTCGTTGCCCTCCTCTGTACTCGCTCCAGCACCTCGATATCTCTCTTGTGCTGAGGTGCCCAGAACTGGACACGATACTCAAGGTGCGGCCTCACCACTGCTGAGTACAGGGGGAAATGTAAGATATGTTGTAATATTTCAGATTAGGTGTTCCAAAACATGCACATCAAAAAAGATAATAGACAGACAACAGTTTTCTGGTTTCATCATAAACTTGAAGTCCAGTTTCCAGTGGAAAGTGTACAAAGTTTTTGAATGTATTTGTGCAATTTTATGGCTTTCAGTCAAATTCTTAGTTATTGCAGGCCTTCCAACAGCTGCCTCCCACACAGACAATATCACAAAGGAGAATGAAAAATGGGAAACCCTCTATCTTGTTTCAAGACACTTCGTGCAAACTAAATTGACTCCCAAATGGTATCATAGAGAATTTTCATAAGACTTATTGCCATCCTGCTTCACAGCCACCATTTTAGAACAGTAGGATGTCTCCAGACCTCTGCTGAACTGAACAGTTGGATTTAAACCATTGCCCGGGCTTTCAGGGGAGAGATCTTTACAGAAGAGGAGAGAAGGTTCACTATTACCAGTATCTTGGAGTCTTTGGTTAGAAAAAAAAATGTTGTTTTTTTCTTTTTTCACTGCATATTTTGTTCTTTATAATGGACTGATTTAGATTATTGCCCAGTTCCTAGGGCAGGCTAACTTGTCTGCCTGAGTGTCTAACTAAGATAACTTCTATCTCTGGACACACATTTAAGGAATTTTTTAAGAGGTTTGGGTTTGTTTTTTTTTTCTGCAAGTAACTAACTAGAAAAACAGTCTGTATTGAGTTGAAGCTGAGAGGAGGAGACAGACTGTATTAGCTGTACCACTGCACTGCAATTGTGGCTTCAGGACTCAAAGTGGTTCAGGGCACAGGCAGGACCAGCTACAATTTCTTAGTGCAAATCCCTACAAACCCATCCTCACATTTCTCCTTCAGCAGTGGAGCCACTATCCCAGCTCATAGCTTTGAAAGGGACACACAGGTTCCCACAAGGCAGCTACTGCTTCTCCCTCACATCTTTCCTGAGCTGTTCTGAGAAAGACAGAGACAGCATGAAGGGTGAATTGTGCAGAAATCTCTGTCTAGCAGAGTACTTGCCATTCCCTTTAAAGCCTGCTGCAGTAACTGTTGCCCAGGATCTGTTCTTGAGGGCAAACTGAAATTTAAGGACCCTGATGTTGCCTCATCACCACAATATTGCAAGGTGCACAGCACCATCGTCCTTGCTGCAATGCAAAGCCTGTCTGGGTACTCCTTCCCTTGCTTGAGAGCTCTAAGCTGTATTTGAGTCGTTCACTGGAACAGCTACTGTGAGCTGGATTACGAGGGGTGCAGCAAAATAAAATGGCACAAACGACATGGGAATGCGGAAAGATGCCTGGCAGGCCTCTTTCATATTCCCCTCACATTTGCAACCAATTTCAGGCTTTTTTAGCTTTCACTAGGCTGCAGTAGTCACAAGAGGCCAAAAAATGCTATTCTGACCCAACTCCACTTTCTCTGCCTGGCTGGTGCAGGCTCTTTGGCAGCAGAAGACACAGGCAGCCTCCTTATACTAGAGTTTCACTGCAGCCAAAGAAGGGAAAGGAAAACACCTGGGGTAAATAAGTGTACTTCCATGATATCTAGCTGTGTATTGTCTCCTGATCAGTAAGTTAGTCCTGGGGAGCACCTCTCTTCCCTCGTTTGGATACCTGTTTGAAATGACTGAGATGCACTAGACACTGCCCAGGAAACACAGAAGAAGTGGTCTGCAGGGTAAAAATAGCCAGAAGGCACTTTCCCAGCAGCTTTTCTCATATCCCGTGCTATCTAGCTGTGGATTCGTACAGCTCAAGGGGACGCTGGGTAGCACTGGTTCAGATGCTCAGCCAGCTCGTTGGTGCCAGCAGTAGAAGGGAGTTGATCATCCCCCTATACTCTGGTCCAGTGAGGCCATGCCTCAAGTACTGTGTTTAGTTTTGGGCCCCTCACTACAAGACATTGAGGAACTGGAACATGTACAGAGAAGGGCAACATAACTGGTGAGGGGTCTGGAGCACAGGTCTTATAAGGAGCAGCTGAGGGAGCTGGGATTGTTTAGTCTGGAGAAGAGGAGGCTCAGGGGAGACCTCATCGCACTCTACAACTTCCTGAAGGGAGATTATGAAGAGGAGGAGGTTGGCCTCTTCTCCCACATAACTAATGATAGGTCTTAAGGGAATGGCCACAAGTTGTGCCAGGGCAGATTTAGATTAGGTGTCAGGAAAAACTTTTTCTCCCAAAGAGTGGTCAGGCACTGGAATAGCCTGAACAGTGGGGTGGTGGAGTCGCTGTCCCTGGCGGTGTTCAAGAGCCATGTGGATGAGGTGCTAAAAGACATGGTTTAGTAGCTTAATGGGTGTTATTGGTGATAGGAGGACAGTTGGACTAGGTGATCTGGTAGGTCCATTCCAACCTTGTGCTTCTGTGATTCTATGATTGCACAGGTAAATCATGCTGGGCCCTTGCACAGGATGGGGTTGGCAATAATTAGGATGCAGCCTCAGAGGCTCTTTGCTGGCAGGCACGCTTGCTCTTCTCTTGCTCCAAACTCAAACCCAAGCACCTACAGATAGCTGGCGTATAACCCAGCCTGCTCAAACACAAAGCATTCATGTTAATACAGGTACATTGCTTTCAGGTGCAGGTTAAGAGCAAAACAAGCTCATAGTCATCTGCAAAAGCCTTAACATATCTGTATTCTAGCTCCTTTCACAAAGGTTAGATACCTACTTCATATTTCATCCAGCTCCCTTGAACAGACACCTTTAGGGTCCAGTTCACTTGGCCTATTGATAAAAAGGAACACAGGCTGACTGGGTTCAGACTGGATTAGACACCTAGAGCTGAACAGGATGAGGTCACCCATAATAGCTGCACAGTAAACTGAACCTAGGAAGAATGATAGCAACCCTGCATTAAGTTGTTCTGACGCTGAACAGATGTAGCAGACCCTCCGCTGAGGTTATCTGAAGCAATTCTGCTGACTTCTGTGGAACTGCACTGCAGAGCATCATTACTTTCATGAATTAAAGACCTGGCTCTTTGACATGGTTTCATTGCAAACAATATTTCTAGAGTCCACTTAAACTCGGAGTCCAACGAGTGCAGCAAAGAATTCTATTAAAATGAAAGAGATTATAATCCAGTTTTTTGCTGTTCTTTGATTCCCCTCGACAAAGCACCTGCGGATTTATAGCGAGCAAGATAACAAAGTGCAATATGAGTTCTAGGTGGCAGGTCTTTGTACTGACAGGTTGTAGGATTTCTCAAAAAAAATTGTTTGTCACATACTACAGCTACTGTTGTGTGCATCACACATGAAATATGACCCAATTTCCATCTTCAAAGCTATCAAAAGAAATACTGTTTGTACTGAGGGTTCATAAAGTGTTCTAGCAAGTTATTACATTTATAGTCTATTTTTGCTTTCCTTAAGATTTATCTTCATTTTTCCCTCAAAATCTGGGGCCAGAAAGACACATTTGGGCTTAAAAAAAAATAATCTCTTTCACTCATTTCTTCTCAATTTGGTAAATTAGTTTTAGGACCCAACTTAGAGATACTTTCTCCAGAAATGCATAGTCATTATACAGCCACAGTCTCTTAAAGCAAAGAAACAATATTTTATGAATCATTACAGTAAAATAGAGGTTAGAGTAGACTTTAATATTCCCATTTCCCAGCTGCATTGCAGCAATCTAGCTGCCTTCATGAAGCGTCAGCAAACCCCATATCACCCTTAGTACTTGTTGGTCTTTTCTTCCTGGTTTCAGATAAACGTGCCAACAACAAAGCTCTGTAATGAGAAAGTAGATCTGCTTATTGCCCATGGAGAGGAAGAAGCTTGATAGCTCCCTGAACTCTGTTCCTATAACTGAAATCCTTCCTTGGAGTGTGTTGTGCTGGAGTGCTTCTGAAAAAGGGAAGACTAATAAGACCAAACCCAGAAGTAAATCCCAGGTTATTTGTCTCCAGAGAAGCTTTTTTCACCTGGACAGTGTATCCTCAGAATCTGCTGAAGCAACAAACTCTGCCTGTCTACAGATCAGAGGTCACAGAAACTTGTACATACTCAAGCAACACTGAGAAACAAATATCCTGTGGTCATTACAAGCCCATTTTTCTTGTTTGATTCCATTTTAAATCCTTTCATTCCTGTAGCCCTGAATGGAAAGTTTGGGATGGCTGTGGAACTGTGAAATCTAAAATTAGAACTATTAGAATATAGGACAGTCTGTTCACAAGACCATGGAGACAATTTGACTGGAGATCAGCCCATTACATTTTTGTCATCATCATTCTCAGAGCTGTGGAGGTCAGGAAAGGGTTCACAAAGGATAAAGAAAAATAATTCAAAGCCTGTAAAATCCTCTATGCATCAAGAGATTTAAAAAAGCTCAATTTGGCTTAAGTGATGAATTAGTCTATAAAACCTAGTCAAAGAAAGAGATTTTTCTGACTTAACAGGATCTTTAAGTTTGCAGACAAAAGCATAACATGGCCCAATGTCTGAAGTGAAACAAATTCTAGCAAGAAATAATATCAAATTTTTAGGACAGAATAGTTAATGACAACAGGATGCTTACAAATCCTGGCAATAGCCATGCCTTGCAATTTAAAAAACTTTCTAAAATATGTGTTTTGGAAAAACAACATTTATTCACGGTGACTTAATGCAATACAGTGTATTTTTGCAGGCACTCCCTTTCTCTGTGTTCCTGCAGAGGAAAATAAAGCTGTGTTCAGCGACCACTACAGAAACTGGTTCCCTGATGTGGTTCCTCACATCAAGAACATGTTTGGGGTTTTTTTTTCACTTTGCATTTCTACAAGGCAGATAGGCATTAGCCATCAGCTGGGGAGGAAGCTGGTGCCTGCAGGAAGCTGGTGCCTGCAGGAAGATGGTGCCTGCTTCAAAAATTGTCAAGACCAGCACACAGCAAGGCAGCACAGGGAACAGGGGACAAATTTAACTCTGTGTCATCACCTGTGTTCATCAGAGAGTGAAAAAACAGGGGACTGGAGGAACCAGTGCTTTCTGTTTACATAGACAGCATTCTTAGATATATAGACAGCAGTATTATACTTCCTGTCGCCACACAATCACAACCCACTCCTTCCCGCTCTCTACTAGTACCCAAACTCTGCCAAACCCCTTTTTTGATTTCCCCATCAAGAACAAGTACCTAAATCAAAGTGAGCCTCTAGTCTGTCCAACAACTATAAAAGCCAGATGCGTACACTACCCACATAAGCAGAATCTATTTCAAAAGACAAGCACACATGAGCCCTCTGGCTGCTTAAAAAACTGGATTTCTCTCTGATAACTTCCAGAAAGCAAATTACATTCTTACTTTTTAAATAATTTATACACTGAATTGTCCATGCTTTCTAATTCTGCAGAAACACACTTCAAAAATAAATCTCTATCAAAAGGGTAGATATTTTAATATTGCTACAAAGTTCTATTTCCCTTTTTTTTTTTTTTTCTTAGAATGAAACTGTCTTAACAAAATATATGTAAAGCAAGAATAAACCTTGTTCTCTACATATTCTGACGTGCCAAGATATCTTTTAATGTATGCCCAGGGATGATGGATACTGACAGTATTTGTAATTCAGTATCTGCTGAGTGTTACTAACACTTTACACCAAAAGACAAGCAGAGAATTTTTTAGACAATCCTCCATCCATTCCCATAACTAGGAAACTGCCATCAATTTTCAAAAGATTTGGATCATGAGTCCTGCTCCAACTATTTTTCTAAGGTTGGTTTGAGATAAAAAGTGCTTGGCCAATTACCCTGCCTTTGTGTGTCCTCTTCACATCTGAACCACTCAGCCATTTTCAATGAAAATTTGAAGAGAGGAACTGAAGTCTTAAATGCATTTAGTCCCTCAAAGTTTTGTGAAAGAGGTTCCAATGTAGAGGCGAGAAACTTAAATTAGTTCAGCGTGAGTTTAATTATGAAGTTAGACATCAGAGAATCCCCCTGAGTGCAGACTGTTACAAAAGCTGTTAGAAATTCAGGAAAAGTTTCAGTCAGAGCCTGCACTTAATTTGATGGAGGATAATCCAACCATACAATATAAAGCCGCAGGAAACCCAAGATTTCAGTTCCCTTGGTCACAGAGCAAACTGTTGTATTTCTAAACCTGCTCAGATCTCACTTCTCAGTTCATCTCAGTGTTCAGTGGCTCAGCACCGATGAGTTAACTCGTAAACTGACTTTACTAATATTTAGAGTTTGCAGGCTAGAACACAAGGTTGTTCACCAACAAAACCTTGCAGTTTAATGAATTTAGATATGAAGGCAAAGCATCTTAGATTCACCCAGAGGCTGCTGATGTCAATGCAAGAAGCATCAGCAAGTTTCGAAAGGGGATTTTTATTAGAGCCTTAGAAAATAAATGAGATTTAAAGAAAGATAAGGATCACAATTAGCACACCAGATAATGACTAGAAAAATGTAGATTAACTGCATGAAAGGTAGAAGGGCCAGAAGCAAGAAGGAGATAAAAGGAGAAAGTTGGGAAGTAGGTGATGTTGGCAGGCTCAGAACAGTGCGTGGTCTCTGAATCACAGGCAAGCAATATAGAACTGCTAAAATGCATCAAATTGAGAAAATGAGGCAAGACAGACCAGCAAAGACAGTACCCTGAGCAATATCACAATAAGTATAAGAAATGAAACATAACTATCAGAAAAGTCTGCTCGGTCTGGCAAACACACAACAATCACCAGTTCTCTAGGAAAGGTGTAGCAAACCAGGTGAAGCTATTTTGCCTAAGACCTTTTTCACCATCAGGTTTATGTGTATCTTGTTGTGCTTTTTTCACATCTCACTTTTAACTTTTCATCACCTCCAAGAT
>VZTM01006366.1:785331-819292 GCA_013400555.1 Jacana jacana | reverse complement strand
TTTTCATCACCTCCAAGATGTCAATTATCTATAGATTTCTTCATTTCAGAATACATTGGCCTCAACTTGAGTACAAAGAGGATTAGGAAGCCACAGATTTAGCACAGTGGATTAAAGCTGACACATTCACAGCAACCCAGTGAGGAAACAGGACCACAATATTATACACCAAGCTTGCACCAAAAGCAAATATACAGAGGTGTAGTATAAACTGCCAACCAGAAGAATGGTCAGTCAAAATGTTAGTTCCAGTGGAAAACAGAATAATAGTTTTGAATCAAAAGCTTAAGCAACAGCATTTCTGTTTTCAAAAAGAACATTATTTCCCCTCCTTCCCCAGGTATAACTAAGCTGAAATAAAGCAAGGAANTATAACTAAGCTGAGATAAAGCAAGGAAAGATGCATAGTGTTTACTTATCTTCTGTAACCACATATCTTGGTGTGTAGTTAGCTTTTCAGTCAAAGTCTTCTTTCATTTACTCAAGCTAACTTCTACTGACAGTTCACTTCTGTCTCTCAGAAGCAACTTTCATTAGGTGAGATGCTGTTCTTTACTTCACCCTGGTAAATTTAGGACCACTTCAGCAAAAGCAAGCCCTTTATTTATTGTCTTAAGAGAAGTTATTTTGGATCCACAAATGTAGATGTAACTGGGGCTTTTCCCACTGATCATAAGCAAAAGAGATGCACATATTTCTTTAAACCTTGAAGGTTTCAGAGTCAGATACAAGACTTCTTAAGCTATGCTTTACATATATCAGTAGAAAGTCATTGTTACTACTATTACTCTTTCTTGATGCATCACAACATCAGAGTTCAATATGCCCATTAATCAAAATGCAATCAGAGTTTAAGATCTGGCTACCTACATTTAATACACAATGGAAGCAAAGGTCTGATTGTATTAACTTACTCAGCAAAGTTTGGGCAGGAGATCTGACACTGGTCATTTGCTTAATGTGGTGTAACAGGCAGCAGATACACACACTTGGGGCAACAGTCTGGTAGATGTCTATGATAAACAAGGTTTCCCATATGTTCTTTTTAGTTGACTAAACAAGTTGTCACAATACAACAGTCACTGACAAAACCCTTCATACCTGAGGGGTTTAACAGGATTGACAAGAACACTGTTCCATTCTTGTCACCCAACAAATGAGGATTGGGTTAACACGAGGCTAAACCCAGGAATAACAGAGACCTCAAGATCAGGTTTGGATTGGTCAACCTTTGTTTTCTGTTGGTGTTGCATCCCAAACCTGTATAAAACCTCCTTATTTTCATATTGTATTCAGTGGCAAAACAAACTGGACAATTAAGAAGGAAAAAACCTGATCAAAAATCTAAAAATATTGGACCATACAGAAAATGAAACAATTTGGCATGCCCCACTTGGCAACACTAGGTGCAGCAGATTTGAGACACCATTGCTGTTATATATTATTTACTGCATTTGTCTATTGAAAACACTGTAGTAATCATGACTGCTCCTCCACTGGACACAAAACAGCCAAGTAGAGTGAAAACATTTTCAGCCAATGCATCTGCTGATCTGTGTCTTACGAGGTATTAAAGCATGAGTGCTCTCTAAACTCAGCTTCAGTTGTTTCCAAGGTAGGGGAATTCCTGTTGCTGTTGAATGGACTTCCCAGACTGCACTCAGCACGATGTGGCTTCTGACCTCTGTCACTAATCTTGCCTTCAGAGTTCAGTATCCGACACATTTTTTGTGTGGCAGACTCATCCCTGGAAGAACCACAGGCGGAACCTCGGGGAAAGGAGATCATGGCACAAGCCAGTCACAATTGTTTTCTTTGTGAAGCTGGGTCCTGGTCAGACGTTTCTTCACATCCTTTCTGTCTTTGAAGTCAGCCTAACTTCGTAGTTTGCAGGCAATGGGTAACTGTAACATTCAGAAGATTTTTAACAGGATCAGACCCAAGTAAGTACACTTGTACTTCAACAAAGGGTTTGCCTCAACAGAACGTACACAACCAACTAAATGTCATCCATAAGTCTTTGAGTTAAAAGATCTCAGAAGTAACTCACAGGAGAGGCTTATCCTGGGTGGTGGGTCTCTGGTTACACTGAGTATTGGGTGCACTGAGCCTGTGTAACCCCACAGTTACACAGCCAATCCTTTTCCCACAGTGCTGCATGTCTAGTAGGCTAATGATACTGTTGTGCTCCCACCAAGGTAGATTGCCATTGCCTGGAATTTAGAATTTAAACTTATGATACAGTTAAAAAAAAGAGCACTCCCCCCAAGGCAAAAGGAACACATGATAATTCACACCACTGAAGAACTGGACCAAGTAAGCTTTGACGAGACACAAGATAAAGGGTAACCCACGGTTAATCTTTGACAGATTTTTTTCTCTATCTTGTCAGTTTTCCCCAAGACCTGTTCTAGCTACAAAGCCACACCAGTCCTGAAGAAAGATGCTTTGCTTTCAGAGTAGCTCTTGCAGGAGTGGTCCTGCTGTAGGCTACAGTCTTCCTGACTTTTCAGCCTCATGAGCTCCCAGAAAGAGACTAGCTTCCTTTCCTTGGAGATCTTTCCTTGTGAGCTCTGTATCCCCAGTTCATGCTTCCCCCATGGGATCTGCAGCAAATTGGATGGTGCTAACAGAGCTACCACTTTTCTCCAATTTCTCCAAAGATCCCAGTCAACCCCAGTGTAGACAGGACACACAACATACACTCAAGTCTTGCACATTTAGTATTTCCAGTTCAAAAGTAATGCCTCCTGCTCTTTTGTCCACAAAAAGAACCAAGGGGTGGAGGCATGAAGGGGTAGCATCATTTTTCTGTTCAAATATAGAATGACATACCCTATTTATGATATTTAGTTTTTCATTATTGGAACTCATTTAAATTACACCTTGTTCTGCTGTTCATTTAGCAAGTATAAATGCATACAGAATTCACTATCTTTTTGGAGAAAAAATTTGGAAAGACGATGTTAAGTAGGAGTGTTAATTATATTCACATAGACATCTGCATCTGACATTTTCTTGTCCCTAAGGGTGGATCCATCCAGCTTAAAATGTTGTGTTAACACAAAAAGGTATTATTCTATTATGAACGAAAATCTAAAGCATTCTACAGTCAGATAGACCATATTCCAATGAGAGTTACTATCTGGTATTTATTGTTCCATTAGATGAAAACAGGTTATTAAATATATAAAATCAAAATCAAATCAAAATCATCTCATTGATCTGAATGTCACATTTAATTTAAACTTGACTTAGAATAAAAGAAATTGCAGTTGCATTTAATTCATTATCTATTACATCATCATATTCTATGATTTATGTTTTATCTTTCACTTTTGTTACCAGCAATATGGAAAGTAACCACTACACTAACATTTCTAACATTTCAGGTTGAAAAATAAACTAAAAATTTAAAAAAATAAATAAAAAAAAAAGAGCCACAGTTTCTTCTGCCCTAAACTCGCCTTTCTCCTTCTAAAGGACAAGAATCCTAAGGAGACTGGAAGAAAGTCCTAATAACATCTTGTCTTAAAATATACAGATGACTGATTAAAATAGCTCTGCAGCTATTTACTCTTGCCAAATTAAAGAAGGATTCCACACATCTGAGGTATGCTGGGGAAAAGCTGTTATTAGAGCAAGTGCAAGGAGATTAAAGTTTGTTATACTTGTTAGCACCACATGCCAAATAAAAAAAATGATAAAATGATATTTTAGTAGCCATGAAATACAATAGACAGAGTGAAAAAATGCTACAAAGAGGGTCCCACTCTGCAGTTACTTCAGTTATTTGCTTTAGTCCCATTGAATTCTATGGGGACTTACTCAGGGCTTCACTAAGTGTGGTGTATGTTCCTCAGTGAGGATGGCCTGTTAAACTCTGGCCTAAGTGCTTGGCCTCATATAAAGATCTCTTATTAGACACCTGGCACGCAGTCATTTTTGAGATAAAACTAAGACCAATGTCTTAATTGGCGCCTTCAAACCACCCTGCTCTCATCCACATCATCCCTCTGCCAGTTCTGTGGAAATGAAGCAACCCAGAACCAGAGCTGCTCTCATCCAAATCATCCCTCCACCAGTTCCATGGACATGAAGCAACCCAGAACCAGAGCTGCTCTCATCCACATCGTCCCTCCGCCAGTTCTGTGGAAATGAAGCAACCCAGAACCAGAGCTGCATGCTGCACAATTCAGCCTTCCCTCTGTGGGAAGCAATAGCAAAACACCAACTGACTTCAATGAGACAGAAATAGACTTTCAAAGTCAGGGAGTTTGTCCTTAAGTCCAGCAAAGCTAAAAAAATATAATCTGATACATGGCTTCATATGGTATTTCAGACATATTTACAATCTACCCTGTCTAGATGGGCCCCAGTAATCCTTTGAAAACAGAAGTCAGGTTAGACCTGAGGCCACTGAACAACTGATGTATGTCCAATAAACCTTTTGAGGTGTTATTCACCTATAGCAAAGTAGGTTCTGGTTGGCTCTGAGGAGAGAATTGTCCATGTACAATTGTCTATTGTACCACATACACAGCATGACAACCCAGTGTTTGCTGTCCAAGCTAGTGATGAGTACAGATCCAGCAGAGGCTAGGGTGTAGAAAAGGGAACACGCCCCATGCTCCAATAGAAGAAGAGAAGAAAAAAAGGGGAATGGGACAATTCTACATTGAATTATCAACCTAAACTATAAAACAAGAGTTTAGTTTCCTTGTTAAGATTGCTGAAAATGTGATTTACTCCCAGTAAATAGTCCTGCATTCAGTAAGCAAATACCATGCAAGCAAAAAAAAAAATCTCTGGCAGTCATCAATGAACCAGCCTCAGAAAAGGAGGTTTTGCTAGGAATTTATATGTTAAAGCAAACACTGAGAATGCTCTTTGAAGATATCTATGGACACAGACATGGTTTAGGTATGATATCCTGCCCTGAAGGATAGCTCAGAAGCAGTATGGTAATCTAAAGAGTGATAATCTTAAATCTTGCAATAAATTTAGTTTAGCACTTAAACCTTACTACTTATTATTCAAAAAAGAGGTTTTTTAGTACATACATGGAACTAAAAATATATATCCCTTTTTAAAAGTGATGTAAATAACTCAATATTTTCTTCTGATAAAAGTACATTAAACATATGGTGAGGCACTTGTAAGACATTGATATATACTTCAAACACTATAGTAATTCTCTTCCTCCTTCTTATCTTCATTGAAATGATCTAATACTCTCTTTTCCTCTTCATCATCATCCTTTTGATTGGTAATACTTGTGTATCACTGTGCACTCAAGTACATTGCTAATGCACCTGCATTCAGCTTGTCAAAGCTGCATTTCACCATCTCCCAGGCAGCTTTGAGTCAGCCACTATGACCTGCCTAAACTCCATTGGCACCAACAGCATAGTCATCACACCTACCAACATATTCCCACTGTCAGGATCCTGTCAAAGTTGCTTGTCAATGGTCCACACATCACACATGCAGTAGGGTGATTAGTGTTGAGTTCATTCCTTTTGGTGCAGGAGGGTTGGTAAAGGGCTTCACTGACACTGAATTTCCAAAAGTCTTCCATTTACCAGCTTTCTCATACCAGCAAATTCTATAATAAGGTCCCAAAAAGAGAGTGCTAATTCATTAATGTCAATAAACCATGTCCAATTCTCTTCCAACTTTTTATATGCCAGGCAGTGACTGCCACTGCTGAACACAAAAGGCAGAGAGCCCAGACTGCCTGTTTCATCAGTGCTGATCGACTGTTCTGTGTCCATTGTCAAGACATAAATAGTGCACGGATAGCTGGAGTAGCAAACACACAAGATTAATGTTTCTCGTAAACACACCACCTTGTTCTGAAACTCATCTAACTTTCAAAGGTAAATCATGTAGAACAGTAAAGGTAATTCATTAATTTACTAAGAAAATGAAGAAAATGATGGTACCACAGTTTTTAGAAAATCTGTATTAATGACCAGAGAAAAGAGAAACAAAATGTGCTTTTTTTTTTTTCCATCTGCACTTACATAAGGCATCACTGAAATAACTTACTAGTACCTCTGTTTTGGCTGATGAACTACTTTTGTTTGTCTCTCTTGATAATTTTCAAGAAGTAAAGAAAGGTTTGACTGCAATGTGTGTCAAAGCAAGGAGAACATCTTTTGTACTTGATGTCATCTCTTGCCTATGAAGCTTCAACTCATCTTTTTGTGAAATCTGGAGTTAGGAAGCCATTAGGAAAAGGTTCACTTCTGATGAACACATTTTCTATTGTACTGTGTATATTACTAATATTAACAGTATTATACACTTCTGGCTTTGTTCTTCTTGATTTTATGCACGGTGATAATAACTACTGGGGCAGGAATCTTCTGCAGTGTCTATACGGACAATAGTTGCAATCCTTCCACCTCCACCTTAGCCAAGTTATTTTCCACTTATCCATCTTCACCTAATGTATTGCACTTACCCAGTGCTTCATTAGTGCTTTGTCTTTTCAAGTACACATTTTATTTCTGAGAGAAGATATACTCCAACTTATATGTTGTTGATCAACTTGCAGACCATCTCAGTGATTTCCTTGAACTTTCCCTCATTAGAATCCTAACACCCAAGTCTTTTGTTTGCATTCAAAAGTTTGCACCACAAAGCTTTGGTGGTGTCTGGAGATGGAAAGGGCTGTGAATCTTGGAAGCTCAGAACACCCCATTAGATTGCATCCATTGTTGACACAAAACTGGCAGTTAACATTCATGAAGTAGCAATTCTGTCTTGCTAGGAAGGGAGCATTACTGACTCCTTCTCCAGTGTCCACCTCCCAAGATGACACTTGCATGTGATCAAAAATCACTAATCACATGTAGGCAGCACAACATGTTTACTGATATTGTTCAAATAAGACTAAAAATATCAGATGTGTAAACAATAAGGGACATAGCCTTGGTGACTATCCTAAAAAAAAGCAATGAGGGAGTTTTATCACATATAAAAAGATAAACTTTAGGGAAGAATGAGACACTTTATTTTTCAGTATCCTGTCTGCTACGTTTGATCCTAGATGAAATCATACATTCATGCAACCCTTTTAAGAACAATGGATCAGAAGCTCCACTAGAAACTTCAAATTGATGACATTTCAACCACTACTTACATTTAAAAAAAAATGGGAAAAAAATCAGTTATTGTATGCGCACACTCTTTTACTTCCCAAAAACACCTTCAACCATGGACTGACTGTCCCTGGTGAGTACAAACCACACTTAGACACTGTGCCTGGGAAGCTACAAGTCTACAAGCCAACCTAGAGAGAGCACAAGGATATTGAATGAACTTGAGCTAAACTCATACCAGTCCATTAATTCTGTATTTACAGTGGGTTGTATTAGAGCCTTAAAGAGCTTATGACCTTGTGCAGTGACAGAGATCTAACATCTCATCAGCAAGGCAAGACAAAAGTCCTGAAAGAAGGAAAAGCTTTGCAGTCTTTTTACATGAGCAGAGATATGATTTTTCATGGATTGCTAAGGAAAGCAATAATTGCCTTAAGGCTTCTTGCAGTTTGCACAGGCAGAGTTTCTCAGTTGCTCGTGGTGAATCATCAGAAGGCAGCACGCAAATGGAGCAGGTCATAATAAATTTCTACAGTTTTTAGGAGGAAAACTTTTGAAACACTTTGCTGCCAAGAACCTTGGAGGAGAGCAAATATGACAAGACAACAGAAGGGATAGAATTGTCCGTTAGCATTACGCACAATCACTTACATGGGGACCCCACGACTAACTGCGAAGGCAAGTGTGAACCTTGGAAAACAAACCTTAGAGACAACAGGATGTGTCTCACTGGATTTGTACATGGGCAAAAATATATCAGCTTTTCCTCTGTGTACCTTATACCTACATACACACCTTTTCCAACTGAAAAAAAAAAAAAAAGACAATTAAAAGGCAAAAAAAACCCCACTAAATGGTTAAAAACAGCTTATTTTTTTCTCTGCAGCCACTAATACTTGAAATCATGGATATTTAAAACTGTCTTCAAAAACCGTTTGTTTCTTTGTGCTTCAAAGGGAAATGATCCATTGTCTGATTATCTGCCAGGCAGCAGTGAAACTTAATTTAGAATAGTTGCAGATGTAAAAAGGTTACTGCAATCAAATAAATGGCTGGGATTTTGAAAACACAACCTCATTTGGAGCTGCTAATTTTAATTCTAATACATCTGCTATTCAAAGGAAAACAAGAATCAATATTTGCTTCCAGCCAGGTGCTTTGCTCCCATACTGTGTATCGCAGCAGAGCACATTCAGAAAGTCATCCTTTGATCTGGAAGTTTATGTAACATAAGTTTTCAATCACTTGTCATCTGCCAAGGGAATTTCAAAACTATAGGAAATCCATTTGTCAGCCTTCAGCACAGTGAAACATTGAGGCACACCCACACAGATAATTACATGTATATTGAAAGGATCTTAAATATTTTTCAAACAATTGACACTTTCTTCAGAGACAAGGTTACCTTTTCTTCATAGTGCTAGAGGGGAAGACATTTTTGGTGACTGAATACTAATTATGTGCTAAAATTGCATACTAAAAATTTCAAGGTATTATCTTAGAATAGTCTTGTCTGGGATGTACTCAATCTCTGACAAAGAATTCACTGAAGAACAAGTTAAAACAAAAACAAACCAAAAAAAAAAACCCAAACAGAACAAATTCTTCAGTCAGACATGCACCTGGCCTAAAAACATCTCACAGCAAAAAAAGAAAGTATGGAAAATAATTTCATTCCGTGATGTATGTTGTATCTTGGATACTTAATTTCACAGCAAATAAGATAATCTTACCCTGAATCAGTCATTTTCTCTGGGGAAAAAATATGCCAGCTTTTAAGGTTATCCCAGGCACTGATGAGCCAAATCTTAATAGGTTGAGTCTGAACTTTTTGTGCTAGAAATACCTCAGGTCTAGTGACTCAGTACAGTGAGTACACCCAAACTTCCAGAACTTTTGGCTTTGGTTTCCTCAAATTTTTAAAACGTGGAATTTATTACATCTTTTCCTATCTCTAATGCAGCAACAGAAAGACTATTTTTCTCTTTAAATGGATTTGGGCAGATGCAGCATCTTGCTGAATATGGATTCTGCTAAGGCTGAACTTCCATTAAAATTGTCAGTGGAACAGGTATGGATTTTTATGAGTGGGTTTACGAAAACAAAATGTACTGAAATATATGAAAAGTGATAACATGTAGCATTTTCACCAATAAATTGAGGTTTGTGATGACCAGCAGTACATCTGAAGGCAGTAGAAATATACATTTGAGATAAAAACCACGTGGTATACCAAGGGAAATGGTGCACTGCTGGAAAATTGTCTAAAATAAGGCTTTTTTTCTGCACTTTTCCATATTTCTGTCCCAGATCTGACCTGATGGTAAAAGGCCAATTGGTCCCAAAAGGTCACAGGCTGTGTTTAAAATGACACAGCTGAGCTGGCTCCATCCTCCAGTGCTGTACATGGAGCCCAAGGAGCTTCCCAAAGCCTTTGCCTCTGGCAACATGGCCTTTCTGAATGAGCATTTTCAAAGGAAAACCCCATTTTTCAGCAGGACTTTTCACATAACACCAGCTCCTGTTAAAATTCAAATCAGCATCTGCTTTTAAATGCAACATTTATGGTTTACTAGATCCACAAATGAACCACCCATGTAACATTTGCCCTATTTTTTTCTTCATGTGCTGTTGAAAGATGGGTAAAATCTTCAACCATTTAGAAACATTGCACCCAGCTAAGGCAATGTTTCTAAAACATCGTTTCTAAGCTACAAAGCCCAGTTTACAGATACCAAAAGAGCCTTGAAATTATCTGATGGTCTCCATTTTGTAGATTTAATTCAATTGTCATCCCAAAACTAAAAGCCATCTGTATGCAGAGCCCTTGAAGCAGCAGCAGTTGCTTGTGTTAGCACCACTTTCAAACAAATTGCTTATGTACCGTTTCCATCCTATGGAAATGGTCATGACTTACAGGAATAAGCACAATTATGTATTTGTCTGGTATCTCATTAAAGCCAGGAAGATTGTTCTATAAGAAATGTTTAGATAGAAGAGCGAGCCAGAGGGAACTGAATCGAAAGGCGACAGAGAAGCTTCTCCAAAAGATGGCTGTAAATAAAACCTGCTTCAGTTGCATTTAAAATAGGTTGGTAAGCAATTCTCTCAAAGCTTTTTATGTTTTTTTGAAAGATTACAGATGTCTGTTAAAAAAAAAAAAAACCAAACCAAGAATGTGTGTGGCATAAACAGCTCACTTCTGGCTCTGGATGCTCTCTTTATAGGCTTAATGATTATCCTGCTCTTAATTATAAATAAACCTTTTTTGTTGTTTTTTTTCAATAGAGCACAGCTTTTATATATTATCCACATTACTGGAAAATGTTGTTTTGTCTCATTTGGGGCTTATGCTGGAAGATAAGCAGCACTCTTAGCTATAGTAAATTGCCCTGAAGGTTTTCAGTACTGCCTGGCAGACCCAGACAAAGTGTAGCAGAAATAGAATTTCATTCCAATAATGAAATTCCAATTTTATACTGTGATGAGATTTAGAAAGCCAGGTAACTTTACAGGCTAAATTATGGGTATGTAAAACTGCAGCACGCAAAACAATAGTTACTACTTTATTACTCAATTATGTATTAATATGGAATTAAAAGACATCATGGTGTGATTTTATTGTTAACCACATCTGTTTGCATTTTTTTATAACTAACCACTGAGCCTTTTCATAAGAAATTTCCTTTTTAAAGTCTGAATTACCATGCCAAAAGGAAATCTTTAAGAATCCAGCAATCAACAGGGCTGATCAAAATGTTTAATAACGGCCTTATACTGCAAAATTGTGCTCATTCAAAGTGTTCTCTTAGGATGATTTCAAACTTTAAATGAAAAGCTTAAGCTTTTAATTCACCAACGTGAATTAAAAGGGGAGAAAAAAAGGGAAAAAAAAGAAAGAAACGCAAACACAAAATCTGCCTAAAAATACAGGTTCTAATGTGGTTCAGCAACCTCTGGTGGGTTTTTTTTCTGTCCCAGTGCTTGGAGCACACTCCAGCTGGGCTGCCTGTCCCATCAAGGGCTGCAGCTAATGAACCCCATACAGCTTCAAGGTGCCTCAGCTCAAGACCACAGCTCATCCAGCCCAGTCACAAGGAAAGGGTTCAGAGCTCAACTCCAGTCCAGTTCCTGAGTGCCAACAACATTTCCTAGTCCGTTTTTCCCATTTTCATCCAAAATGCAGAGAGGGTAGGAGCAGGAATATTTGTTCTAGTTAATGTGAACAAGGCATACATGAAAAAACTCCCAGTCATGTCTAATCCACAACGGTGGGGTTCGCACTAGAGTGGTTTTATGGTTCAAAGCAGCAAGGAGTGAAGTGAATCCTCAAATGATTCTGACTTCCAGTGAATTGGTTCAGCCTGCAGCATGGGCCAAATAAATTTCCTCTGTAGAAAACTACAACAGAACACCTCCCCAGGTGTTCACCAAATGCACTCCAAATACCCCTGCCAAAGAGGGTGTAGGGACCCAAACCAAGGAAAGGTCCTTTGAACAGCTTCAAGCAACATGTAAGGTAGAAATGCTCACTCCAGAGCACCAGGTTAAATTCAGTCTGAAACAAAATCCATCATAGTATGTAGTTACGGGGGGAGGGCTCAGTATCAGCTCCTCCGAGTTGTCTTTCCTAATACAAACATAGCCAGTTATTGTCAAATTTAATTAATTCAGACCAATAATTAACAGGCTCATGTTCAATAGCATGGATATTGAAAAAGCCATTCTCACTGGTCCACGATGTCCATATAAATCTAAATATCTCCATGGACTGCTTTTATTTGGTGTTAAAGCTGGTACACGTGCATTGGTGTAAATACTGCCCAGAACAGTGTGGAAATCAGCCTGTTGTCTCTTTGTCAGCAATCACCATCAGCCTGGGCATGAGGCAAAATATACATGCAGCAGAGGTGGGGGACCATAAACAAACCCAATTTGCTTTCTCATCTTATGGGAAAAGAATGGCATCACTCCAGCCTCCTGCAGTTATTTAAGTATTTTCTTTCCCTGGAAGAACCTCATGAGACAAATATCTAATTTTCTTGGAGTTTCCAAAGAGGCAGCAGTCATAAAATCCATGTTTCAGCATCCTGCATGCAGCACAGATGATGTCAAGCAGAACAGTTGTCACCATGGTCTCACACAGAGACAAGGAAGCAAACAAGTGGCCTGTGTCTTCCCTGTGCCTGCCAGTCAAACGAGTGAGAGGGAGGCAGCCATGGGTTGAAAACAAAATTCACTCTCCATCTTTTGAATGGCTCTTAGTAGTACAAACCATTGCGAAACGGAGCCTGCACCTTAACGCTGGATCATAGAATGGTTAGAGTTGGAAGGGGCCTTAAAGGTCATCAAGTTCCAACCCCCTGTCATGGGTCTGGACACCAAAGCAGGTTGATCAAACCCCCATTCATCCTGGACTTGAACACTTCCAGGGATGAGGCTTCCTCAACTTCCCTGTGTCTACACATTAGCAGCTAAGATTAAAAATAGCAGGGACACAGCCACAGCCTGAGCTGTGTATTTACAACCACTCGCAGCTGTGACACCTACTTTGGTACTAGGAAGGACCACTCCTGGCTCAGCCCCATGCAGGAGTACTCAGGACCTTTGTCAACAATAAGCAAACATCCCTTGTGGGTGACAGTGAAAACACAGAGCAAAAATAATCCTTATGTAAAAGACATGAAAAAAAACATGAGCAGGCGACCATTCTCCCTCCAGATGAATTAAGGCACAGCCTACATGTAGGACAGATGATGTGGTAGGATCCAGGAGTCCCAATCTGTGACCAGGCAGTCAGGAGGTAAGTCCTGTCAACAGGGGTGCTGAGGGGAGTTGCATGTGGTTTGCTGGAGGAACGCATATCTGGCAGCTAGTATAGCACCCAGAAGTAGGCAAAACATTGAAAGAAAATCAAGGAGATAACCAAAACACAACCCTTGCAATGAGGTTCAGCAGTCCTTTCTGAACTGTGCAGCAAGTGGAAGAGGAGCTGGTACAGTGCATAAGAATGCAGGAGTGCAAGATATAAAGGAATCAATGTAATTCAGCAAGACGGGTAGTGGCTGCTCACCATAAACCACCATCACTTCTGTGTTGGCTTCTTGGGCCAATCTATGACTTACTCATTACTTATACTTTGCATCATTAGTCACAAAGCATTGGCCATGGACATTTTTCTATACACTTGTGCATGAAGACATTCCTATGCAATATCATATACAAATCTTCCATCTCTCCTATAAAACTCCCCCACACTGGCTATGTTATACCTATAGCTATAGGCTCTCATTGCCCCTACACTTCTCTGCAACTTTGCAGATGACAATCTCTAGTGCACCAAGCTGGGGTCAGCCCCTGCTGCTTGCTTATCAGGGAAGGGAGAAGTAGTAAGGAGAAGCTCTTTTGTTAGTTTTCCCACAGAGTTCCTATTCTGGAGAAACCATTCCCCATTATCAATGTCCTTGTGGGATAAACTACACTGTGATCTGTGCCTGTCAGGAAAACAAATTGCAATAGCTAAGAATGTGATAATAAATGCAGTGACATAGCCTCCAGTATTAAAAATGAAGTCATGCCCTATGATATTTACCTAGAAAGGATGCACAACGTTTCCCTCCAGGCAGCAAACAATAAAAATTAATCAAGTCCTATACAAGGAAAGAGCACAACATCATCTCTGTGAGCTTTTCTGCTTTCTGTGTTTGACACACCTTTTGCTCATTTCAATTAAGGAGTAAGTTTTTAGGGCAGCTGAACTATTTCTAAGGTAATAACAGCAACTCAACGAGCAATATTTATCTCTGCATGCAAATGGTAAACAGGGAACAATGAATATCTAAATTCAGTATTTGGCCAGACACCAAATGTTTTATCAGGAAGCGATATTCTCCCAACGCCAAATTAAAAGTGAGAAAGGCAATGAGTTATTGGGTACATCTCTTTGTCTTTAATTTGCATTGCACCTCACGCTAGGGTCTCTGTAGCAACCTGATAATAATGAAACCAGAACCAACTGGTGGTTGATAGCAGAGCTGAGCACAGCAGAACACAAACGAGCTCTGTATTACCTGCACCATTTGTCAACGGGCTGTTATCAGCCTGAAATCTGCTGCATGAGCAATCCCTGACTCTGCTTTTTTGATAAGAGCAGCGTGAAGGAGATGGTATTGCACAGGAGGCAGTGGAGAGTCAAAGTCATGCAAGCTCAAAACCACACCTCATAAGTGAGAGTGGGGCTGCACCGTCTGGGCATTTCAGTGCCAGGCTGGGCAGCAGCAGTTCAAGTCATTTTTCAGGCTACATCAGGATGTATCGACAGCTGAAAATAAAAGGGTCTTATGTCACTCTTTGACTCGACTGACCTTCTGACGAACACAGCAGGTAGCTGGGATGTGGGAAAGAGAGGGGACTGGGTGCTTGCTCTCTGATGCACGCAGCTAAGACAGGGAATCAATACATTACAGCATTTAGATCTCCTCTCATGGTAAAGCTGGGCAAAAGCATCCCACCTGGCTGGCAAGAAGAGGGGAGCAGCATCCACATACTTGAGGAAGGGGCAATTTCAATGGGAGACTGCTGGGGACACACAGGCAGAGGACTGGCAAAGACCTGGGCATATCTCACATGGACTGGCTACAATAGAGTGCACCTCTCTGACTGATGGAGCTACACTCAATTACACAGACTTTTTGTCTTTGCAGGAGTGTATCAGAAAGGACACTCATGCAAAGGAGATGCAGGGACTGCACAAATAGTGAGATTGTCACCAACCTGCAACAGAAACCCCTGGTGTACAAATCTGAACTGCCAGGTGAATTCTCACTGTTTGTGAGGCAAAGCATCTGCAGAGGTAGGAGCATCCTTCAATATCTTGTCTTTGCCATTGAAATGTTCTTAGTAACATGATTTAATTTTTATGGCAGACTCTGTAATCTACGGTGGATGAAAGTCACACGTAGCAAGGAAGGAGCAGTGGAGAGGATCAGTTGCACTACGCCTCTCATTATCCGATGGCAAGAAGTTAATAATTCACAACTCTTTAATCCTCATTGCTGTCTATTCCCAGAAGTTTTCTCTATTAGTTCCCTAAATATCCTTAAATTAATATTCCTGCTACTTTGTTTGCAGTGCACCCTTCATTAAATTTAGATGCCTGCCATTCATCTTGTGTTCTCCTACTGATAGATGAGATACTTCTTTGAACAGAGGGCCTGGGTGGCTTTGTGGGGTGAGAAGGGCATGGAGACATCCCTCTGCCCTGTCCTTCACACAGTTCCTGCTGTCTTAAGCAGCACCCACACTTGGACACTAAAGCTCAACACCAAAGCATGGCAGATAGCAAACAGCAGACAGCATGGCCCAAAAACTTTCCATCCATGCCACAGCGCCTGGGCTTGTTGGAACTGGCTGCAGCTGTCTCTGGCTTGCTGTAGATATTTACTCTATGGTGGTGAGCCAGTCTCTACTACTATTGAACTTCTACTATAAAGGGACCACAGTGGGACTCCAAAGTTTCATGCAAAGAGACCTTACGTGAAATAACTGCCTAAAGTTACAGAAGAAGCCACCAGCTCTGATGAGCAAGGACAACATGAGATCACTGACTGCATCTGTGCTTACTTTATTGTTTGCCTTGCCTCACAAATGCTTCTGGTTAAGACTGACTGTGTTTAAGAGTAGATGTGGTGTTGAGGGACATGGTGTAGGGGAGAACTTGTAGAGTAGGGATGATGGTTGGACTTGATGATCCCAGGGATCTCTTCCAACCTAAATGATTCTATGATTCTAAGACAACTACAGCTTTTTGGACTGTAACTTTCACCCTCCCCAAAACTCTTGAAATTGATGGGTGGTTGGTTTTTTTTTCCCCTGAAGAAACCCGACTTGAAAATTACATACCCTTTCCTACCTTCCATTTAACAATTGCTTGCCATTTGCTTAACTTCAGGGGACTGTCAAAGATGCTTTGTTTTCTTTTATGCTTTTCTAACATCCATTCCACCTTGTTCAAGAAACAGTAAGTCTGGATTTAAAGTTATGCAACTTTTAGTAAAATATATCTCCCCTTTGGGCAAGATCACTCTTTTTTGTACTATAAAACTGGATAATTTCCTGGGAAATAGAATTAAGTAAAAACATAAATTACTGTTCCAGTCCTGTTTTAAAGACTATTTTTCTTACTGCTCCCTAGAGTTCCCTGATGCAACATTTATTTCAGTTTTGCATGATATTTAGCACTCTCATGAAGAGTAGCAGCCACTTAATGATATTAAAATATTTATGTCAGCAGTATGTTCATAAACAAAGAAAAGCTATTTAACCTCCTTTTATGCATGCTAGTCCTACCAATGTACCAACGCACTGCAAGAATAGTGCTAGAGATGCTAACAGAAAATTAATTTTGTCTAAACAACAGAAGCTACAATAAAGAAAAAGAGAAGAAAAGCATATATTTAGCATCTTAAATGCTTGAAAATACACTAAATACGGAAGAATGTGGCAAATGCTTTGTCTCACACAACAAGCTTCTCTCTTTAGCATGCAAAGCCATAACCAGGGCTGTGCCATCTGCCCTCTCTCCAGGCCTTATGTCACTTTTCTCACACCGGTTTGCTGATGGCAAGGTGAGCCAGTCCATATGGAAATGCCGTCCAGATATTCATGCATCCTTCTCCACATCTTTGGTATCTATGTTTGATTCTACCTAGGTTTTAGCTATGCAGCAGCCTACTCAGGAGTTTCAAAGTGCCTTTTGACCACTGTGAACTTTAAAGCTGAAGACACTCCCTTGGAGATAGAGTGGGTCTGGGCTGCCCTTCCCATTGCACAACACAGAGTGCTTTAGCTGTGAGCACACTATGGCCCTATTAGCTCAACAGTGAACACGTCCAGACCCTCTCACGTCTTATAGGTCACTGCTCAGGAAGTCTCAGCTTCGGTTGTGGCTGTGTTTATGCCTTCAGGGGCAAGCAGGAGCATCCAAGGAGGCTTTTGTCCTTGAATGGTTGCAGGCCACTCCTTGGGCTGTGGTAGTGTAAGGTCACATCAAGCCGTGGCTTATCTGGGCAGGCTGCACTCCAAGAGCACAAGAGCTTCTCTTTTACTCTGTATTACAAGAAAGAAAGGAAGAAAACAGGCACAACTTTGTCTCAAGGAATGGTGCTTATTAAATACGCACATTTTGGGAGGCTCTATAGCTGCTGTTAGCATAGTAGTTTTCTAGGGGCCCTGATAATACAGAGCAGGGTGCTTGGAAGGGCTTAATCTCTTTTACTATATGCAAACTTCAGTGACTGTCCTGCATTTCAGGCACTGGACTACTATTTAAAACTTACTTAAGGCACTATATTCTCTCTAAGTTATGCAGTGACTTTATCTTGTGTCACAGTTTGTCAGTATGACTCTGACTAGTGGCTCAAAATTTCTCTCAATGCTGCGCAGGGGCTGCTCAGTTCTGCTCAAGACACTATCTCACTGGAAAAATCCACTGAAACTGCTTTTTATCAGATGGGAGACTGCAATCACTTATTCAGCCAGCTCATAAGGAGGCAGAGATCTAAATGTCTTTCTGCATTTTCCATGGGCTTTGATGAAGCTGGTGTTATCATGCTAAACTACAGTTCAGGAGCACTGGGCATGTACAGATTTATCAGAAGAAAGCTATTAGATTACTTCAGTATACTGCCAATTATAACACTCTCTGACACATAATTAACTAAGGCCCCAAAGCACGTATTTTAATCAACCCCTGTTCAGCAAAGCACTTGTGTGTGTGCTTAACCTCAACACGTATCTGTGGATACACAAAAGGACCATGCACATAGGTCCTTTTGTGAACAGGGAAAAAGATGGGTGCTGCAAGGGCTGTCCTACCAGTGCTGTTGGTACAGCCACTACAGGGGTATGATACTTTAATATTTGGGTAATAGCTTGTGTTTTCAAAAGCATCTATACAAGTCAGAAGCCATGAGTTTCTAGAGTAACCTGTAACTATGGTGCTGTATGGTGCTGTAACTATGGTGATTTAGGGACAAAAATACATAGGTTCTGGAGGAAACAGTATTTTTTACTATGTAATGGTAATAGAATGTATGTAGTAAAATAAAACTTGCAAACTTTAGTCCCAGAAAACTTTCTTCAGCCCCATAAATCTAGCATTCATCCTATTTGACCTGAGCTGGCTACAGCGAAGATATGCTGTCTAAACAAGTCACCCAGCATTTCTCTACAGTCAGTGGAGAATCTCTCTAGATACCAGTTCATCCCATCTGAAGGTTTCCAAGGAAGGCAGGATGAATCGCGCTGTTCTGTGTTGTTGTTGGAAAAGCTCACACAACAGCCTTAGGTTAAACACATCGCTTTCATCTGACCAAATGCACGTCCATCCAAGCTACCTGTTTCTCCAAATAACTAATGAAGATATTCATGTTGCAGACTAATGTGCCACAAAGTAGACATCTAAACTGAGATGACTCATGCCCCAAACACACTTACCCTCTCCAGCCTGGCCTACATCAACCAGCTTAGCTGCAGAGAGAGGGCTATATTCAGCCCCATAAACACAGGAGCTCACCACTGCTTTGGGCACCATGGATTATCACATATGGTCACCAGCTGCCACCTCAAAAGGGTGCAGGTCTGGATTCATTCCCTTAGAACTACTGCGCATCACGGGAGCTTAGGGAGTGAGATCACATGAACCCCATCACGCAACCAACACCCAACATTACCTAAGGTGAACCCCTCCTGCACAGCGGATCTCTAATTGTCAGATAAAGCAGGAAACAAGAACACATGGTAAAGGCCAGGCATTTGCACACCTAATGAGCTTCTGTAACAAATCTATGCAGCTAAGTTCCACTGCTCCTACTTTCAGCTGAGATCAGGCACAGACCGTTTCAGAGCAAAGCAGTGCATCATCCCAGAAAGCAAAGAACCTATGAAAAAAGTGTATTGACTTAGAAGCTACTATGCAGCCTGAACTACAGCAGTGTGAGCCTCTCTGTAATCCATTATGGCTGTGCGAAGTGTAATAAAACTACTACAAGGTGCTCTAATTCCATTTACTAATAATCATAAAATTGTTCGAGATGTGTCTGATCAACCATTTAGAAGATAGCATTTTCCAAAGATGATATGTAGTACAAAGAAAAGCCTTCAGCATCATATAAATTAGGTTTTATGTACAACAATATTTAAAACCATTGCAAAGGAGGTGTTTTTGTTGTTTTATAGTCACTGTTCAGTTTTCATTGAATAATTTGTTTGAAGAAAACACTTGGCTTCTGAGTTCTTCCCAATGAATCACAGAGCGGGAGTAATATCATTTGTCACTTTTTATCTGCAGATGCCATTGTGTTCAGTGTAGCTCTACCCAGTTAATCTGCACAGCTTCTGATGAATTTCATTTAGTAAGATACACACAATTATTTCGCGCTTAACTAACATCCTGAGTGGCTCCTCTGACAAATCAACTCCTACATGCTGCAAACATGCAAATGCTTTGCTTCTCCGGAATCAGAGGCCGGGTGTGCAGGAGCAATACATGGATAAATAAATCAGCCATTAATTGACCTGCTGTAGCATTCAGATCAGATAGTTTGCTAGGCTGAAAGCAAATGCCACCTTTTTATTTTTTGTCTTATCACGAGCTTTTGCCATCATTTGGTGCTCCCATGGCATCTTGGAGCACACAGCCCATCTCACTCCAAAGCTAGATGTTGGGTAGGAAGGGGGGGAGGCATGAGGTGTCCTACACATTTGCTTTAAGCCATCTCGGATCTGACATTTCTACATAATGAGTCTCCTTAAAGCTACAATTCCCTCTGCTCCCATTTTCTGTAGGAGAGCAGGAGTTGCCTGCTAATTCCTATGAATGTTAGACTGTTACACTGAGATTTTTCCATTACACCAAAATACTGAAGATCCCTTCAGCTGGCATGGCTCTGAAGAGTGAAGCAGACACCAAACACTCCCAGGCCAGGCTGACCCCAAGCTTGCCTTTATCTCCTCTGCCCCAGCTCACACAGGCTTCCAAGTGAGAAACAAATTTTCTCCTCCCATATATAGAGCTTTTGCACCCACTTTCGATTTGCAAAGCTGGACTATGAATGCTCCTCCCCTCCTTGCAATGCCATACAATTTAAATAGTGGGTCACAAAGAAGTTCAACTTTTCATTTGTCCACCAGAGGAAGGAACATTTGAAAAAGAATCCATAAGACACAATGAAACAGAAAATATGTTTCTCTCCAGGATTTCTGGGCATCCAGAAGGTTTCAGCAAACCTCCATCAAAAGCCTCAGGGAAGCAGCATTGCTGGCTAACACTGCCAGTGATGTGTGAGGTATGTTAAAGGGAGCACAGACTCAGAGACCAGATGTCTCTGCCACCTCCATTCAACTTTCCTCACCTGCAGCTTGTGTTCATAAAAAAAGAATAAGAGAAGAAAGCTGGAAATCTGAGCAGTATTGGGCTGCCTTTTTTTTTTTTTATTTTTATGTACATACCAAGACCTACAAGACCTATGTTATCATTGCCTTTTGTTCCTTTTCCCCCCCTCAGTGGCACAAAGTGAACACCTTATTTCCAAACATCATCCCTGCAAAGGGAGTCTCTGAGGGCCTCTCTAACAGCAGATGGAAAAGGAAGAAACCTCTGAAGGCAAACACCTCTCAATTCAGCAAATTTAGTGAGTTTAGGTACTTCTTAGTTTCCAGCAGACAAATAAGTTCCTAACATGTAAATACACCTTTCCATTTTAGCTTATTAAGGAGCAGCTCCCACCTGAAGCTGTGCATCACAAACTCAGTACAGATTACAGAGGACTGTGAATCCACCACAGGCTGGCAGTGCTGGGATGAAACAGAAATTTCAACAACCCTCTCATCCTATGCTCCCTCACCAAAAAAAATGTTTGGGAAACTGGGGGGAAGAGAGAACAATAATTTTACATTTAGAGAAAATTCCTAGTAATGTAAATTGAATTAAATTCCTTGAATGTAAATTTATATAACAAAGAACTCAATGTTTTCCTTTACAGCTTACACATAAAAACTAACTGTGGAAAAATCTGTTTTCCTGCCATGCTGTCCAATGAAGATGTTACAGACTCCAGCTTAAGGCTTTGTCTCTGTGTTAGTTTGATCCCTATAATACACCATATAATTCTCAGTTACTTACAGTTACACTCATATACTCCATAGATGCTCCTACCATAGCATAACATGGCCTTTGTTCCAGCTTAGCTTGTCTTTTTGACCAGCTTATGCTGTGCTGAGTTACGGAGGACAAACTTTGTCTGCTCTGCACTGCCCACACACTTTCATCTTCCTACTGGAAGGATAGGCTTTTCCAAAACCTCATCAGTTCACCATCCTGCAAGCAGCAGGAGTAGCTCAGCAGAGCAAATGGTGCTCCTGATCTCTTTGGCCATTACTTCACACACTCTTATGCTTGGAGAAGGACTTCAAATACAGCAAGTGCAACCACACAGGGAAGTCAAACCAGAGCAGCTGATTTATGCCAGTCAAGTGGGACTTGATCCTCTAACCTGAGCAAGGCAAACCTGTGGTCAGGAAATTCCACCTGCTCTCACTCTACGCAAACTCACACAGAAATAATTCACAGCCACAGCAAACCAACAGTGACGACCAACCAAGACTTCAGTGGAAGCTTTGGCTGGTTAGGCTCTAGAGCCATTAACTATAAAAATAGAAAAAGACAGGAGAGGAAGGATTTCCATCTTTCCCACTTTGGTGTTACCTCTGCTGCCGTCAGTGCAGCTCCTATGATTTTCACTTTCCAGGCAGCAAAAATATTAAAAGAGACATAAATCCCGAATTTTTAACTCATACCTAACAGGAAACCTTTGAAGTCATCCGTCTCACCTGCTTTCCAGCCTGCTGCATCGGTACATCTGACCTCTGCGTTTACGCTCTCAGCACTCGTACTGTCCTAGGACAAAGAGATCACGCTTCACTGCCAAAACCAGAATTATCAACATATAAGTAGAGGACACATCTAAGGTCTCCCTGCACAGACCACACTTTGCATTACAGTTTGGCATGAGCAGCAAGAGGCTTAAACTGAGAGATCAAAATCAGGGCTCGAAGGCACCTGCCACTTATTCCAAATTAGCGGGGCAGACTGAACAGCTGCAGGTGCTTTTGACTCCTACAGGTGTAAAGCATGGGCTAGAAACTTGAGTGAGTTGATAGAGTCTGAGGCAAAGCCTTCAAAGTTTCTATTTTACTTACGTTGTTGTATAATTACAAATGTACTGGTTTGGTTTGGTTTAAGTATATTTTTTGCAGGAATAAGCAGTACTTTTCTTCAGGGGGAAATGCTCCCACTGTAAAATGTCTGGCAGCCAACAGTGGCAAAAGTTTGATATCTAATCTTCAGGGGTTTTGTGAAAACAGAAGAAAGAAAATCCCATGGGGATTTCCCCAGAGGGGAGATTTTTCAACTGTTCTTTGCATCCATTCTTTATTCATCAGCCTTGAGAAATTCAAATGCCTTATCAAAAGGATAGGCTACTTTTTGAGCTTTATGCCTTCAGAGTGGTACGAGCAGCGAGTGCTGAAGTGTGGTGTACAGTGTGGCACAGCAGACACCGCAGCATCCCCCAGACAGAGCCTTCACAGCCTGGACTGACTGCCTGCACCCACATGCAGAATAACCTTTCCTGGGCAGTTTCATCCAGTCAGGGAAGATAAAAATAACATGTGACGGCCATGGATACTCAAAACGCTGCCACACCACACGTGTACCAATGGAAAATTCACTGATCATGTCCTCATGCATTATATGTTGACATTTTCTGCCAGAGACATCAATTTCCAAAAGAAAATGAACAAGGCAAAATGAACCACAGTTCTCATCAGAACAGAGCCAATAATCCTTGGCTGGTTTTTAACCCAGTCAAAATACTTGCTGTTTTGCATAAGGAATACAGAGGCAGAAAAGTCTTGGAGATGCTGTTTAATTTATCCTGCTTTCTCAAGGCAGAACTGATTAACTTAACTTAAACATATGCATCCTCCGCATTATGAACAAGACAGCAGCTCCAAAAGAAGCATGTGGTTTCTGAGGCACGAAAAAGAAGTTGTCAGGTACTTCCCTGGAGGAATATCATGAGCCAGGCTGAGCTCAGCAGCCAAAACTGCCAAGAGGAAGAGCCAAAAAACCAAGAGGAAACTCCCACACCTGTGTCCATTCCATTGACTTTGGTCAAATCCCAGGCAGATGCAAACCCATACGGAACAGGCTGCAGGGCCAAGATGCTGTTTACATGGAAAGCCTGTCACTATGAAACAATTTTATCTGCAGCTGTCAGCTAAATCTCATTTGAGAGACTACGTTCTGCCAACAAATGTGGGCTATGAGTTTGTGAAAGGCAGGACTGGTGCATTTTCAGCACCGCTCCACACTTTTTAATGTGAGTGCTAATGGCTCTAGCATATTACCTTCCAAATGTTGCTTCACGACATGCTTTATAGGAACTAATGAATCACACAGTAAAAACTAATTGCAACTTACATACTGTTCTGAACTGAGTTTTGCAACATAAAAGCAATCAGCCAGCAATTAAAATGCTAATATGGGGCTGAACCTCATAAAAAATTTGCCAAGATCTAGTGCAATACAGTGCTTCCTGGAGAATCTTGAACAGATGGAATTTAGATAGTAGGTAGTCGTTTCATCAAGCATATAAACCTGACTATGGTGGGGGAGGGTACTCACCATGATACATCACATATTTCCAGCATTAGAAATGATGGTAAAAGATCTGCCATCTTATTTTGATTGGCTTTTTCTATTCACATGTAAATAATTAACAGACTCTTAGCAAGTCAGCAAGGAGTGGTACATAACAGATGCTCTTTCCAAAAACAGGAGTCTTGGAAATTTTTTTTGTGTTTGTTTTAAAATCCAAGTTTTGAAGAGGACCACAGATAAGTTAATAATAAATAAATAATACAAATAAATTAATATAGATGGACTCCCAATGTAGTGGTGGCAGTCATCATCAAACCTGCTTTTGTTATTAATTATAAAAACTCCTTTTCTCAGATTCACTAATGCAAGACTGTGAATTGAATGAGACAATTACATTTTAATTGGGTTGACCTCCCCCACATCCACTTTTTCTTCATTACATTCCTAATACTAAGACAATCGAAATACATTAATTAATTCAAGTGGGGAATTAGTAATTTTCAGCATCCTCAACCTTGGAGAAATTGCCAGTGATCCTGAAACAAAGCTCCCAGGAAGACAAGGAGCTACAGACTGTGCCCTGTATCCAGTTCTAGCACCAGTCACGTAAGTCTTCATTTTCCCTGAGGACAAGAAATGTCTCAGCAAGGTGTGATCATGGGAAGCTAATAAATTATTCTTTAGCAAGCCCATTCATTGCAGGTTAGCCTTGAAGTTGGTTCAATCATTATAGGCATCAACACTTGAAAAACATGGACAAGTTCTAAATGGAATTAGAAATCCCTTCGTACTAAGTCATCTGCAAACAGGAGCCAGAGAAGGGAACAAAGTGGGCACTGGGAACTCATCTGTATGTATGGTGGTACCACACAAAGTCCTATCAGCTGAACACAGGACATGGAAAATCAATGAGAGACCCAAATATGTCCCAGGCTTTGTCTACTTAGATGAAATGGTCTTTCAGCCACTGGAAATCTTGAGTAGTTGGGTCTTGGCCCTGAGGTCCTCGCACCTGAGCACAAAAATAAGGCTGAATCATTGCCTGGTCCCAAAACTTTGTCAGGCACAGATAATTAATACATTTATCAAACACAGATTGAACTGTTTTCTCACTTGACAACAGTTTTCATGGCTTCCTTAAGGTCTTCCATTCAAAAACAAAGCTATTTTTTTCATAATGCTTACAGTCCCTTTTCCTGTGTAATGGTCTCAGGGAGACACCCTGCTTAGAGGACCATGTTCCTTTGCTTAATAATCACTTCCCTTCCTTACCATTTTATCCTTAGCATCTCCAAACACCCACTTTCCTCATCTCCTGACACCAGCCCAAGCTCCAGGGTGATATGCAGCTAAGGCTCCCAGCTAAAGCCCAGCAGTAAAACCCCATACTCAGCACACCCTTCTCCATCTGTATTCTCCTCCCACACATCCATCCTAAAAGGAAACAGGGTACAAAGTGCAGCAATGGCCTAATGGCATGACATGCCTAAAAAGCAGATGTCCCAAAAGTTAAGAAACGCTGCTCCAAAGAATGGCAGAACTCCTAAATAAGATGGGCTGGGGTTTAATGCCATGTTTCAGTGCCGCAAATCTACCAGCACATCAGAACAAAAGGTGTCATTTTGAGCCTACTTTAAATGTATGAAGGAGTAAACCTATTGTTCAGGGTGGCAAAAGGTGAATCACCATTAAAGGAGTGACCTGGGCTCTGAAAGAGGTCTGTCAACAGAGGAATTGGAAACTTAAAGCATGGTTTCCCAAATTACCGCTCTGAGATTGCTTTGGAAGAAAATTGTCAGGAGGAGTTAAAGTGCATTACACATAAAATTGTCTTGTAAGACAGCAAGGCAGAGCCTCCGTGAGCCAGGCTAGGAAAGGAACGGGTTTCACAAAAACCTTAGTACTCATGGACATCATGGAGATTCACCTCTACCTGTTCCTCCAGGGAACCCCAAAATTGGCAGCAGTGCTTATGATTGGTTGTCAAAACAGAAGAGTTCTGGCGTTCTCCTTCATAGACAGTGCATCAGTACAGACACAACCTGTCTTTCTCCTTGAGGGCATAATACTAAAAAATAAAAACTGCTCTTCTCTAAGGTCCCCAGTACCTCAGAGGTACTGGGGAAGGAAGAGAAGGAGGGAAGCAGTACATTTATTTCGCTGCAGTGAACAGAGGCTGTGGCTGGGTTAAGAATATACTCTGAATTGCACACCACCTTGGGTAAATCACCCAGTGCCATCTTCATTGCCTCATTCTGCTTCATTTACAGTGGGTCCATAAGGAAAAAGGCAGCAAAATTCTGAATCCCTCATTCCAGACACCCACTCCCAAGCACACACACTTAACACTCACCAATTTATATGTCAACAATATACCACCACCACCATTTTAAAGCAGTTTATTCATGCAGTAGGTGTAGACACTCCAGACTGATCCAATTCTTCACTGTTTTATCAGTAACCATGGCCCCAACACCCATGCGTTGTATAAAGGGGGAAATGGCTATAAATAAGCATTGGAAGTTGGCTGAAATTATAGACAATTTAATGAACCAAGGTTGGTTTGTATCTGCTGAAAAGCTGACCCTCATAATGTGTTTCTATAGGCATTTATGAGAAGCTGTAAGCACACACATTATCAACTTTTTACCAGGCAGAAATACCCACAGAGCACACTTGAAGCATCAATGCATTGAATTTAAAGGTAAGTAAATTAAAGCAAAGCTGAGACTTAAGTTGGGCATGGCAAAAAATGTTCCTGTAATACTTTAGGGTATTAAGCTCTGTCATTCTCCTCTGATGCCTTAGGATAAATATTGCAGTAGGGCTAAAGATCTCATTTCATTCTGCCCTGGGAAAGAATTGGGTTCAGACTGCCTGCTCTGGGAGCCTTGAAAAAGACTCGCTCAAAGACCTCATAATACTTTGCTTTCATGCAAAGCTTTGGGATAAATGGGAATCTGAGCACACCTGAAGCTCTGCTGTCATATTATTGTACCTGTGTGTTCCTACAAAACATCTTGATGAGCAATGAAAGCAGACGGTTCTCCTCAGATTAAAAAAAAAAACATTACCCTACACAGAAATAATATTTTCATGGAAGGCATAGGAGCAAACAGACAATCAAAATAGTGGTGTATTTTCCAAATTTACGCTTTCTTTTGTTTTATTCTCATCTATCTCTCTAGTAGCACAGCAGAGTGAAGGAAGGGGGGGGAAAAGGACTTTTGTGTTTAGCACAGGAATTGCAATAGGAGCTTAAGGTTCAGGAAAACAAAGGAGTAACATCATCTCAAAAAGTAAAAGTGTTTAAAATCACTTTTTCTTCTAACAGCAGGTCAGAGGAGGAACCTAGCATGCTATGATTCACTCCTTTGTAGGTGAGAGATTGAGCACTAACCCTGTTCATTGCCTCTAGAGCAAGCCCCAGGTAAGAAAATAACTCTGGGAAAATCTCAGTCTGTCCCTCACAGGAAAGTACTCAGCTGAGACTGCACTAGCAACTGGAGAATTTCCATGTGGTTTCAGGTGTCCCCTCCCACCTGGGGCAATAGCTCTCACTTTGGAAGACAGAAGCTCAAAGTTGTTATTGGGGAATTTCCCTGAGCTGAGGCTCAGCTGCAGGACATTGGCCCTTGGCTCCCTGTGCACAGCAAAAGACTCAGGTGGGTGGATTTTACATACAACCAAAAACACAACCCCTGGGGTATGCAGACATCCTCATGGCCACTTCTCACCAAATGCATGGCGAGAAACCAGCCAAGACAGAGGAGTGGAGTGGAGCTCCTGGGGTTAATGAAGAAGCCCAACATCTAACAGAGAAATGAGCTGAAATTGGAATCAGACCATCATAAGGACTCAGAACCTGGTGTAACCAGCACTTCTGTAACCTGGTAAGGGTATTTGACCAGACCCTCTCCTCCTCTGTGATGGACTACAAAACCAGAAATTACACAAATGGACACTTCTCAATAGGCTTGAGCTCCTCCATCAGGTCCTCACACCCAGACCCTCTCCTCTCATAACATCCCCAACATGGGAGAGTATGGCAGCAGCTGCCAATCACAGAATTTGTTTTTTTCAAGAAGCACTAATAAGATGGAATTACCAGATACAGAGGTACCACAGACCATGATTGGCATCAGTAGATAAAGTTTACTTCCGGTGATCCACTGAGATACAAGAGCTTATAAGAAACCTGCTGGAAGAGAAGGACAACCTTCTCTGTGGGCATAACCCAGAGCCAAATCTAGCCATAGGAAGAGGCTTGAGAGCAGGACACTAAAAAGGAGGGAGAAAATAGTGAAACACAAACATGTTGAAGGATCAACTCAGCAAAAAATAATTTTTCTGGGGCATTTCTGTGTTGTAGCTAACAATCTTTCAAGTTATGAACCATCCCCACTTCCAAATAACAACCCCAAAATCACACAGAATTCACCATCATGGGAGACAGAGCATATGAAAATAAAAGTAACAATTAAAAATGGGTAAAAGGAAAGGGTGTTAGGTACAATCCAGTCATCATCCTTTCCAGAGAAGATAACAAAATAGGGATAAGCAAACACAGCAGAATGAAGCGAGAGAGGAGGAACAGAAGTGTGAGAGAAGGAAATGCTCTGCCAGTGTGCAGCCCCCTCCTGCACTGTAGATGGACTGGTAAGAAGGAAAAGAGCAGGAACAGAACAAAATTAGGTCAGGGAGTGAAGGACAAAGGAAATTTAGACTATTTGAAAGAGACATATCTAGGGATCATGACCTGACAACAATGGGATGGGATGGTGGCAGAAGAGATAATAGTAAGACAAATAAAAGGAGCAGTAGAGGAGACACCCAGGCACCAATGGGACAGCTTTCACCAGAAAAGTGTTATGATAATTTTATTAAATAGCTTTTTGTGGACATCTGACAGTTTATCACAGTCGGGCAGTGGCAGTGGGAGGTTTTTTTACCCTTATTATAAAATGCTGGTGTATAGATCAGGTTTCCTCAAGCCAGGTCAAGGTCACTGGCAGAAGCCACTGTCTGAGTGCCACTGGTCCATCCATGCTCTGGTTGGACCTATGATGGCTGGGAGAGGGAAATGCAAAGCAAGCAGGTCCTTTGTGCTTTGGAGTAGTCAAGAAAATGGAGAGATGGGAAGAACTGAGGTCCCCCTAGAGGGAACTGACTTTGTACAAAAATAATGGGCAAAGTCAAGAGAGGTGAGATTTGATGAGGACACAGACGTCAGGTCAGTGAGATGAAGGCTATAATTGAATATGGTGAAGTGGTAGCAGAGGTAATTAGGGCTCAGTAAGCTGCAAAGGGCACAAATTAAATGAGGATAAAACAGAAGTTAAAGCACAAAGACAGTCAGCGGGGTTGGGTTTCTTTGCCAACGGCAATCTGGCTGATGAAGATCAATTAATTGAATTCAAAGAGCTGGGATGAGCCAGGCCTCCTGGGAAAACAGAGTTTGGGTTGTGAAGAGGAAGAATAGAGCTGGTGAGAGAACACCGGGTGGTACTAAACAAAAGTAATTTGGGCTCAAAAGAAGATAAGAGGGAACTGCCATGAAAGGAGAAATTAGGAGACAGTACTGGCAGTTCAGGGAGAAAAACACTGAGAGATTTAAAGTTTGAAGAAAGGATCAGAGAGCAGGAAAACTCAAGTGAAGAAAGGAGAGGAGAGCACTGCCAGAAGTGGGAAGAATGAGGAACATAAATAAATTTGTAATGTTGTCGTGCCGCTAGACTGAAGAGGTGGGTAGTTGGAGACCCTAATCAAACCAGCACCTCTCCTCCAGTCAGTCAGTGGCCCTCACAGCCTCCCAATGAGCAACTGGTGGAGCAGCAAGCACTCCATTCAATGCTGTTATTTTGCCTGCTTTCTTCCTCCTTTTGCGCTGAAGCCATGCTGAAAGATACAGAGTCATCCTTCCCCTTAAACCACAGAAATTGTCAACTAGAAAGCACCACTGATGATCTTCAGGATTTCCTTTATCTTTAGTTAATCCTTCTAAGGATGGTCTGGCTTTGTGGTCAGAAATTTGGCTGCATTCAGCCACTTCCAAAGCTTCCCAGGCACCTGGTGTTCTCAGAAAAGATGCAGGACTCCCCTTTAACACCACCTCATGCCAGGGAAGCTCTTAGACTGATGCTGAGGAAATTGACGGTGGAGTCCCTGTTGGACAATATGGCTTGACTCCCAAAGCAAGCCTGGCTGGCTCTCTGGCACCATGAGAAGGTATCAGGCTTTAAAGGGACTAAATCTTCCCCACCAAAAACTCCCAGAGGTCTTTAAAGCCCAAGTTCTGCACTTTGTCAGAGCACACACTGGAAGGAGGTAAACTTTAGGTGGACAAACCTTGTGTCTTATGGGTGTGATGGACCAGGACCAGAAAGTAAAGGATTTGTAATCCTGGAGTGGTGGATCCTTCCCTCCCAACTAGATCTCAGCCCAGCAACTGTCAGTGACTTCTGGAGCTCAGTGGACTCTGCATCCCTCAAGGTCTGTAAAAAATGTCTCTCCTTCCTTTCTTTTGAAGGCTTGGATGTGGTTCAGCTTCTTGACTCACCTCAGACTTTCCTGGTCTCCATCCTTTCTACAGTCCCTTTGTGCATCTCCCAGTCTCTACACACTGTGTCCTCACTTCAAGGGGGTTTTCCTCAATTAAGTGAGCTCTGCTGCTGGCTGAGAAGGAACAGCTCTACCCTCCCAGGGTCCTCCACCAGTCAAAGCATACTGGCCTGGACAAGCTGATGAGGCTGTCCTTTTCCCCGCTGCTGCACATCTCTCCACACTTTACCTTCTACACCGAACAACAAACAAATGCAGGATTAATCCCCAGACTTCTTGAGCGTGTTTTAATTAGATTTGAAGCCTGGAGGGAAAACACAACAGTGAGACTCTTCATAATTCTTATTCAAATAAAAGCAAAAATAGTTGTTTAGAAAGCTATTTTTCCGTGGATATTTACAAGCTTCTCTGCACTGTCCATCCAAGAGGTGCAGCAAATGGAATTGATCATAATTCTGCCAAAGATTAATAGTGGATATAGGCCAAACGCAGAAGTGAATTTACCCAGAGTGAAATCTGCCAAAGGTGATGGAGATCATTCCTTTAAGTTTAAGGTTCCTGAGAGGACTTACAGTAGGTTTGTTTTAAAGCTCTCTATGTATGATTACCAGCCACTTCCCCACTTAGATATGCTGGTTGAGAGCTTTATTATCGTTCATATTGTTATTATTATTATTCTTTAATTTTTTTGTCAAATGGGCTGATCTATAACATAGAAACAATATGGTCATGAACTGATCATTTATTATATCAGTCCTGGTAACACGAAAATAGTCAAGAGAGATGAAGCTCCCACTAAGCCAGAAGATGTATGCATATAGAGCTCACAAACCTTGCCCAGAGTTCCCAAAGCCAGGAAGTATTTTCTCTTTTTTTCCTTTCTTTTTCTACTTTACAGGCTGGGAGCTCTGGCACAGGAAGGATTAAGCATTAAACTATTACTTGAATGGCTTCAAAGCCTCCTCAGTGAATATCAGATAAGATAGAAATCCAAGGTAGAATATGGCAAAGTTCTCACTTGAGAAAGATGCCAAACTCAAACAGACATTGCTGCGGTTCATTTGGCCAAGAGTGCATCCCACTCTTATAATTTCTGACCCAGCAATTATGGAGTGATAACCAAAACTGGCAGGGCTGGCATTTGCTGCCTCCTTTAGAGAGTGAGAACCAGATTTTTCCCTTGGACTCCCAGCACCTCTGCTATAGTCCCAGCTTGACCCAACACCAAAGACTTTTGCAATTTTGGCTGCTTTATGTCCACTACACAGTGGGAAAACATATAGATTGCATCTGGTTTTTCTCCTCAACATCCAGCTTGGTTTTCCAGTACTCCTTTGATTAGACTGGTCCAAGCTATGCAATCCATCCAATTTATATTCCCAAACCAAAAGACAGAATTGCACTGATTGGAGTGTATATTTTCTGTCTGATTGCTTTTCATTTCACACTTCTTTGTTTTAATTACATTTTAAGATTAAATACAGGGATTGTAGTTAGTTGCACTCAATGAATATTGTACAGATTTAAGGGTCATAGGAAAAGGAAAGGGAAAAAGACAACTAATACCTCATTGTTTACTGAGGTTCCTATAACATGTGCAGTCAAGTGCTGAGTGAGTTTTAATAGAAATCTGACTTCATTGTGATTAAAGGAAGAATTTGCTGAACAAATTCTTCAGCTCAGAAGTATGGGCTTTTAATTTTTTTACATGTAGTGAGCCTAAAAAAGCTGATTCTGCAAAGCTTTCTTGACCTCACTGATTGCAACCAATTACAGGATTGATGGCCTGGATTTAAAAGCATCGGTATTTGCAGCAGCTGGCCAAGTATGTCCTATACAGCTCAACAAGGAGATGGTGGGGAGGAAGGAGACACATAATGCATTTTATGATTCCTCTCAAGGCAGTAGAATTCCTGCTTGGCTAGACAATAAGCTCTTGTTTTAAAATTAATAAATAACAAAAACAAAACTAGCACTTAGTCGATTTAGTATTATTTAATTAATAAAATAATTAACTATTTCAAAGCTGGTCCTTTTCTTTATTCTCATTCTCAACAGCATTGAGACAGATTTGCACACAATCTATATGGTACCAATGATCCTCCAGCTCCCTTTTCGTTTCCCTATCTGGTACAGCTTCAGGAGGCACACAGCCCAGAACAGCCAATAACATTCCAAATGGTGCTTTCATGGCTGAACTGGTGAGGAACAGAGGGGTCCACAGTAACTAGAATGGCTGAGGGAATTGCTGATGCTCCTGCATCTCACACAGCTCTTACATTAGAGATCATAAGTCATCTTTGCTACGCTGCTATGAAGACCCCAGTATCTGCATCTAGTAGAACATACCCCAAAGCTCCACAGAACAACATGGTGATACTCATGAGGAAGCAACAATTATTTGCCAATGTGCATATCTTGTCTTGAGGTCCAGCAGATGCCATGCTAATGGTCACATGGTGAACTTGATGATTTTGGTTTTTTAAATATTTTTGACATTCCACATAAAGCAAGCAAGCACTCTGTCGCAGAAATGCATCATGATGTCATCTTTAGCTGCAACTTCACAAGGTTTTTTTCACATGTATGTCATTAAATGATGCACAAAGAGGGAGAGATATGGCTGTAATTTCCTAAGTTCTTTACATATGGATTTACAATCTTAAAAAATTCTGACATATCTTTCATGTTAGCAAATAGATATAATAAATCAGAGTCTTCTGGCTCTGAATTCTCTTTCGGCATAGAGATATTGAATAATGGGACTTAAATAAACTAATCAAAACCCTTACAAAATCCATGAGACACTAAATCAGGAAGAGAAACAACACCAACAGCTCTTCCTGTCCAAGTCTTTGCTGGCTGTGAAATCGTTACTCTGAAAGTAAAATTAGCATTTTTTAATAGCATGAACCTGCTTATAACTGACTGGGCATTAACTTGCTCATAACAAACTGAACGTTATCACCACTGACCGTGAAGACCATGAGGCATCTTGAGGACGTTGAGTTTTCCAAATGAACAGAAATATCAATAGCTTATGTGATTAGGCCCTCACTACAAAATCTAATGAGATGGATTAGTTAGATGCACTTTGTTGGCTTGATGGAGTATATCTCATTTGACTGTCAAAGGAGTAGAGGTTACCAGCTCCGCCATAAACCTGCCCATGTAGCTACATGAACGCAACCACAGATACCAAACAGCTTCTGGATTCCCGTGGAAGTGCCTAAGTCCTCTCCCCTGTTCAACTGTAATGAACAATGAATTGACGGGATAAAATGGCAACTTTGTGGCTGAGGAAGAAAATAAAGTATCAGCATAAAATATACAATTTTATCATGCTAGAAGAATAAAATAAAAACCACCCAAGTTTTACGAAGAATATGGTGCACTAAACACGAAAGAGAATAAAAAGGTTGGGTTTTTTTTTTCCCTGCATTCTATTCAGGTTCTCATACTACCCTTATTTCTCAAAATCTGAGTTTGAACCCTCAAATATAATTAGGCAGCTTTCATGAACAGAAATTAGGGCTAAAGAGCCTTCCAGGCAAAAATTAAGTGA
>VZTM01006366.1:730031-785270 GCA_013400555.1 Jacana jacana | reverse complement strand
TCCAAGTCTTTGCTGGCTGTGAAATCATTACTCTGAAAGTAAAATTAGCATTTTTTAATAGCATGAACCTGCTTATAACTGACTGGGCATTAACTTGCTCATAACAAACTGAACGTTATCACCACTGACCGTGAAGACCATGAGGCATCTTGAGGACGTTGAGTTTTCCAAATGAACAGAAATATCAATAGCTTATGTGATTAGGCCCTCACTACAAAATCTAATGAGATGGATTAGTTAGATGCACTTTGTTGGCTTGATGGAGTATATCTCATTTGACTGTCAAAGGAGTAGAGGTTACCAGCTCCGCCATAAACCTGCCCATGTAGCTACATGAACGCAACCACAGATACCAAACAGCTTCTGGATTCCCGTGGAAGTGCCTAAGTCCTCTCCCCTGTTCAACTGTAATGAACAATGAATTGACGGGATAAAATGGCAACTTTGTGGCTGAGGAAGAAAATAAAGTATCAGCATAAAATATACAATTTTATCATGCTAGAAGAATAAAATAAAAACCACCCAAGTTTTACGAAGAATATGGTGCACTAAACACGAAAGAGAATAAAAAGGTTGGGTTTTTTTTTTCCCTGCATTCTATTCAGGTTCTCATACTACCCTTATTTCTCAAAATCTGAGTTTGAACCCTCAAATATAATTAGGCAGCTTTCATGAACAGAAATTAGGGCTAAAGAGCCTTCCAGGCAAAAATTAAGTGACGTGGACACTCTGGGGCCCTTTCAGGGTCCCCAGATGAGGGAGTTGTGATGCCTTCTTCTGCATTGCTTGGAGACATGGACATTATTTACTTTCCACTTTCTGGAAGTTTAGCAATTTATGGTGATCACAGTTCTTTAGTCTCATATCCACAAGGGAGAGACACAGAACTCAAGAGGCAGTTACAACCTTCCACCCACAATTTTAATTCCACACCAGCCCACTAAATTTTTTTTAAATATTATTTTTAATCAGTTCTATAGTTTTTAGAGACACTCCTACACAATACTGCTGACTCCCAGTTCAGAGTGAGTGATGGGAATAAAGACCACTGATGAAAGTAGCACTCTCCCCATCTCAACCTTAAAAACAGATGCAGACAAAATGAGATATCTGACATTTTTTCATCCTTTATTAACAACTAACAAGCATAGCACCAAGGCAACCTGTCTATACACACTTGGACTAGAGTTAAGTTTCCTAAAACTACCTTCTTCTACTAGCTGCTTCTTCCACCTGAAAACGTTTCCAGCACTAAATCAAGTAGGCAATCACAATTCCACTTTAAAAATAACAAAACAGAAGGACCTTTCCACCTCTCACCCAAAGATCTTTCACAGTTGAGGTCTTCCACAACACTTATCAATCAGATCTAATGAATGGTGTGACTCATAGCTAATTAAGTGATATGGACAATATGGATATGGTAAATAATGGTAAATTAAAAAAAAAAAAAAAAAGAGAGAAGGAGTTGGTAGAACATCTTATTGAAAGATTAGCATCAGCTTTGCAAAATCTGAAAGGTTTCATGGTATTTTAAAGGCATTTCTTTTATCGAAATGACAAGAAAAGTCAGCCAATTTCAGACAAAATCCCCCTTTATGTCAAGTTGCCATCTCTCCATTAGATCGTGTGCAAGGGCTGGTGGACAGACACCAGCCTAGTTGGGAATCAAGGCACAAGGTCATTTATGGATTATTTTAGCCTTCCATCCTTGGATTTTCAACAGGGCCTATGCACAGGAAAAACTTCTCCAAACTTTTACCTCACTACAGGAAGGAACATAGTACCCAACTCCTGTGAGGAACATTCTTCTGCAGGTTCTGTGCTATGCATTTCAAACACAAACAGTGCTTAAACAAATGGACTCAAGTTAATTAAATCAATAGCCCGAGCAAATTACTTTTTCAAGTGTAAGTTTTATTAAGCATTATTTTACTTTACTGGGAGTCTATTACCAGGGTATGAACTAGCTAAACACAAAGGACAGAGCCTTCTGGGAATTTCTGTTTATTTGCCCAGTATGCTAGTACTAAGCCTCTTACTCGATTAAGTAGTCTATACAATCTTCTCTCCTGGTTTACCTTAACTGATATAAAACAAGATGACTAATGAAATGAATTACACTTAGACTTTTATTTATACAAGAACTGGAAAAAGAAAATAATAGAAAACCAAACAAACAAACTCCACCAGAGTTAGAGTGCTAATAGCTGTTTTTATGAAGAATATGTAGCTACATGAGCACAGCATGTTAAGTTATCTCGATGAGGTGACAGAGTTTTCAGCTCTTTCCTGCTGTCTTGAGCAAGAGGTATGGATTAAACTCATATTCCCTATAGGTCCCTCTCAGGATGATCATGGAGAGCTCCCCCAGAGAGAAAGAGGAGGCCACCCTTTCAGATGTGACTGACCAAGTGAGAAGTGCAGACCTCATACTTGTCAGGGAAAGTGGTCCTACCAGGCACCAAGACTTTGGATGTCTATAGTAAAGGTGTTTAAAGCTGAGTTTATCACTGTGGTGGTTTTGCACACTTAATGGACATGTATCATCTCACTCATTCAGGATGTCTGCTTCATGGAGACACCACCGAGGATGAAGAGAGTGTAAGTACAAAAAGATCTACAAAGAGTGCAGGTGAAACAGCCATTCAGAGACCTAGAGGCCAAAGAAACCCAGGAACAGAACCAAAATGCAGGAATACTGAGGCTGATAGAAGAGGAAGCCCCATTTCGTTCTTTACAGCAGATCACTCATAACATAATAATCACAGGGACTCATGCAACGCAATCAAGGAGACAAGGAGATACACATTAATGACTGAATAGCCATCGTGGTTCAGACATTCATCATGACTCCCATCATGCTTAAAACCAGTCAACAGGATAGATGCTGCTTCTTCTCTTGTAGCGTTTAGTACATAGAAAGATTGCATGTTCTTGTACTGATGAAATGGAGCTCCTCTGCCAAGTTGTGCACCCTTCAGAACACAGAGGAGGTTTACCAGAAGAGAGGGATTGAGAACACACAGCTGTAAAGGACCGGAAGGAGAGTTAAAACAATCAGTACTAGCCCTTCTGCAAGACATTTGGTGGCCAGACAAATTTAAGGAGGAAGGATTTCTTGAGGCTGGTGAATATTTTCTTTGAAATTACCTGTTCATGTTAAATTCTACAAATTTACATTTCTTCTCTGAAGATAAAACAGGGAAAGTAGATTACTTTGACAGATGACTACTGTCTTGATTTAAAGTAAGGAGTCACACAACTTTTTCTCTCACACTTCTCAGTCCCAAATCCTGCTTAAGAGTTTTAGTATGTAATCTACCTACACAAGTGGATTACAAGGAGTAAGCATGCATTTTAGATGTTCTTCAATCTCCAAACAATCACCTTGCAAGGTATTGCAAAGGTGTCCACTGCTCAAGGAAAGAGCAAGGGCCAGGCAAGCTGCCCAAATGCAAGGCTGACACTGTGTGGGACTGGCTGACAATGCAGTTCTTATTCCCTCTGCCAACCAGCCTCAGCGTTTTTGGCCACAAGAATGATTTATTCAGATGACCATCCTTTCAGTGTCATCTCCTATTGCAATACCACATGCATTTAAGTCACTTGCTAAATGTGTTGTCAGTGCCCTGCTTCTTTATTTTGGATCCTCTGGAATGCAGGAGGTGGCAAAAACTGAACTCCTGTGGACAAACCTCCTCATCGCCAAGAAACTGGTGGTAGCAGTACCACTGTCTCTGGCAGCACCAGCACTATTCTCTGTCATGAGAGCCACAAGGATGCTACCAAGAGTTCTGGTTGGATAGCATAGAGGTTTGCTGGAAGCCCCGAAGTGATGCAAGAAAGATGGTTTTCCAGAAGTGTAAATAGAAGGATGAAAATTAATTTGAAATAGAGCTCTGAATTTAATATACCAGGGGTAAGGGCAAAAGTGAAATACAAATGTGCTGAGCTGCCACTCTAAGGAAAATAAGGGGTAGGGATGGGGGTAGATGGATTTGGGAATCAGAAGGAATCTGAAGGTCACAACAGACTTCGAGAGAAGTAATGAATGTAGACTAACTGCATAACTGCTTGGGCTTGAGCACTAAGGAGAAATAAAACAGACACATTAGCGCTTAAGAAAGGGACCCAAAAATCATAACATTCCTCTTGTACAAAAATTTCCAAACTCCCTAGTACAATTCTTTCCTGGAATGGAAGGCAAAAGGGCAGGTAGCAATGGAAAGAGGGAGTTTTCTTAAATAACTATGACAATGTAAGAGCTAATTTTTTCCCCAGCTGCAGAAAAATAACTCCACAATGTGGGGAAGGAAAGTGGTCAGCCATTCAGAGGTACTCACCCATCCTTCTTTCTTCTTTTCTCTTCTCTTCTCTTCTTCAGTATATGAAATGGCTCATGTAAATAAAGTGCAAGCACTTAACTGAAATTGTCTCCAAGTCTAGTTAGTGTCATTCGTGACATGCAGCAGTGAGTTTGGCAGAAACTCAGGTCATTAACAAATTTTAACCCCCTGCTACAGAATGCCTTTGGGCATTTGGGCTTTCCACAGTCATCACCATCCAGTCCTGGCTGTCTGCCTGTCAGTAATTAAAATGCAATCTAAGAAATAATGGGAAATTACAACTTCTGGATGCTTTCCTGACAGCTGAGCACCAGTTGCCTTGTTCTAAGCTGTAGAGCTGAAGGAGTTTTCATGCAGTTGCTTCTCTTGAGTAAGGAGGCTTGAGAAAAGAACTGCAGACAGAGAGAGAAACCACAGCTCCTGCTCGCAAGATGGTCCTATTCTGGTGGACGGGCTTTTCCTTCTACCTGACGGGGTGTCCAGAGCTTTCCCTGAGGTTTGGTAACTTTGTGACCCATTTCACTGGCTAAGTGGTCCTTCTACCTGACGGGTACCCAGACCTTTATGCGCCATTGCTCCAAGGAGCAGTGTTTGATGGGAGCACTTGGGTAACAGAAGACAATAACCTCAATAGCTACAACACAAACATAGTCTGATACAGGGGCTATAGAGATCTGATGTTGAGTGCAGCATAACATTGATGAAGGAGATTTACGCTCAGCCTCTGGAGAAATGGGAAGGGAGTTTTGCTCCCTCCCAGGAGAGGGAGGGACTCCCTCTTCATTCCACCTGGGTGATTTCCCTCCAGGGAGGAGGGATAGGGAAGAGGCTGAGGAGTTCAAGGGGAATCTCAGCAGCAGCCAAGCATGCAGAAGGGATTTAGTTTAGTCTTCATTAAGGTGTAGACTTCCTTCAAGTAAGGACTGGGGAAAGCCCTTGCTCACAGCATTCTTCTATTATGTTAAATGACACCTCTTCCTTTTCATCTGTATTTACGCTGCTCTAATGTCAGGCTGTCACAGAGACAAACGGTACACATTTGGTGCTTAACTTTTCTTCATAAATCCTGCCATACAGCCCTTACTATTATCCGTGCTTGAATTCTTCAGGTCTGACAGTGTGTCCCAGTTATGACCTGCCCAGGGGGGCCAGAAAATTCAAGGCACACCGTGGCTTGGGGAAGGTGGAGGCAATGCCTTCTCACCCCATGGGTCCCTGTCACAACATTCCCACTCCCTCCTGCTTCCTAGTACTCCTTATGCATTTGGTCCTTCCACTGAATATGGGGTTTGTGGCAGGGTTGGGTTTTTTTTTCTAAATTGCCTCTCATTTCATTTTCCTCTGTCCCATTTTCCATTCTCTCCAATTTGCTGCCTCAGAAGTTTTGTACTGAGTTGTAAAATGTCCCTGTTCTCTGGGATCGGTGCACATCTGTGTGTCCCCTCCCTCTCTGGGAGGACACAGTACTTACCTGGCTCTCTTGTGAATCTCTAGCATCCCAATTTGGTGCCATCAGGCACCAAAATGCTTTGGTAAATTTGTTTTTGGGGAGGAGGAATGCTGACATGCCTTGTTTGGGCTGTTCCTACTGTAAAATGCCTTGTCCTGCTGCTGCCGCAGTGCCAGTGTCCTGTATGTAGTGATTTCTCAGGTTTCAGTAGGTCTAAGCACTTTAAAATTCTGTATTAAGCTGCTAGTACAGACTTACTTAACACATGATTAAGGAACTAAAAGGAAACTGCTGCAACAAGCATTTTTTTCCACTAAAGCCTCTATATAGAAAAAATTGATAAAATGTCAAGTTTTTCCTTTAACCAATTTATCTTCCCTGCACAGTTAATAGTAAGATCATCTTGAATAACTAATCCACAGCCCTGAAGCAGAGCAATCATTTATTTTAGCATTTGCATTTAAACAAAATGATATTAAAATTCAGCAAGACATGATATGTAATCCAATAACCTAAGATAATGTAATTCTAGTCCATGTAGCAATCATTCCCACAAATAATCTGACCATACATGACCAGCACAATTTATTTATTTAATTTATGTATTTACTGTTACGATATGACTAGAGTCTGTAATGAAAAGAATAAATGCTCTTGGCTTTAAGAACTGATTAGCTGAACCTCGAGCATTCACTGGCAAAATTTCATTTGCTTTTTCATCAGCTTTGTTATATCAAGGCTCCTGATTTTTACTGAAACACCAACATGTATTTTTGACAGCTATTTGAAGGGATTTACTACCAAAGTGTATTTAATAGTGAAATATAATCTACCAAAGTGTATTTAATAGTGAAATATAATCACTGGTAAGTCAAACCAGACTATCTCTATTTTTACAGAATGTCAAATCAGTATCCCAATTCCCAGAGATCCATTCAATCCTATCTGGTCTTTAATTGCAACTAAATCTCACCACTGAAGACCTCCAGGTCTGGACTCGTCCTGCAAAAAGGACTTTTTATCAGTGTTACAGGTCTGCCAGGGCAGGACTTGCACTACTGACCCCAGCCTGATGAGAGCACCAGACTTTTTAATATAAATCTAGAATATGGGTACTGACTTCAACATCATGATCTATGCTTGTGAAGGTAAGAGAATAAACCACCAAAATAATAGACATATAAAAAGCCATAGATTCCTGGCGGTAAAAGAGGGTGTGTGGTCTGTTTTGCTCTTTTGTTCTACATATTCCCTATGCAATTTTTATTGGCTGTTCCAAACACAAGCTTGGGTGAATTTTTGATCTGTCCTTGTACGGTCATTCTCGTGTTCCTATGAATTGTTCATTCGGTAAAGTTATTAGTATAAACTATTTCCCCCACACCCTTCAGACTGATGGAATAGTTTTCCTCATATTATATGGACAAGTCAACAAAATAAAAAGGTATAAAAAGGTTCTTTTTTCTTTTTCAGACAGCTGTTCTGTATATAAGGCAGCCATTTCCATATGAAGTGGTGGCATTGCTGGGTAAGGTCTCCAGGGACCTTCATCTAGTATGGGACAGCATGAAGTCTGCAAGACATTGGTAATTTTTAGGAGGTTTTCAAGTACTTTCCATAAAGTTATCTTCATCAAAAGACTAACATTGGCAGAGAGGGTTTTGGATCAGGCACCAAAAGACATGAAAGGTTACAATCTTCTGCATTAGTCATCAGGAGGGAAAGATATCAAACTTTTCTTTCCCTGGAAACACAAATCCTGCACACACAAGCTCTGTAAATGTGTGCTGGAACCCTTTGCAGAAATTAGGAAAAATAACATATCAGTAATATGCTGACTGCTGAAGACAACTGGCCTCACCTGCCCCAAGGGGTTCCAAAACAAGCCTGTTATCATATACTGAGCTGGGCATGGCTGAGAGACAAAGTGAGGAAGACAGATATCATAATCCTATTCCCCTTGAACTGTCTGTCGAAAAAAAATTTCTCTCTAACAATTAATATTTGGAAAAGTTATGCCAACGTTGTGATAGTCTTGTAGTTGGACTTGTCAAGTCGCCTCAATGACAGGAATGTTACCCGTGTATATTGCAGGAGCCGCTACCTACATTGAACAGAAGATAGTCGCATCACATGCCTAGGAGCTGAAAAAAACTGGTACATGCTGCCTACATCAGCTCAACAGGCCAGACAGGCTCAACTGTAATGTCAACCTGTCAACTTAATGTAGCCTTTTTCCTTATGACTACTATTTTAATTAATTGTTTCAATGTGGTGGGCACCATGACAGCTATGGGCAATATATTTCACAAGTATTCATCAGATTCATTCAGCTTCCAGGTTCACGTTTTCTACCTCTGAGTTTCTCGGTTGTTTCTCACCATGTTGTTGAATTATGGAGAGGACTCACAGTCATTCATGAAAGGCGCAGGCCTCATTCAGCAGGATGGAGAAGCCCCAGAGCTGTTTCAAAGCTACTCAGGGGAATAATGGCAGTAAGATCTCTGCTGATACTAGAGGGCTATCACAGATGTTGCTCCTAAACCTTAACCTCTTCAAATAATAAACTACTTACTTTCTGCTTCACTGAATATTTCTTTCAGCCTCAGATTCTTTACTTCAGGGCAATAATTACTCATAAAACTTCCTGTTGAAATTGCATTTTGTTCCTTGTCTATCAAGCTATCTTTTGCTACCTGACTTGTTTGACTTGTGCTCTACACCTGTAACTGCTTTGCAATTAATCTGCACTGCAACAATTTTCCATCCCTGTTGCATTGTTCTTTTTATTGGTTGCACCTTTCAATCTCCCCACCTGATCTGTTATTATTTGCCTGTAAAAAATGCCTATCCAATTGTTGATGTGACAGTATAACAGCCATAATTTTCCAGAGAGCTGAGAACACAACTCCTCATTTGGTTTCTGGGAACTGCCATGATTTAGTGAGTCTGAAAAGAATCTAAGAGTGTGTCTACATCACACCATAATGAACAGAGCAGAAATGACAGAGCAAACTAAGACCATTTGGGTTCTGGGACAGCACAGCCCCACCACTAGTTTTGCTAAAAGACAGGAATTATCAGCTGGAGTTTATCACTGTGCTAAGAGCAATGAATTGTTCTTAGGATCTGAGCTAGTATCTCTGTATGACTCAACAGCCCACATGACACACGTCTGCAGCAGATAACTCCATATGAACCTGCTGAGGTTTGCACCAAAATCAGCTACAAGACATAGACTCAACCAAAGGTGGGATAGATGAAGCAACAGTCTTCTGATGTAGATTTGCACTAGGGAAGGGTACAGGGGGTTAAGGAGACGTGGCCAGTTTTGACAGCTCGGGCAAAAATTAAGCATGAGAACTACCAGTCCTCTCCTAAATACCCATTTCCCTGGGTCACTGATTGCCATTTGCCATTGTAAGTGAAGGGGGCTGCTGTCACACAAACCTCCTCTGTAGAGGTGCCCCAAATGTGACGTTCAGCTCACAGCCCTGGGGAGGTCAGGCTGCTGGTGCATGATACCTTCCTTGTATTGGTGACAATTTTGATAGATGCTCCAGGCAAGCACAGTATCCTGCACCTGAGCAGGAACAACCCCAGGCACCAGTATATGTCAGGGGGCTGACCATCTGGAAAGTACCTTGGCAGAAACGGCCCTGGGGGTCCTGGTGGACACCTAGTTGACCATATGCCAGTTCAATAGCAATGTGCTCTTGTAGCTAAGAAGAGGTATGGCACAGTTCTAAATGCGGGTAATACTGGTGTGAAATGTTGCTTGAATAGGGTAGAAATATGCTGGCTCACTCAGTGGCCGCCCAAATAGCCTTCCTCCACTACAACCACTATGTACATTCCCCTGTAAAAATGGCTGCCCCTCTGTGCATCCCCTCTCAAAGTCTACTGGCAGAGTGAGTCAGATACTGTCTACAGCAGACCTTTACAGAAGCAAGACTTCACAAGGAGTGGCAGGAAAAGATGTATTTTTGCAAAGAACAGGTATTTGCAATTCCTGTCACTGTGAACAAGCCAAAGGTCAGCTCCCACCTCTGCCCATCTCCCCAGCGTAACACAGTCTCTCTCCCCAAGATATGACCCAGACAGCTTTCTCCAGTTAAGAATGCAGTAGCTGCACCAGAGCTGCCCTTTGGTCATGCATTTCTCAGGTTCACAGATTTGTAATGCCAGAAGGGAACATTATGATCAGTGAGTATGACAGCACCATAGCACAGGGCATAACACTTCACTGGTAATTCCTGCGTAACTTCTGCTTGAACTGAGTAAAGCTTGCCAAGAGAAATCCAGCAGGGATGGAGAATCCACAACATCATTAAATGTAGTATTACCGGGGCTGGTACCCTGTAAAAAGTTGCTTTGTCTTGTTATCCTGAATATGTCCAGCATGAAGTTCCAGGTATGGAATCTTACTGTGTCTTTACCTGCTCATTTCACCAGCCCTCTGCCTTCAGTAATTTTTTCACTTTGTAGGTGCTTACAGCCTGAGAGATAGATTCATCTTCATCTCTGAGTAACTTTCCTCTTGTATGTAAGCTTTTTTCCTATGCTCAGATTTTTTTCAAAAAGTCTTTGTAGTTGATATAGTAGTTATTGCATCCTGCCTTCATTCAGACTCCAGGATCATTTCTGACCAATGGACATACCAGTGTAGCAAACAGGTAATACCACTTTCCTCCTTCTACTCTCTTTTCCCCTCATTATACATCTAAGGCTCCTATTAGCTCTCTTAGCCACAAGATCATATCGGACAGCCATCATATGCTGTTTATTGACCATGACCGCCCATCCCCTCTCCAAGTCAATGCCTTCCAGGAGGCAGCCCCACATCCTGTAAGTGCTATGCACGTCTCCACTTCCCAGAAGCATATACTGGCATTTGGTCACATTAAAAGCACTTGTTATTTAAATCATTCCAGTTAATAAAACAATGTATGACTGCCCTTTCTTTACCGTTACTCACTGCTGCCAGCTATTGTTCCAAACTGCAAACCTTGCTAGTAATGGGCTGATCTTTTCCTTGAGATCATTAATACACACATTGCACTGAGCTACACCCTATGTATAACCACTCACTGAGATGCCTTGGTAAGTCAGCTTTTTAAGACATTCTGCATGGATTAATATACCATTGATCTGTGTGTTCCTGCTCCGGCAGGACTAGATGATCTTTCAAGGTCCCTTCCAATCCCTGATATTCTGTGATTCTGTGATTTATTGTGAGGCTTAATATAAATGGTTTAATGGTCATTTAATATCACTGGGTTTATGGCTGAAGACTCATATTGCACCTGTCCCCAAAGACATTGGTCCAAATTCATGCCATCCTGCAGGGCAGATACACCAAGGATTATTTTGGTCCACAGGATTTCAAGAGATATATCCCCCTCTTCTAGGACACCTGAGCTATGCTATAAACATCAATACAATTTTAATCTAAAACCAAAGAGAGTAACAGCATACAGCTACCTGTGCGTGCCCATACACACCCCCATACACATCTATAAACACAGTGGGTATATTGTGGCAGTGTGCTCCCCCTGTTTTTCCCCCTCTTCCCTCCTGGCTCCTGCTCAAAGGTCCCTTCCAATCCCTGACACATCAGCTGCAATAAGTTGCACCTGGACTTTGGGGGATGGCTGGCAACACGGCCAAAACACTGTCTGGAGTGGGGACCTAGAGATTTTGTTCCCATGAGAACATGACTATGGGTCAATTATCTTACTCTATAAATAGTGGGCAGCCCAAGAGCCCTTTGAGCTCTCCTGTATGGCAGGGGGCTGCATGCCAGGATCTCCTCTTTAATGAAGACACTCACTTAAGGCTCTACTCCTCGAGGCTGAGAGATTCCTTGCTGCAACAGATTCATGGTAAGTCACTAATAGCGTGCTAAACTTTAAAATTTTAGCTAATATAAGGGATTGATTGTGTATATATAATCCTTTAGATGTGAACCTTTGACCAAGTCTGGGACTTGGATTGGATCCAGCTGCACCCAGACTCCTCTCTGAGATGGATTTTAGAAAACACGGGGGTCTTTTCTGAACCTCATAACTAAACAGGAGGGTCTCCCTGAGAGCTTGTCTGACCATGTCCTCTGTGCAGTAAATAATCAGGTGTACCTTGCCATCAAACCTCATAAAACATTGTCCCATTCACTACTATTTTTTTTAAATCACTGTTTCACCTTAACAAATATTTCACTGCTTCTCTCTTATGAGTGAAGTTAATCACCCCACCCGTGACACAACCATTTGCCAGATGTGTGGTATGTAATCTTCACCTGTGTCTCTGCGGATGTGTTACACCAACATATCATGAGTAGAGCAGCACTCTGATTAGGACTTGTGGTGATAGATGACCTAAACCTGTCACTTGGACTATGAACAGCGCACAACATTTCAGCAGATGGGTACAAGATATCCTATGTTACTTAAAGAATGGTCAGTACCAGGACAGGTGTAACAGAGGAGCCTTTAGCAATCTGTACTTTAAATATGCACTCAAATCTCCAGCCCTCTCTGGCTTGACTATACTGACAATTTGTCAATATTTGTTATAATAGCCCATATTTTCAGGGTGCATCAGTGTCATAATTCTTATTAAGATATGTTCAAATGCAGTTTCGAAAAGGTCACTCACATTATAGATGTGGCTATTCAGAGCTACAACTTCCAATAACCCCCCCCCGTGGCTTCTGGCTTCTTTCTGAAGTTTAAAAGCCAAAATCTGCCCTTGGCAAGACACAACTCTATTGACTGTAATGGGGTGCTATCAAATCAGATCTGCACCTGAGCCTCAACTTTATATTCTGTGGTATCACCCTTCTTGGCAGGGTCAGGTGATGCCCATTGATGGCTTGACAGCATGAGGTCTCATGAGTCACGAGTCGAAGTTTTGTGGACTTTAACAGAGGTTAATAATTTTGATGCTTAGGAATATCAGCTCTTTCTAGGTGCCTTTTGTTTAACAGCAGGATCCCCTGCAGAGCTTCTGTTTCAGCTGCTGCTGTTATGGTGCTAGTGAATATTGGAGGGGAGCAAATGGCTAATGTGTTTATTTTGATGACTCCACTCGATGCATTTGGATAGAAAGATACAGAGAATTATTGTGTGATTATGTATTCTTTGGCATTAATCTCAGTAGCTGAAATGAAATGTTGGGCTATTATGAAGCGTGAATGAGCTTCTAATGTGATAAGGAAGGTTAAGATTTGAGCAGTGGCTTGGTTTTCTTGTTGTTCATCTTCAGCGTGCCAGATGGTGTGTCACTGGGCTTTTATTGGTTCTTTATCAATTTTATTAGCCATATGATTTGATTGATCTTATTTTGCCCGAGAAAAAATCAATTCAAAAAATATAATTTACAAGAGCAGCTCCCTACCTGAAAGAAATAGAAGGGCCTAACAAGCATAGAAAAGTGTCAGAGATCAGAGTGCTTAGCGGGGCTCCAAAACACATATATGAACAGGTATGTCGTCAGGTGATGAGGCCACCGGGAGAGGGAGGAGGAAGGATGTACTTCATCAGATTGGAGGAGACTGGTTTTTCCTGGAGATGCAGCTGAGACCAGGCATCAAGGTACAAGAGTTCTGCAGAAATAGCACCCCTGTGCACACTCCTTTGGTCATGTGGGAGGCACTCTGCCACACACAAAGCTCGTGGCCTTTGGAAACATCAACAAGGAATAAGAAAGCATGTCCAGGCTCAAGTTTCCTCAACAACGTTTCCAGAAGGGCTCGCTTTCACATGAGGAAATAATGAGGTGCCTGGAGAAGGCAATTTTCAAGGTCCCTGTTATCCTAGGGACAGATATCACAGTTGCAGTCTGCAGCTAGGACAGTAGCTTTGACATCCACCACCATCACCTCTGGGTGCTACATCTTGCCTATATCTACACAAAGATGTCTATGTGTGAGCTCGCATTGTGTCTCACAGAACACCACCCCATAAAGCCAGTGAAATCTAGAAATTCATCTCGTCCTACATTTATGCAGAGCCAAATAGCTCTCTGCATTCTGCTGACTCTGTCAACTGGATCTTCATGGATTAAAATGGGAGTTCAGGCACCTGACTAGCATATAGCCACCTTGATCTGAGACTCTGTCCCTAAACTTAGGACCAACTGAATCCCACCAGCCGTTTCTCAAATCAGGACTAGAATACATCTCTTTTTCCAAAGATAAATCCTTTCTCTGTTCCACAATGGAGTATAGGCGAGGCAAATTTTTACAGCATAGACATCCTAACTTAGAAGATATAAACACCTCTCAGACTGATGGCCATAGCTTTTCTACAGTAGAAAATGGGCACAAACCAGTACCAACAGCACTGTGCTGCAAGACAACCCTAAAGCCAACATGAGGATTTACTAACAGCTACATAAAGCTCACTTCATGCCAGGAGCAAACAAGTGTTCAGCTCTCTGGTTTTATGCCTCAGACCCTGCCAGGGCAGTGCAACCAAGCTGGAGGTTTGGGGATGGAATAGCTTCTTCCATATCCCAGGAGGCAGGATTTTTTCAACAGCACTTGTGAGAACATATATCCTATTCACAGCCACATGCTCCTCCAGCATCCAGGCCTTTTTGAAACACCACCCAACAGCTTCCCGATAAGAAAGAGTGTTTCATAGTCAAGGTTAAAGCAGGAAATCAAAGACAAGCACTGCCCCCCTCCTCACAGTCCAAATGGAACAGGGAGAGAGGCAAATAAAACCCTCAGTCAAGAGGAGGGAGGAAATGCTGATGAAAAGAGAGTGTGAGTGAACATTATGAATCCCATTACACTTCTATCTCGCGGAGCAGATTGCTGCGGGCAGGAATTTCTGACATACAGTCTAACTTGCTGTAAAGTCTTATCACATATAAAATTGCAGTAATCATAATGCCAAGGAATGAGACAATGATAAATGAAAAAGCTTTCAGAAGTTAATGTTCACAACACAATGCCAGCAAAACACACAATCTATTTAATTAGTAAAATGCCATGAGATACTGTTCAATTCTCCATTCAGAGAGACTGTGAGTAAATATGCAAGAGTGTTATAATACAATGAGATGGCTACATTAAAGATTTAAATATATGTGGCTGGTGAGATGCAGACACTGCACATTAAAATAAACACATTGCATCATAAATTTAACACACTTGACATCATAATGGGCAATGAAAACTATGTCACCTATGAAAACAGCTGCAGCTCCTTTAGAATCAGCAGCACTAGCTGCTATGGTCTCACATTGACTTTCCCAGTCTCTGGTCTTGTTACTTAGGTAGCCTGAGGCCACCAGAAAATCCAGTAGTCTAAGAAGTACCAATGAGTCTTTGTTTGGATGGGGGGAACCAATCATTCATCCATGCTATGCTGTCAATTCTCTGGTCACAGCTCATTTCTCCATTTTCTTGGCTCTTTGCTCTTCTCCACCCCTCACTTTAGATAGCAAATTCCACACACCAAACTACTTATAATCTCACCAGCCTCAGCCTTTCCTAAATGTTTTTCCACCTTCTTCCTCTCATGCTTGGGGATTAACACATGCCTTAGTCTGCTCCTGGTAGAAGTGTAACTCTGGTTGCAATCGCAGATACCACCTGCAACAGCTCCCTGATACTCCAAGCCAGGAATAGTCAGATATTCCAAGCTCTTACTTCTTTGGCCACAGACTCTTTCTAGCATCTCCCAGGCCATCTCCATTGCTAAAAATACTCTTAAAATGGGGTTCACACTTCACAAGAATTCCTTAGCCATAATGAGCTTCTCCAAACTACAAATATGCCAACGGGGAGCTTTTATTCTGGGTAAGCTCACCTGTGCTTACATGGAAATCATAGAATCATAGAACAATTTAGATTGGAAAAGACCCTTGGGATTATCGAGTCCAACCATCAGCCCTACTCTACAAAGTTCTCCCCTACACCAGATCCCTCAACACCATATCTAAACGTCTCTTAAACACAGTCAGGGATGGTGACTCCACCGCCTCCCTGGGCAGCCTATTCCAGTGTCTGACCACTCTTTCTGTGAAGAATTCTTTCCTATTGTTCAGCCTAAACCTACCCTGCTGCAGCTTGCAGCCATTCCCTCTCGTTCTATCACTAATTACCTGTGAGAAGAATGCAGCACCCACCTGCTTTGTTGTGCTGGGCCCCATTGACTGTGGAGGGTTCCTCACAGTGCCAGTGAGGTTCCCTGGAAATAGATGCATTAGGACAAGTGGGTGATAAGAAGGTCACAATGGCGGATCGATGAAGCAGGCACTGTCATCAATTCAGGTCCCTATACATATTTTAGACCTTTTTGTTGCATTTTCCACACATGGCATAGAATATTTAATATTCATTGGAACCTATGTGGTCCTGAGAATGCCTACCCAGCAGAACATATATTGTGCTCTCTAAGCAGTAACTTTGATTTAACATTGCTAGTGTCTCTTCCTAAATCAGTTTTGATGCCCCCAATCCCATACCATCATACGTCTGTTTCAGCAAGTGATGCTATGATTCAGAGTGAGCAATATCTGGCTCATCAGATAATCTATTCCCTCACCTCAGTAATTATTTTTAATGGGTGATTTATGCTTTTATGAGTAAGGCAACTTAAAAGCACAGCACAGCATATTTCAGTGTGTGGTACAAATCTACTGCTTTTAGGATGTGGATTTGAGTTGATATGTCTTTCTCAACTCCAGGATTGACTGACACATTCCAAAATGTCACTTCATTAGGAGACAAACAGAAATAATCCAACCAGAACAATTTTTATTGATAAAGTAGAGCAGTGAAATATCAGGGTCACTTATCATCTTGTATGTGGGGAACAGGCAATGAAATCTTTATTGGAAAATTCTCTCTGACAGGAATGCACTTAATCTTGTCAGAGATAACACAGCCACAGTAATATATTACTTGATATTTATAATAGCTACAGTAGATAGCCCTACCCAAACATGCTGTTTCAGCAGTTCACAAGGCTTAAACGACTTCATGTCAAATGCCTTTGAAGATTTCATTTCTCCCCATTTTTTTCCCCAGGAAAATCCAGTATCTAAGCATTTCTTACATGCCTATTGCAAATTCTGAGCCTTAAGACAGAGCAGAAACAGTGTGATGTGCTCTTGATCACACTGGTTTTGCTAGAACTCTTGCAGCTTCAGAAGCTGCTTCTGCATGACACGATGGGCGACAGTATTAAAATGGTGGGTGGCATTCTTTTTGCAGCCAAAATGCTACCAGAATTGCTCATGCCACTTGTCTTTAAAGAGGACTTACACACTGTTTTATAAGTAACTTAAGCTTTTGAAAACCAAACTGCTTTTGCATTGCTCCAGAAATATATATCTGTCCTTGCTGTCACACCAGTGACTCCTCAGAAGAACGTAAGCACATTCAGTAAACTACAGATGGGGACCATCCCACTCCATGTGGGAAACTGCCTCAATGAAGCTGTGATTTGTGTAGTATTTTATACATTGTCTTTCAATTATATTACAATAGCAAAGCGACTTCATCTTTCAGACACTGAACTGGAAGGTATCTAAGCCAACCTCCTCTGACAGCTATTTGTCTATATCTGTTGACAAATACCTCCAATGTTGACAGCTCTGCATTGTTCCCAGCAAATCTATTCAGTATTTCACAGTTTTTTGTGATGTTGCTTTTAAGTCCCCCTTGTTGCAACCATATTCCATCATTTGTCACTTTATGCTCTGGGGATTTGGAAACCGCGTATGGTGGTAGACTGGTCCTCAGTGTTTCTGAAGACTAACACTACTCTTCTCCAGTCTTCTCATATTTAGGCTGAGCAACCTTTTTATTCTCAATCTCTGTGTTATATTTCCTATTAACATCCAGTAGGAATCAGATTCAGATGAACGGACCTATATGTATGCAATTACTTACAGCTCTGTACGTGGAAGCCAGGTGTCTAACATCTCAACATAGATGATAATCAATCAACAGTTCATAGAATGCTTGACTGTGAACTCCCGATTATATTGCTTTATATCACTAAAGCAGACGCTTCCACTCCTCCATCAGCAGCAGATACGACAGCTCAGATGTCTGCTTTACTTGCAGACACAGTGTAGCCACAAAAATCTTTGGTGCCCACACCAGATATCAAATGATCTCGCGTCATTTTCATTGTTTTCCACCCAGACAGTGAAGTCAAACCTCTGGGGCAGCTCCAAGACTTCCAGCCTGCACCACTTACACAGATATATATATGAAAATTGCATTCTAAATGTTTTCTCCAAAAACATTTATTTGCACCCTACATATGCATAACAAGTTATTTACACCACAGAAAAAAATAATTCAGCAGACTCTTACCCTGACCTGAAAATGTTAACTTGGCAGGAACTCCTCAACCAAGGATTTTTTTAATGGCAGATGTCCCAGGCCTGGGAGTTTTAAAGAAGCTGCACCTTGGGCTGTGGAGCAGTTTCAGTGCTTCAGCAGCCAGAAAACAACGGTAGTGGTGCTGGGAATCCCCCTGACCATTCCAAGTGGCCAAATGCATTGTGCAGGAGGGCTGCACAGCTACATAGCTGCGTCACAGAATCACAGAATATCAGGGATTGGAAGGGACCTTGAAAGATCATCTAGTCCAATCCCCCTGCCAGAGCCAGGACACCTAGATCAGGTCACTCAGGAATGTGTCCAGGTGGGTTTTGAATGTCTCCAGAGAAGGAGACTCCACCACCTCCCTGGGCAGCCCCTTCCAGTGTTCCATCTCCCTCACTGTGAAGTTTTTCCCCGTATTTAAGTGGAACCTCCTATGTTCCAGCAGGAATGTGCTTCAGGGGCTGGTGCTGATCAAGGTGGACTGTTATTTTTCTTAACCTGTCCCCCGGAGATCTGTGCTCGTACGTGCTGCCCACCAATGTTATCACAGCATCCCTCTCCTATGGAAGAGTTTCTTATGGGTACTGCCATCCACGCAACCTGAGCAGCCCCCCAGGCTGTCACTCTCCTTTCTTGTACCACAGAAACGCCAAGCCACATACACCCAGGGAGAATCAGCCCTGGGCAGGCACTCACAGGCAAAACAGACTCAACAGCAACAAACAGCAGAGAAAATCACTGCCAGGCCCAGGATCCCCAATATGGGATGAGATCCATAGGCAAAAGCATTCATTCATCTGCCCATTCTCTCTCTAAACACACCAACTTGCAGGTTCAGTGGCCAGTTTCCCCAGTGGGACCAGCTCCAGGCAGCTGCATCCATAATGGGGAGAAGTGGAAGCCAGTGCACATTAACTGGCAGCACATTTCTGCAAGATGAGATTGGAAGTGACTTCAGCAACAGCTGCCAATTGAAGCACCTTTGGCTGCAGGTAAGGAAGAGAATGTTGTGTTCATTTGTGCTCCCCTACAGAGCAAACTGGCTGACTGATGTTCCTACAGCGCATCTAGAAAGCAGGTCCTGCAAAAGTCACCTGAGGGATAGGAAAGGGCAAACTACACCTTGCCTCTCCAGCTTGTTTAGAAGAAATACTTCAAATTGTGATTTTGATTTTCACAGCTGAGGTGCAGCATCTCCCTTTCAAGCTGGAGCTTGGCCAGCGTGCAACCACACCATGGAATGCTGGGCTGAGACAGAGCCCAGGCAACATTTTCCAGACAATTCCCTCCTTCAGAACAGAAATCTCCAGTTATGGAAGATTAAAAGTTTTCACAAGCTTATTTGAAACCTTTTGAGGAGAAAAAATAAGGCAGCTTTCAAGGGCTCCTAAGTATTTTATTCTGTTATTTTTAAATTAAGTTGTTCACTTTTTTGTGTGTTTAAACTAAACATTTTTCATTAATATATATCTTTATTTGGAAATGGACACATGGAAATACTGTTTTGTCCTGCCCAGAACAAATGGTTCACTGAGACAGAAGGCTCATGGCAACGGTGGAGTTACACAGCCAGTTCTTCCTGACCCTGCGTGTAATCAGGTACTTGACCTAACCTTCTGCCTACAAAAGTCTTCCCAGTATCACCAGCTTCCAGCACAGACAGACCTGGCAGGGACATCCCACGAGGCAGCTGGAGCTGAAAGAATTGTTGATTTCATCTGCATTGAAAAGTACTCCAAGCTCCGCTTGGTTTTAGTGCTGGTTTGTGCAGGAATCTTTTAGATTTGATACCCATTATCTCCACACACAAAGACATGTCCTGCAGCCTTGAATTCCAAACGCCAATATTCCACTTTTAAGACATCACATTTTTTTGACCAAGTCACCAGCTTGCTGGGAAAGATGTACAGATACAAATCCATCACTCACATCTGAGACATCTCGTTATTGCTCTAGTTCAACAAACTGGATTTTGAGGTCTGGGGCACTCAAGCTGTTTATTTTATCTTTGGCACATTGAGATACAACAGCAAAAGTCTTGACCAGGAAGGAAAAGGGTCCCAAGTTGCACTCTTGACACGTGTGGAAGCATCTAAAAGCCTGCAACCAGTTAAAGTAGGGGAAAAAGAAGGTTTGGAGGATTTGCCACAGAAATCCTGCGTGTCTCAACAGCATGTCTTCATGCTGCATCTCAGTTCTTCCACCTGTAAACTGGGAACACCAGCATTGCTGGGCTCATGTGATGGTGTAGGGTTTGTCTCATTAATCATTGCAAAATGATCTAAACAGGGAAAAATGCTAATTCAAGATTCAGAAAGCACCAAAACCTTTTTACCAAAAACCAAACGTGAGAAGAGGGACAAGAGAAGCCGTTATACGATAAAACCTACGGAGCATTCAAAAACTTTTAAAGAAAATAGATACAGAAGCCTTCCTGTACGAAGCCACAGCTCCAGCAGGAAATAACTGGGGTCAAACTGTTGCAGTCGGTGATTGCCATCCCATGGCCAACAAAGAGCTTTGGGTGAGGCTGTTAAGGAGGAAGCACGTGAGTACACGAGCTTCTCAATGGAGAACACTTACTTACAGCTCTACTAACTTCAGCTATTAAAAGGATTGATTTTTTTTAACGGATATTATTTGCCTTTTCCCTGGCAGGAACTCGTTGCAAGGGAAGGTGGTCACTGAGCAGGGTGACCAAGCTTTTTCTGGCTATCAGAAGGCAAACAAACTCAGTGAAAACCAGCTTACTATACAGAACACCTATTGCAAATCTTTAAATGTTACGTTAAAATGAGTTTGGGAAACAACAGTCATGACAGGTTGACGATATTAAAATTACTGTTTAATGATGAGAAAAATCAGGACTGAAACAGCATATATTTTAAACAAAGAGCTCCCTCTAGCTAATCAAATAGTGTTCAGTAGCATGAAACCATTTTTTGGACCACAAAGCAACACTGAGCACATGCAAGCAGCACTACAGGGGAAGTATTGCAGTACAGCATGTAGCTGCAGTATGAAAGTCTACTTCTCATCACCCCACAGGTTAGAGGACAGCAATAAATATGAACAAGCCAGCTGTTGCTTTTAGCTTCCTGAAACATCACTTCTGAGATCTTAACACAAAAAAACAACAACAACAAAACCCAGCTCTCAATACTGCTGTGTTGACCTGTGTAATGCAGCCAGTGTTCTCTCTCCCAGTTCACCAGGAGGAGAAGGCCAAGCAGAAATCACTGTTTACCTCCGAAAAGCAGCCACTTTAAAGAGGCAATGCAGTACCTCTTCAAATGCATCTGGCTGCACAACCCAAAGGATGGTTCCCATTTTTAGAAAGCAAATGTGGAGAATCAGTGTTCCCCCAGTAACCAATATACTGGACACAGATTAACTGTGATCCACAGATACGTACTGGCTGAGAGAAAGGGACAAGTGCTCCTCCAGCAAAATGGAGCCCTGGGAACCTAACAAGGCCAGTGCCTACACTCGCTGCAGCCATGTTAATTAGAATCATTATTCATTCTCAAACAGGTTGATTCCACCTACTCAAATTCCCTCTTAATGCTGATAAAGTCAGGGTTGACTCCTGGTTCATGAGCCAGCCTAGTGACCAACCTGCTGCCTTGTGCCCAGCAGAGATGGAACACAGGTCTTCAAGCAGCTTGACTGCCCTACCATCCCCTTCCTGAGCCTGCACAGACTCAACACAGGGCTTACTTACAGTCTCTGCTTCTTGAACACCCCCCTGCCCACCAGCAGCAGCCATGCACTGTGTGTTAGGCAGTGGCAACCATCCCACCCTGCCCCACTTTCCTCTCTCCATCCTCAGGTATAAGGTACCAAAGGTGGTCACAATGGCTGCTGGAGGGGCAGGTGAGGTGGGAGGGGAGGTAAGAGTGGTCTAATTTCTGGAGGGCAAAGGTTACATCCCTGGAGAGAAAGAGATCATGGGAATGGGGTCACTTTCCCCAAATCTAGCACTTGCAAAGGTTAGCTCACACTGCTGCAATGAGGACCCATGTCATGCTTTAATCCTCTGTCAAGGATCTCTGCACAGGGTATTAGGAAAATAAAGTACAGGAGCCCTGTATTGCTTATTGATCAATACAGAAACTGGTTTCTCAGTCAGCTGCATCTGTCTGGGAGTGATGTCTGAAGAGAGCTGAGTCTGGATCTCTATCAGAGATGGATAGAGCTGTGATAAAAACTGGGAAGGGTCCTACATCAGGAGCAGACAGCCTCCTCCTTCTTCTGCATCTTGGAGTGCAGACAGCACTGTGTGAGGCCATGGGAGGTCTGTAACACTATAAATCTACACCTAGACAGTGCCAGGTACTTCAATCTCTGCCAATTTTCACCCTTTGTTAAGTTTCCCCAAATACAAACATGGTTTCTCAGATGTCATAGTGGTTGTTCTTCTTGATTTATGAGCCATGAAGGAAGAACAGTTAAAAAAAGAGAATGGAAGCAGGGCTTAGAGTAAAACATCTTGAGACAAATCTGTGTCTGCCTCCTCCTAAGCCTCTCGCCAGACTCAATTCAGTATTTCTCTTCATTAGGGCAACACTTAACCATGCAATTAGAATCACCATAAGACTTTAGCTTATAGCTTTATACAATTTCTGCTGAGAAATATGTCCTACCTACCTTAAAGAAAATAAAGCCAGGGATGGAGAAGTTAAACCTATTAATCACCCCAAGCTGTATCAAGACACTTATGTGCAGTTGAAGCTCATCCTCGGTATGAATGTGCATGGTGCTCAGACTCAAGCTTGCATGTTTCCTTGCCTCAAAACAAAATCCAGGTTAAATACCTATTCCTAGTCACGGAGAGCTCTGTGTACCAAAATAGCAGTTGGACTTCAGTGATTAACTGCAAAGAAGTTTCCTTCATCTTAACTTAATTAATGTGCATCCTTATCAGGCTTTAGAAATTGCCAAGAAATCACAAGCACTGTACAAAAAAGTTTCTAGAAGTATAAAGGTCTAGGATTGCCTTTATGGTAGAAATAAAAAAGATTAAATTTGCATTCCTATATACTCTCTATTAGTCTAATAAAGTGCAACTATCTGATTTTCTATTAAAGGCCAAAAGGCAAGAATTCAAATAGAAATGTCTTCTGTCACTCCGTTCTGTACATAAAGTAATGTATAGATGCAATAAGAAAGTTAATTGGTTTCATGTTGCTTGGAGTACACAAGGAAGAAAATTAAAAGAACCCAATTGCTATCTCTAATTAGAATTTCTGAGGAACAACATTGTGGAGACGAATTGTCGGCTTCCTCGGGCATTTCCTACTCATGCCAGTCAAATTTATGCACCCCCTTTCCAATGAATACCTTAACTGCTTTCCCATCGCTAACAAACTAGTGCTGGCTGCCAGTTTCTTTTCCTTCAGAGCCACAGGGATGGTAACAGCTCCCCACCCATGAGCAGGCGGCCGCTTGGGTAAATCACTGCGTCGCGGTGCTGGTCAAACTGTGCTCTGTGGTGTATTTCTATTATGAATTTCAACCCAGCACGATCATCACCTACTCCTGGTTAGAAGAGAAAAGAAGTAAGTAAAAGACAGCAAAAAGCTTTTGCAAACAACACAGCTGTTGTACAACATTCAACTACATAAAAATACCTCTATTTCACTCTCGGGGTCTTTTGGCAATTTGGGCTGGGTTTGGTTACCAAATACAGTCTCCTTTTACTGCATTAAATCCAAACAGGAGGCTGCCAAGTCAAGCCCGGCATACACTGGGCAGAAGGGACAGTTGAAGGATGGGGTAGGGTGACATGAAGTCTCACTATTGCCAGGCTGTAGTTGACATATCCTTTCCCAGTTGTCCTCAGCCAGGTAAAAAAATAAAGGTTTCTTCATTATTTCATGATAAGCTTCAACTTTAAATTACCACCCAGCATGACTTCCAACAGCATCCTGGGCTGCATCCCCAGCAGCATGGCCTGCAAGTCGAGGGAGGTGATTCTGCCCCTCTACTCTGTTCTGGTGAGACCCCACGTGCAGTTCTGCATCCAGCACTGGAGTCCTCAACATAAGCAAGACATGGGCCTGTTGAAGCACATCCAGAGGAGGCCACAAAGATGATCAGAGGGTTGGAGCACCTCTCCTGTGAAGACAGAGAGCTGGGGTTGTTTGTGTTCAGCCTGGAGAAAGATCCAAGGAGACTTACAGCAGCCTTTCAATACTTAAAGGGGGACTACAGGAAAGATGGGGACAAACTTTTTAGTAGGGCCTGTTGCAACAGGACAAGGGATACTGGTTTTAAACTAAAATAGGGTAGATTTTTCAATTTAACTCACTGCTGAAGACTAAACTCTGCATTTCATCTCCAATGGGAAGTGAGCACAAGACGATGCTAGGTGGAATCGTTAGTACTAAGACTAATGACACTTTTGACTGTATAAAGGGCACATAAAAATGGCAAAATCTGTCCATCAGATTCCCAATTACCAACATTGCCCAAAACCTCTCCTCTGCTGATTCCCATTCACTTCTGAAATGGAGACACTAAATCAAGTCCAGGCTCTTGAGCTGCCTCCACACTTTCATCAAGCGCCCCAGTTACATTTCAGCAAAGACTGCTGAATGTGAATGACAGATTTTGGCACCATCTTTAAAACCCTTGAAAAAGCACCCCTATCAATACCTGACCATTTCCCTATTCTGAAAATAACTAAGGTATGCTTTCAAAGGAAACTGGCACAGCATACAGGGATTCATAATTCAGCTCAGGGAGAGCTGTAGCAGAATTAAGCAATACAATACATTAAATAGAAATGACCTTGAAAAAAAATGGTTTGCAATATACCAGAAGTACTTTGCCTACACAAAAATCAGAGTAATGAGGGAATTTGCTGCCCAATAGTTAGGACTTTGCACCTTGTAGGCTAACCACAGTGCTGCAGTTTAACTTTTCTTATACAAATGTTAGCTGAAGAGCAAAAGGCTTGCATCAGTTAAAACTCCAATGCAATAAACTGGCCAGAAGCTCAGACTTTTTTAAGTTATCAAGTGCAATAGCAGGACCTTTACTCTACAAGAAGGATTTAAAATTGAGTAGAAAGCAGGAGGTGACAGGTTAATGGGCATTGTTCAAGACAGTGGTGGTGCATGGCAGATGGGAAATTTTTCACGCAAACTTTTTTGTGAAAATCAAGAAAACCAAATTCTTATTCAAGTTAAGCACAACAGCAAATAGACAAAACTAAATCAGCTTTTTAAACGTATTTGAACTTTTAGCAACTTCCCTAAAGAAAATTATAGAGCAATAAAAATACTTTCCCTAGTAATGGGATAAATCAGCATGTCTTCTCTCACATTATGAATGTGCACAGCAACTTGGGTTCTTATTTAGGACTATCAGAAGTACCACGGTAATCAGCAGGACAAGATGCAAGGCTAAGACAAACCCAGCAACCTCCAAAAGAAGATGGATACTGAATTTCTTCCAGCAGGTACACATGCCTGCAGAGTAAAGGCATGCAGAGAAAACAGCATGTTTTCCAGGCTTTAGGCTGAATGTCAGCACAACCCTCCTCCCTGCCCCTCTGCAACCCACAATTCTTTGTGTTCAAATGTCAATGCAATCCAGCCTAATGCAGCCATTTGAGTGAATTAACACTACTGTTGTCTCCCTGAAGAAGCTCTTACAGTTATGCCTGACATACTAAAACAGCTTGACTAACAGAACTGCTCCCAAGCAAGGGGATAAACTAAAGACACCTTCCCCAGCTTCAGTGAGTGACAGGAGAGCCTGTTTGCAGATGCTGTTTGGAGACAGCTCTCCTATTTTTAGCCTGGAAAAAAACAGGAGTTGCTTAATCCTGGCTGCTACCTTCTCCCCAGTGCGTGCCTTCTATGGGTGACTCCTTCCCCAGCATCCCAGAGCTCCACCTTGCTGACAGAAACAACTATTGTCAAGACATTTCCCAGCCAAGGAGGTAAGAGACAGAATTCTGTAATACATAAACAATACAACATGAATTCAAAAAGCTATTTAGAAATTGCATCTTGGCCTTCAACAGCAGCAGATACAGATCCAGGAACGGGAATAACAGTCACTAATGAATTAACAGCTGCTTTAGGCTAATAAGACAGAATCAAGGAATATGAATGTGGTATTATCAAACTCCAAAGCTATAATAAATGCCTTAGTTGATGTCCCTAGCACTGGACAAATCACAATATAGCAAGTCATTGCAGCATTGTTTGTTAGAAAGAAGAGGTGTTGGCAGCTCAGCAAAGACAAGAAGAAAAATAACTTTAAAAGCAGAATCACAGAACACAAGGAAGGACCCAAGAACAGCTACAGTCCAGGAATAAGGTGATTTCAAAGATGTCAAAAGATCTTTAAACAGAAGCAGTCCTGTCATAAGCAGCAACAATGTGAAATGAACTTTTGCAGCTCTGACACTGCACATCAGCCTTTGCAAATATGTCACATCAGCCGCACGCAAATTACACCGGGCAGCTGAAGTACAGCATCACTAAGTACAACTGCTCAACGTGGAAAGGATACACGGGAAGAAGAACTCAGGGTTTACCTGACTGTGACTGCTGCACTCCATTTAGTGCTACTATCAGCTGGTAATTGGCAAATGGATGTCTGAATCGACTCAAATTCAGCGCAACGTGGAAACATTACCAGAAATTTCATTAAGAAATGCAAGGTCTTTCCCTGCTACGAGCAGGAAATAGAATTTTCTCAGCCATTCGGAGGTTTTAGTCCTAACCTAATATTCTCAAACCCAGAAAAAAAAATCCAATGTTTCTGAAGAAGGGTTAGCAAATATCCATTCTTGTCAGAGCCTAGATATACCATCAGAAAATTTGAGTCCAAGTTTCTGACACAGATTTGAGTTTCTGGGGGAGAAAACTCTTCTCACCTAAGTTCAACTGCATATCTTATAATCTAAGGTCCTGAAAAGAATCTAGCAGTGCCACAGAGTCATTCCTCTGACCTATTTTAGACCTGTGATAATTGCATGCACGGGCACACACTTCTCTCCTTGGATTATAAACCGAGCCCAAACTGATGAGCTCAGATTCAGGTATCTTTGAGAATCCTAAAGTAGAACAGATGAGTTTTATCCTAAAAAAAAAAAATAGCACCTCACCTCAGGATTTTAGCCCCAATTTCTCAGCTCACAACAGTGAGTTATTTGAATATCCACTAAGGAATCAAGAACATCAAATATGGGGACTGTTTTCCTCATGTGAAAACTGGCACCTTCAGGAAAAGGATTGGTGGTAAAATACCTAGTTTTTCACAGTATTTCCCCTTTCAGGTGGGTTTGCTCACATCTAGCTCCACTCTGCCCCCTTCCACAGATCTGCCTACAGACCTGAAAACCCATGGTGGTTGACAAGCCAAAAATAAAAGGATAGATGTAGAGCAAGAGATGCTCGTGTTGACCAGACATGCCAGGCTGTCATACATTTGCCTTCCTAGTCAGCACTCGCCATTGCCATGAAAATATCAGAGTTCTGGACTGAAGAAAATTAGTATCTGCTATTAATTACTATGTCAAGTATCTGCTGTGAAGGTCTGGTAGCACACTGAGTGTATCTCTGACAGTATATAAAATTGCTCAAAATATTAGGTTTATTGAAATTTTGCCTACAAAACCAAGAAAGTGCTCTGACCAAACTCTTTTGAGAAGATCTCTCAAATGAAATGAAAACTTATTCTCAAAAAAAACCCAAACCAAACAATTAAAATAGTGGGGAATCTTGGAAGCATTTGCTTGCAGTCCCAAAGGAAAGGTAAACCCCAACCAGAGCCAATCCATAGGGAACGTGCAGCTTAACGGTGCTACCTGACTCATAATACTTATATTAGCATCATTTGGAAAAGAACAATTTCAGTTTGAGCATTGAAATGCTTGATTTTCCACATACAAAAGGCTCCTTTCATGAAAAAGTGCTTAATCAATATGGTTTTTTGACTAACCTAATGTGGCTGAGAAAAATTCAAGCAGCCCATCATGAACCCTCCTTGAGTCTGGTACCACTTTGGGACAGTCAAAGCTAATGGGATTCTGCTCTAGAACCCTGCCTTTCCCATGATCTATCATGGGAAAAGCTCAGCTCCCAGTTGTGCTGATCCAGAAATCACCCTCAGAGCTGATGCTGCTTGGATAGGTTATTGAGAATCCCAGCAGAGCCCTGAATGGGGTGGCTGGGGAAAATGGATTATTCTAAGGTATTTTGAACTTGCCTCATTTAAAGAAAGGTGGCTTTTACTTTGATGTCCACATTCTAATTGTGCTCTTGCCCGTTAATGTTCATTCCCCAGCTCATGAGTGCTCTGCCTTATTACACTTCTGCCTGCTCATAAAATACAGTAAACAAGCCATTTTCAATGCTGGGTTGGTTTTCTTTTTTCCCCACTTCAGCCTGTCCCTCTTTTCTTACACACATTTTTAAAAAAAGAAACATTAATACTTCATTCAGGGCATCTCACTTCAAGTGACAGAGACTTTGAGGAGCTACAGAACTGTCCCTCTGAAGGCAGGAGAAGCCAAAACACAATCCTGACAAAGGCAACCTGTGAGCATTGACGCAGAGGACATGGCCAGAAGCTCCCAGAAGGATCTCTGTGGGCTGCTGGTCTGCCCGGGGATGTCTGGTGGTGGCTGGAGCAGATAAAAACTAGCTGCAAAGGGGCAGATCTGCTTCCACATAATTTATTATTCAAGTGTAAAAGTTTAATGCACCTATTTGAACAATTAAAGTGTGCTCTCTGGAGCGTAATTGTCTTTTTGCTTCTGAAGACACAATGGCTCATAGATCAGCAAGTGCTATGGCCAGGACCCCAACATGCATTTAATCATGAGTTGCTTGTTTCTCTGCACACATCCAGGAGGAAGAAATAGCTTTAATAACAGACACCATTAAAGCAAGATTTTAAGAAAATTAGGAACCTCAGACAAAACCCACTGGGCTTCTGGGACAGATTTGCTCACAGCTGGAAGCCTAATACATTTAAGGGTGGCTGATCCTACTGTAATACAATTTTTATAAGATTTTTGCAGTCCTGCTATAAAAGCCTGTGGCACAAATCATGATTTGAACAAGCAGAACTTCCCTTGGGAGAGAACCGAGTTGGCTTTGCTGCAATTTACTTAGTGTAATTTTTCAGATATTTATATCCATGCAGCCTAACTGATGATGGTACTGATCTGTTGCCTGATTACATTTAACCCCAAAAGAGGAAAAGGAAATTAATTTCAGTGTTACCTGCAGTTATTAGGACTTTGGCATGCGTTTGACCCACTGTCTCTAACTCACAAGACAGATTTAAATTACTATTCTGTGAAAGATTCGCTGCCTTTGGTTTTTTCTTACGAGTGTACAAGCCTACCCTATGAAAAAGAAAGCAATCCTTGGCTTTGAAAAACACGACACTGCTAAACTTGCCATCTCCTGATATTAACAATTTATTTTTCAGTGCTCTTCTGCTGTTATGCAAACCACGATGGCAACTGCACGTGGCACCTTATTTAGTTCTGCTTTACTATTTCATTAACTTTTGGGAAGACACGGGTTCAAAAGCCTGCATCCTGCCAAATACTGGGAATTTTATTCCTTGTTCTGGAAAAGGACTATGCAAGGAAACTATTCCTAGAAGAACCGTCTTCCCCTTTGCACTGAAAAGTGTCCTTTTGTCACAGCCAGGCTTTTTTTTGTTAATCATTTCATCAAAACATCGGTGCGAGCTTCTTAGGTCCAAGACGGAAGAAGATGGAAGCAGGGGGAAAAGGGAAAGCACTACACAAATGGGAAAGGAGACAGAACTTTTGACTATAACCTCAAAGCAGCTCCTGCTTGAAGAGAAACAGGGAAGAGCCTTAATGTTCTGCCTGCACATAGCAGGATAGTTGCAAGCTGCCAGGCCTTATTTGTGGCAATACTCCAGAACAAATGGTTCGATTTATAGTTCCTCAAAGCCATCCGGAGCAACGTAAAAGTCAAGCTGGGTTCTTTCTTCCTTCTCACATGCTCCCATCAGGAGGAAAGATTCTCAAAGACAAATGAGATGCCAGAATCATCTCTGTAATGAGGCTCTTACTGAGGTTAAATGACGGTAACTCATGCAAAACAGCGAAACGAGAAGACTTAAGGAAAAAACCCACCAGCCCACACTACAGAAAGTTGAGTATAAGCAGAACTCTACTCTTATATATTTACAACTTATACATTGAAATGTTATTCTGACATTACAAATCGTAACACTGGCCTAAAAATTATGGTATTTTTTCCTGAGCAAACCAGAGAATCTTTTGTGTGCCATTGTTACCTGACAGCCCTAGATTCGTGTTTCTTCAGCAACTATAGTAAAAGCATTCTCCTAAAACATAAATCAGATTCATGCAAAAACCAGCCTGACAAAGATCTGGAGCCTTAAGGAAATAAAATAGCTTGCTATTTGAAATATTTGCCATCACTCTGCCATTGAAAATACACAGGTGCAATTTATGCTGGTAAATTACACAGTGCCAAGGAACATTCCCAGGCACTGGAGTACCATCAACTACGCTGTTAAACTGTTATAGCATGATCCATAGCATCGGTTTTGGCCATGGCCAATTGTCACTGAGCCAACTAATGGCAGAGCACAACTTGGGAATTAACAGAGCCCAGAGACCAGCCTGAAGAGCAGTCCAGTCCACACGTGGTCACTTCATTGGCCAAGTCAGGAGAGTTTTGTAAGAAAAGGCTGCCTCAAGCAAGCGGGTCTCAGTGTCAGAGATGGGGGGTTGAACACATTCGGTTCACAAGCATTGCTTCAGCCACTCAGGACTGACACGGGAAGCAAGATGCTACATTCCAAAGTTAATATAGGGTTTGATGCTACCCCTAAAGAGACTCATCCAAGTTCAGAGAAAATCAAATGGCATTTAGTTTACTTGTTGCATTTTGGCAACAGGAAGCCTAGGTTTCCCATCTAGGGAATCGACTAACTATAGTTGAATAGCGCTGTAGTTCAACCCTATTCTCCTACTTCAAAGATGATCCTTAGTTACATTCTCATCCATTTTAAATAGCATCAGCATTGGTTTGTATTCACTACAAGTAAACAACCACGGTTCCTCAGAGAAGCCTTGATTGCAGAGGTTCTTAAAGGAAATAATTTTCAGATATACAGAAACAAAACGTTTAAATCCTACTGCTTGTGTAATTGTAACAATACAACAAGAAGGCTACATTCCACAGGGACAGAGCATCTGGCTGAGATGTCTCACACCAAAAAGGAGCAAGTTTAACACTGTAAGACTGTCTACTGAAGCTTGTCATTTCTTGCTTCCATGATAGTCCAATTTAAGGGTTGTCTACTCAAGATGTGAGCTACCCTGACTAGTCACCGCATGATAAGCTCAGGATGAAGGTGGGAAACAAGTGTAATATAATACAAAAACATTCCACTGGACAGTATCCTTTAATAACATTTCCCATGAGAAGTCACTAGCTCCTTAAAGCCAGTGAATTGTAAACTGCATATCCATGAACCGCGTGCTAGGGGAGAACAGTTTGTAATCCCCCCATTAATCCTTGGCATCAGGGCACACACAGTATAATTATAGACTGTGGCAGAATAACTTGAAAACTTTATTCCACAGGGCCGTAATTATATCCTAGCTGTAATCCTTTAATTGCCAATATCATCTAATGCATTACAGGCATATCATATGACTAGCTGAACAAACGGACTGAAACGTTCTGCAAGCAAGCCATGTTAAAAGCAACAGCACAGCCAGTGATGCAGGCTATTAAACACAAAGCACAATTACTAAGCATCAGAATACACAGCCTAGATAACATCAGGATTTTACTCTCACTTCACATATTTGGTGTGCCAACAGTTGGTTTTCTAGAGCTGGATGTACTGGATACACAGATTAAAACTACCAGAAGAGAGCTGTCATAAATTGCTACTTATGTCAATCAACCATCAAGCAAAGAAAGAGATTTCTAGCAACTCTTTGGAAAGAAGTTACGAAGCCTTAAACTGCAGCAGATGCTGACCCAGTCCAAAATGGAATGAAACCACAACAGACCATACATCCAAGGGCTACTGAGGACTATCCTTCTGGTCACCTCTTTATATTCTCCACACTAACATTGTCAACATTTGTTTTTACCTCAGAAAGTAAGAGTAAAAGAAGATAAAAGAGTTTGCTTAAACCTTTTGCTACAGCCTAAGAGCACATGCAGCATAGGGGACCAGAAAGAAAAGCTTAAAAGGAAATCTAATTTAGATCCTGGCCATCGTTCTCGGACAGGCAATGCAGTGTTCAAGATTCTTTTTACTGATCAAGAGTTACTTGCCTTTTTAACCAGTAATTACTAACTCAAATGCCTAAGCGGTTTATATGTAGAAGCTAGAACTTGCCCACTCCACTCCTGGATGCTAAATCCAGCCTCTCACACCCTCTCCTGGTGCACAAGGCTTCAAAAGCAGGAGACCACTTCAACCCAATAAGGTGAAGTTTCCTCAGCAGCTGTACCCACCACAAGGTTGGTACCTTAGAGACAGGCACCACCCATCACATTAAAAAGGCTGAGCCCTTCCAAGGGCTGTGAACTCTGAAGGAAGGTAATACAAACCTCTCTCCCTCCTGTTTCTGGATCCAAAGTGTCCCTAAAGCACTTTAATGCTCCAGAGAAAGGACAAGAATAGGGACACAGTCATACCTATTACTTCCTATGGGCTGGCTGCGTCCCTGCTCATATACTAATTCCAGGCACCCTAAGTGACCAGTCCAGGCCAGGGGACCCTCATCACCCAAATTCTGCCAAATTCTAGAGCTGCTCTGTAGGCCAGGTGGGTGCCCAACACCTCAGCAACACATCTTCTATTTTGTTTTGATTACATCCTTATTGGAACTGACCCAAAGCATCTGTCTCCTGTGCCGCACCGCAAATTACCAGGAGAAACAGAATTAGGAGCAATAGAAGTTTGCATTAAAACTCTCTTTCTTTCATACACAGTATCTACCACCTGTCAAAGGCAGTGAACAATTTTCCTCTCACAAAAGTAGCCACAACTCCTGTCATTACCCCACAGGGTGCCAGAAAAACAATAGCACAAGCAATTTGTCAGCAGTTTGCAGAGATGAATGCGGCCTCCTTTATTTGCTGCTGTACAACAGAAATAATGGGGCAGCACTTCTTAAAGCACAGGTGCACATGATTGCACAGACATCACTAACAAGTCACCCACAATGGCTAACTCAAGATGTGTGGTGGCTCTCATCCTTATAAATATCCTTTATTTTCCAACTTTTCAAATCCACCTCGGCTCTTTGTTTCCCAGGCAATCAAAGGGTTAAACACCTCCCATTACTGGCAGCTCTGTCGCTTTCTTGCCCTAGTTACAGCGGAAGATACATTGAAAACAAAGGGGGAAAAAAAATCCTTCCTAATTTTCCATACATTCATTTACGACACGAGATGCCGTGTTTGTTGGAAAATGCAAGCAGCTGGATATAACTGGGAAGATGTAAGAGGCTCCTGGGACAAGCAAAACAGCACCAAACTTCAAACTAGGCATAGGTAAGAAGCAATGACTAATCATATAACCTAGTTATCTTCATCATCTGAACTCAAGAGAACTTACAGGGAAATAGCACTGGAGGAACAGGAGAGGCGACGGGGAGTCTGTTTAATTACTTGCAGGTACTAATGAACCCTGTGCCTCTCCCTAGTACAAAGTCTAGCTCTTATTGTAATGTATTAGTAAAAAAAGAAAGCCTCATTTAAACCCCTTCGGAATTACAAAGTGCTGCCTCTTCTTCCCAGTTCCACCAGAGGAAAAAGCTGAAAAATAATCCAAATGTCCTGATTTAGCTTGACCTCTACTTTGACAATAGCTGAAGGCAGCAGAGACTCTTGGGCTGGTTCCAGAGCCTTTCATCTGCCCGGCAGGAGAGGGCTGCAAGACACAGACGCCACCGAATATGGAGCGGACAACATTTCCTGCCCGAACAACGTGACAAGAACTGGTGCACCTGAGAAAACCAGTGCCTCAGGGGAGCCCTGCTCAAGGCTGTGAAAACACAGCCTGGCAGCTGTTAGACACCCAGCAGTGCCAGCAGACCCTCACCTCGCACCTCAATATGCTGCAGTTTACAGGAGTAAAGTGATTTACTCTTAAACCATTCATAAAAACAGGCAGACGGCGTAACCACCACACAACAGGTTGGCACAGAGTACAGCTGTGAACATACAAGCAGAACCACAGAGGTTGCTCATTTAAATAAGGTTAAGGTAAAAAGAAAACAACCCTCATTTGGAAGCTAAAGCAGCAGAGCACTCATCCTTCATCACTTTTCATGGGTACAGGGCAGTGAACTGTGTCAGCCGTCCCCTCCTGTGAGCCTGCTCCCTCACCACACTGCTTTGCTGTGTACCCTCTGCAGTGCCCAGACACCAAAATCAGGATGGGCTTTATTTTTTAATTCCCCTGTTGTAACTTGGAGACTTGAAGAATTAGATGTAACACGTGTGCTAGACGTCCTAGACTTTTAGTCAACTGAATGGAGAAAGCGCTGCCAAAGGATGCATCAACCAACCTGGTTTAGAAGCATGTCCTACGATGAGATGACTGAGGATATAATTATGCTACTCTCTTTGAAGCCAAAGTGACCGTGTCAAACATCTGCACCTAATGATTTGACAGGTAAGTCAGAGCAGCCAAATACTACTAAGGTATTGTCTTGGGCAGTCGGTAGGAAAAGATCAGGAAAAAGCATACAGAAATGAAGTGGCCTGCCCAAAACGATGCAGCATGGTCAAGACTGACACGGCAGGGGGCGGGAAGAAAGGAAATCAAGGCCATTGCAGGATCAATAATACCACGGAGAAATCTCTTCCACTGACTTTGGGTCAGGCCCAGAGCATTTACAGAGGAATCCTCAGCTCTGAAACAGTAAGAACCAAAGTGGGCAGAGAAGCCAACTGTAAATACGTACAATTCTGCTTCATTTTTCTACTATCTTACAAAAAAGAAACATAAGAAGTTGAAAAATTATATGGGCATTCCCCTTCACTACTTTCTTTCCTTTTTTTTGTTGTTTTTTTTGTCTTTACCTTTTGCAGAGATGCTCTTGGCAAAGACCAGCCTATGGAAATGAGGTACCTGGCTAGTCCTTTGCCAGTTTTACCTGAGCTTTCGTTCATTGTAACAATCTGAGAGCCGTCACGCAGCACTTTTTAATATTATGCACTAGAGTTTTCAATTCAGCTGGAGGCCACGTATCCCTGCTCAGGATCCCCAGTGGTTTCAAACAGGCTTTGCACTAGTTCTATCTCTGTTGGCACAACAGTAATTTTTCCAGATGAGAAAGAACCCAGTGATCAGAGTGAATTATTTACAGAAAGATCAGTGCTCCACCTCAAGACTTCACTAATTGTGTTTAATGGGAAGCACCACACCGAACGTTTGCACAATGCTCTTCAGGTTCACAAGAGCCTTAAGTGCATTTAAATACTACTGGAAAAAAGGAAAATGCTTAGAGATCAGTAGCAGAAAACAATACTCTGCACTTTCAGAGCACTGGCTCAAATCAAGTCAAAGTTAATCAAGGCTAAACCATATCACTTGCTAATTGCTTGATGCCTTTTTCTAATGGGTATACGGTACCATAAACCCTCAACAAAGAAGCCCCAGTTGTAACTGCAGATCAGGCTGAACTTCTTGCTGCAATTTAGCTTACCCGTGCTCTGTCTCCACACAGTCCCACCACAGAAGCAATGCTGATGACCTAGATCTTTACAGAACTGAAAAGGCAAGCTTACTTGCCAACAAGTTTAAATGAGCCCAACAATAGTCAACAAGACAGGAAAAAAGAAGGGGTTAACAACTCACATTTGGATTTGTTCTCTGTCACATCTCATCTGGAATTTTTTTCCATGCTATGGCTGTTTTAAATCCACATGATCTGCAGTGTGTGTGACAGGCAGGGTCAGTCTTCCCAAAAGTTGAAAAACAAGGGAACTCAGGCACAGGAAGATTGAAAAATCCATTAGTTTTCTTACTATCAATCTGGATTTTTTTTCTCTTTTTATGGAGAGTGAACATGGGCACATTTCCTCATGTCTTCAAAGTGAGTCTTGCTTGCTTTTTGAAAGACAACTGCTGCCCAAAGAAAGTGAGGGCCCATGCCCTACATCAGAAGTGTGGAGCAAATAATGCCACCTCGTGCTAACTCTGCGGTGTCTCAGCACCAGACTAACACTGGTTGCAGGGCACATGTAACTACGCCACACGCCCAGCATTCCCTAATTCCTAGCACTAAGTGAGCTTGCCAGTGTTTCAGCCCACATTTGTCCAGTGTGCTAAACACATAAATCTCCCTCTGAAGTCTGACTCCAGCCAAGTCATGCCCACAGTTCTGGATTCTGCTGTCCAGGCCAAAAAAACAGGTAGCCAGCAGTGCAGTGACAAGCCTTACACACAGATTTAAAACCAGACAAGTTGATCTAACACTGCAACAAGCTGGAACTATAGACATTACATTACATTACCAATTTCTTTCTGGAACAAAGTAAGGTTCAATGTGTTTTTCCTGAGAGCTGAGCTTTAAGTTCAAAAGCATGCAATACCAGGATTGAATCACAGCATCCTATTTTGTTTAATTTCTAATTTATGCTGAACAAATAATTGCTTGGTCTCCATCCCTCCATGCCAGTTAAAACCAAATGGTTAAGTCTTGCAAAATTCTTACTGGGCTACACAAACACTGTGTACAAAATCTCTGTTGCCAGAGAACTGATGTATGTCAGTACAGAGAGACTAAGTAGGATTTCCTATACTATTTAGACTTAAAACACAGAAGAACAAACACTGCCTGCAACAAGAAACTGTACCCATAACAAGGTACCTAGAGACATTAAAGAATCTGCATTCACTGAGATTTTCAAAGTCTGACTGAGCAACCAGACCTGACTTTGAAGCGAGCCCTGCTCTAAGCAGGAGTCTGGACCAGAAATCTCCAGAGGTCCCTTCCAACTTCAGGGTTATGATGATTCCACACGCATTGACAGATAAATGGAAAGCTAACCTTGTGAGATAAAGCAGAGGAGGATGTAAATAAGGACTACCACGAACATTCATAAAGATGTTAACAGCTTTTATTTCACTGGTGCAAGGCCCGTGTGTCATCCACCACTCACCAACACCAAAACAAAACATCATCTTCTATAAAACAGTTCCAGAAAATTCAAAACAAATTAACAGTGGCTATAATAAACTTCATACAATACTGTAAATCACTTACTTTGTGTCATCCAAACAAGAACAAATCAGTTTCTAGCATACACAGCTTTTTTTTCCCCACCCCCAAAAAAAATACCAGCACAACTCCAATACATGCCTCACACCTGGAAACGCGTAGCATCACTCCATGACATTGATAGCTGTTCGTGCTTAGAACTAGTCATCAATTCACCCTACCAATATCATAAAATACAAAAATGATATGAAAAACCTACATATACAAAGTACAGTCCCAATCCTGCAATCTAATCCGTTTGGGCAGGTACCTGTATCCATTCCAACTCCCCTGAAGGCAATGTGGTATTTAGTGCTCCATTGCTAAAGATTTGATTGCAGAATCAGGGCACCAGCAGTAAAACACTGCCTTATTCTTCTAGATTCAGTTTCAGTAGTATTTGCACAACCTCCTAAACCGAGACTTACCTATTTTCAATTACCTCACATTTAGGAAGAAAGAAGGATAGGCTTTAAAGTCAGCAGAGAAATGGCTTTTACCAAAATGACTTGGAGCTGTTAAGTTGTGCCTTAGTGCACGGTGGTGATCCAAATGTTTCCAAGAGATAACCACTTCTTGCTTCAGTATTTACAGTATCTGCTGCCTTCCTCTGCTTTACATGAGTTTCTCCACCAGAAAGGTATCAGAGATCTGTTTCCATTAGAAGAGCGTTATGACATGACTCCAAAAACAGGATTATGACGACAAATACTAGGACCATACTCTTCATAGTCTTTCTTGGTGTGACATACTTGGAAAAACTCTGGCTGTGAAAATATAGAAGAAACCCCCTCAAAAGCTTAAGGATATATCAAGTAGAAAAAACAACAAACCAATTAATACTTTGACATTTGCACCTTTATGATGGTGTATTACATTTTTGAAATAGAATTAAACTGGAAATATTAGGACACAAATACAGTCAATCAAGAAAAGTTTGTCTCGACAGAAGATTGCTTTTAAACAGCTATTAAAAATCCCACTTTGGAGATGGGAATTTTCCTGTGTTTGCTTCTCCCTTCAGTTTAAGACCTGCATGGCAGGGGGGTTGAAACTTGATGATCTTTAAGGCCCCTTCCAACTCTAACCTTTCTATGATTCCATGATTTGGATCTCACGTTGCTCAAGTCCTAACTAATCTCTAATGCTGACTGCAAGAATAAAGGAAGTATATTGAGGCTTTCATACAAAAACTACCTCAGAATTACATCAAATCATCAAACCTTATTTAAGTAGATGTCCTACTTGCCCTGTACAAATTTTAGTGAGATGAAAATTGGGTATGGATTCCAGAACGTGACACAGTTTAGGCTGGCACAATGCAAAAGTTTAAAAATTAGCACTCCAATCAAATACACCCAGAAGACAATATGCAACTAAGAAGAATTCAGAACAAATTTGATATAGACTTACTGTTGAGGCCAGCATGGAACCACCGAACCAAACTGCATAACGCTGCATGTGATGTGTTATCACTTGAACTTCAACTGGTTTGGGCTAAGAAAAAAGTTCATGTTTAGTTGGTTTACATTTTCCGGCAAAATCCTTACAAACTGATCAGACACAGACATCTTCACCCCTCCATTCACATCACTATCTCACATTTATTACTCAGTCTGTCATGCTCTTTAAGTCATAAAACTCTTTGGGATTAGTATGCTGAAGGACACAACCCTCTTGCCTACTCCTAAGACCATGTATCTCCTAAAAGGGAACACGGAAAAGCCCTTAGAGGCTGCTCACAGAAACTAAGATTCCTGTAAGGATGTCTTATACGCTGTGAGGCTATCACCAACACAGTTAACAATGTATTCATATATGCTACTCATTTCACAACACAACATTTTTACTACTGAGGTGAAAACTCTGAACTTTCTTTCACCGCTCAATGAACGCACTTGAAATTCTTACTTACTTTTATCCGACCGCCACTGAGTTCTTCACTAAGTCGCAATCTTGCATCCACTACTCTCTTCAAATCCCTTTGCAGTCGTCGCCCAAAGTCCCTGAACATCGTGGAACCTCCTGAGAGGACCACATTCTGTGCAGAAAATAGACACACTCTTTAAATCCATTTTCAAGTCAGTTTCCCAAAGGCCAGCATTACAGAGGTGACCACTTGGATCTTGACATCATTAGGAACTTAACAAGCTACACAGAATACCTTAAACATCTTTAAATCCATTTTCAAGTCAGTCTCCCAAAAACCAGCATTGCAGAGGTGACCATTTGGATCTTGACATCATTAGGAACTTAACAAGCTACACAGAATACCTTAAACATTGCTCAATTTCTGTAGGAGGTCCATGATCCCCTATTTTCTTTTTTCTTCATTTAAAGAGGAGTTTTATGTAGAATGTATTATTACTAAAGAGAAGGGTTGCATTAAAATGTTGAGCTACTACCCCACACATGCAGAAAATAAAAAACACTACAACAAAAAGTTTCCCAGGGATGCTCATAGTAAGCAGTTTCAGCCCTGGTGCCAAATAAGGCTCTAGCCTTGTTGCACTACTGCATATATCTTTCCAGAAGCTGTGAAGTTATCTAGAACTCAATTATTATTTTTTTTAAGAGTTAAACTCCTGAACATAGCAACAAGTAAGTCCAGTAATTCTTAAAAAAAGGTAGCACACTTCCAAAGAGGACTGCAGGACAGCAGAAGGTACAATGCACCTTTCACTTCTCTTGTCTACACCTGCTTGTCTGGAATTAGTTTTCAGAGCAGAAACAAAAGCCTCTTAAACCTGGACTTTGAACAGGGATTTTAGAATGTCACATCCCTAATTCTGGTAGCACTGCAGGGACCTAGACTAACAGAGAAGTCATTTTAAAGGTGGGGGGATTCAAAATAAAACATAACACTGGTGGCAGCAAAGATGCATTCCATAATCAGAAGAACGAACTCTAGGTGACAAAAGTCCATGCGTGCCCCTGCAGACTCTGCAGCTGCAAACCACAGAGCCAATTAGCACTTACTGAAAGCACTCATATGCCTTACACACGTGTCTACAAGGAACTCAACTGAGATCAACAGTCCAGGACAGCCACAGAGGTGATCAGAGGGCAGGAGCACCTCTCTTGTGAAGACAGGCTGAGAGAGTTGAGGCCATTCAGCCTAGAGAAGAGAAGGCTCCAGGAAGACCTTATAGCAGCTTTCCAGTACCTAAAAGGGGCTAGAGAAGAGATGGGGAGGGACTTTTTACTAGGGCATGTAGTATTAGGATGAGGGGTAATGGCTTCAAACTGGAAGATGGTAGATTTAGATCAGGTATCAGAAAGAAATTTTTCACTATGAGGGTGGTGAGACACTGGAAGAGGTTGCCCAGAGAAGCTGTGGTTGCCAGATCCCTGGGAGGTATTCAAGACCAGGCTGGATGGGGCTTTGAGCAACCTGCTCTAGTGGGAGGTGTCCCTGCCCATGGCGGGGGCATTAAAACTCAATGATCCTTAAGGTCCCTTCCAACCCAAACCGTTCTATGATTCATTATACACAGGTCAAAGGATTATCCCTCAGTAACAGGTTTTGACACTGCAGACCAAGACCATGCACATAATGAATGAATCCCTGAAACACTGTTTTCAGCCAGGAAGGCTGCACGCAGACATGAAGAGTCAAAGACATGCATAATAAGCATTCACACTTGCAGGGTGCAGAAGCAACTGCTTAGATTTGAAGCAATACGTAACAAGGGAAAGTCTAGTTTATAACTTGTGAGAAGAAGGCTGTTTGTTTATTCATGAAAAAAAAAAAATATTCTCTGCACATCATAAAAACCATTACAGTAGAAAAAAGTCATTTCTTCCCAGCTTCAGATTATCTACAGTATGAAACAGTGCAAAACAAGGCAGGTAAACAAAGCCCACATCCCTGTTAATGTCCTGAAACACCTCCCAAAAGAAAAAGAGGACCGAAAAGAGGAAAGGAAACATATGTATAAGTAGGAGCAAGAAATCACAGTTTGTCCTAAAATTAAAGCAGGAGGGAGATTCCCCCCACTCCCCCGAAACACAAGAATGTCTCTTCCCCTGCCTCAGCTCCACATGGCAAAAGAAAACTGCTAATGGGGAAAAAAGACAACATCCAGCCTGAGTGATGAAACAACAATTAAAAAGATGCCATCAGAAAATATTACCTGGAGATAATGAAGCTGGCAAAGTCATCAAAAGCAATAATTCTATTCAAAGCAACTTAAACTTCAAGTCTAGTCCATGAAGTGGAGAATGGTACCACCAAAAAGATTTCAGAATACACCTGAATTGTTTGAGTGCATCCGAGACCAAGTCGTGCAACCACAGAGATATCAGTGACATTGGGAGGATCTTTCATCATTCCAGGTTATATGGAGAAATGGTTACACCTTCCTCAGATTACAATTATTCAAGTAATTCTACACACTGAAAGAAGTTTGACAATAATACTGGTCAAGGAGAACAGAAGCACTAGGATATACCTGCTGAAAAGGTGAGTCATCTCATTATCATATACCTGGACATGCCAGATCAAACAGAGTTTCGGAGAGAAGTACCTAGGTGACACCAACTGCCATTATAAGGTGGTGATTTATCCGGCCACAGTTCTCCTGCTTGTGGCACTTCTTGTCAGTATCGGGCCAAACCTGTGCTAACTCTTTAAGAAGACAGCTCACAGATGGGTTTCAGTAAGTCATCACAACCCTCAGGTCAGTCTTCTGCAAGGAGGTCAGAAGCCAGGTAGCCCTCACTCACGGTGAAAGCAGAATCCTCAACACATTCCCCACCCTTCAAACAACACACACACCACTTACAAAGCATCCAGTGAAGGTGGGAAAAAGCTGTCAGATTTAAAAACAAACAAACAAACAAACAAACAGCACCAAAAAAAAACCTCAAACAAACAAACAAAAACCCTAAAACAACCAAGAAACCACCCCCCACAGCAACTACCTTTTGTACAATAACTGAGCGTAACACACCACAGTAATTCCAATAACTACACAACAGAAAAAAAAAAACCAACAAGGAATCATTCTAAATATATCTCCAGAGAAACTTAGTAGTGATGTTTGGGTTTTCAGCCTGCCTGAGAATTCTCTGGCCTCCCAGAAAAAGACGTCAAGGAAGTTAGGATTTAGGTATCCGTGTCCAGCTGATTCCTTTAAACAAGATTTCTTCTGATCTTACTCTGCTCAAAGGCACTTCAGCTGGTTTAACAGCTCTAGGCAGACCCCAGGTTTCACAGCTAACACTGATTATCATACCATCTGACAGAAAGAAGTTCCAGCTGATTTTTACTTTTATAGCTAGCCAGTTGAAAATCTGAGCTGTTTCAAAAGAATGCATTCTCTTAGGAGAGAGGCTTGAAGACCTTCCACACACCCGATAACAACTAACCACAAGTGAATAATGAAAGTAGGCAACTTCTGGAAGGAAACTGGGAGGGTCAACACCAATCATCTCAGGGGGCTGGCATGAAATTTCTCACTTCTCATCCATACCCTTTGTTTCTCTTATGAACTTCAGGATACCGAGTTTCTCTCCATACCATTTCTGGTATTATACCTGTACAGTGCAATGCTCCGGAGATACGAAGCTACCTAATAAAACAACCCAGTTACTTTCCATAAAAATTCTAGAAGGTTAAATTGGCTTCTGCAGAACCTGACACTATCAAAACACAAGATCCTGAACTGGTTTGTGCATTTTCCTACTGCACCCCATAACGCAGCTTAAGTGCACTCTCAGCTGGACACTTCAGGTTTTGCAGCACCAAAATGAGAACAATTCACTGCTTTTCTAATAAATACGAACCTCAACAACGCATCCCAGTTTCCCCTCCTTCCAAACTATAGCCTTAATTAAAGCTGTTAAACCTGACACAACCACACCACCAGAGACACATAACGAGAGCAATATGTGATGTTGAGAGCTGGAGAGGGACTCTGTCAGGAAGTGTAGTGACAGGTCAAGGGGTAAACAGCTTTAAATTAGAAAAGGGGAGATTTATATCAGACACCAGAAAGAAATTCTTTACTCTGAGGGTGGTGAGACACTGGAACAGGTTGCCCAGGGAAGTTGTGGATGCCCCATCCCTGGGAGTGTTCAAGGCCAGGCTGGATGGGGCTTTGAGCAACCTGCTCTGGTAGGAGGTGTCCCTGCCCATGGCAGGGGGGGTGGGACCTGATGATCTTTAAGGTCCCTTCCAACTCTAACCATTCTGTGATTCTATGTTATTAAAAATTATTATGGGCAAAGACTGGAAGGTTCATAAGATGAAGCCAGGCACTTGAGGAGCAAGTGAATCAATTAAGCTATATGCCTCTGATAATTTAGTTAAAACAGGGCAATATTTGCCAACATTGATATATATATAATACCATACAAACAACATACATAAAAGAAAGGAGTACATGTATTGTAAGAAACAATTATTTTAAAAATTTTGACTTTTAATGATGAAGAAAGAATTTGTTTCTTTACAATCATAGTTTTGAATGTTAATTTAACTGTTTGAGTACTAGCAGAAGAGTTCAACATGACTTATGGCCGTGCTGTTCCACAGAAATATGTCTGCATTCAGACAGGAAAGTAACCACCAAATACTGCAGATGTATTGAGCTACTGTTAAACCAGCTAGCATGGGCAATGGCACACATTTAATTCTAATAATAAATAATAATAATAAATAGGGCTTCTCCTCGGCACTCCTGTGCTACACTAACTGTAATCACTTGGGGCTTCCATATGAGGTAGCAGAAATATCTCTCCTTTCCCACATCTTAGATCTGCATCATGTTGGCACTGATGATAACAGCCTGACTCTCTGGCCTAGCACCCCCGCTCTGTCCTTAGTAATTAATAGCAATCGTTGTCATTTTGCTGAAGCACAGGTAAGTCAAAGAAGTCAGTTGAACCCATCCAGTCTTCTTCTTAAGAATACCTATAAATTTCAGGGAGGAAAGGCAAGAAGAGGGTTGATACAGCAAATAAAGAGCATTTCTCTCTGCAGCTCGCAGATGCTCAGCCGGAGGCGGCACAGCAGCCGGGCGCCACACAGCAGTCTGGCAGCGCCATCTACACACCACACAGCGCACCTGAAGCTGCTCTCACATATTTACCAGCAATTCAAGATGAGAAGTGATGTCAGAGGAACGCTTGCCACCCCTTTAGCCATCCACAGCCCAGATCTCTCCAGGCTTTGGAGGATGGTTCGTTATGAGCTGGGCTGTCAACAGATCAGCCTTCTGAGAGAAGGTATTCCAAATCTTAATTGTAGCAGCATGCTCAAGTTTGCTATTGTGGGGCCACACACCCAGCAAAAAGGTCATCTTCACTTATCTTAAATTCTTTCATCCATCTAGTTAAGCCAAAAAAGCTGCAAAGTTGTCTCTTGTTGTAATTGGTTTCTTTCAATCAATGACCCTACACTTATATCCTTTCAAGTGAGAGAAGGCAAAGGCCTCAGAAATAGTAATACCATTCTCATCTCCTGTTTCCACCTAGACTCTGGAAGTACCTCGGGAGAGACTCTGTGTGAGGGAAAAAAGGAAGATGACACTTCACTTACATACACTTACTTCACATACATCTACTGACTGTGGAGTAAAACTGACAGTTTCTGAACCCGTTACCAACACAAAGTACCATTTATTAGAATATCAAGCACTTTTTAGAACTTCTGAAAGTCCTTTGTCCACCTTACAGGTATATTCACAGGACAGCTGTTAAATTCAGCTACACTTTTTTGACACTAAATGCCCAACCTCATGCTCTAACGGACAAACATCAGGACAAGTTTCAGAGCCTTTTTCAACCTGGAAAGAGGTTTTTATGTAGTAACTAGTATTGAAAACATCTACTACTAACATCTATTGTGGTCATACTCCAGAGCAGATGCTTCCCCCTGATGCAGGCTGGGCATTAGTTACACTGTGCTTAGAGGTACGCTCATAGGAACCTGAAAGCAGGGGGAAGGACCCTAGTTTTCTGCAGACCATGGTCCTCATCACACTACTGCTCTCTCCTTCTAATTTTTCTGCATTCAACTATATGCCTTTCTTCGCAAAGAAGGCCAAGAGTGATGCAATGCCTCACTCATAAAAGTATGATGGCCTTTCTGCCATGCAGGATGGGTCAGTTTTCAGTGGAATTCAACAGAGGAATTATCAACAGAGCAAGGGTATCAGATTATTTCAGCTATGTGGTGAGATCCAAAATCACTCCTCCATCAATTCACCTGAGCACTCGCTTGAAATTTCGTTCTGCTTTCTGAAGTTAAGCATTTGTAAGAAAAACCAAAAAACACCAATAAAAACCCTACCACACACACACAAAAAACAACCACCTCATTTTTTCAAATTTTAATGCAAGTCCCCTGGTTCCAGACCCAGCAGCCTATCTATCTTCCCCCATTTTTAGCAAAAAGCAGCTCATCCCAAGCAATCCAGAACTCTCAACACTGTGTTAGAGACACAGAGAGAGACAAAATTAGACTATAAATCAATTCTTCCAAGCAATCACATTAACATGGTGTAATCATGGGAATTAAGAGTGCATTGCTGGCAACTATTACACAATTTAGAAAGCTTCATCACATGTGAAAGAATATTTGTGCTTGGTATTGAACAGCTACAGGATCTAGCTGAACACGTCATTATGAAGGTCCTGCTGGTCCAACTGTCACCATAAGGTAAAATAACTGGGCCCCTAAGAGATGTTGATCAGATTGGGAAACAGTGATACTGGCAATAAAATTAAATAAGAGAAATAGTATAGTACTTCAAAAGATGGGTTGTGAAACAATGCTTGAAAGGCTACATACCACAAAATCTGGAAGAAGAGTGTTTGCAGGTATTTTCTGCATGAACACTAGGGAAGAACCCAGACAGATTTGATGGAAACCCAGCTCCAAAGCACAGGGCCTTGGCTGGCCACCAGGCTGCACCCTGGGCAGGCTAAATTCATAAACCACAGAAACTAAGAGAAAGTATGAGGGGATTTCTGCACCTACACACTGTTTTCAACAATGAGAACAGAGATGCTTGTCCCTTTGCAGTGACCTTGCTTAAAGAAACACCAGCTATTAACATTAATAACCACTGTCTATCATTACATTCAATAGGTAATTGTGTAACATTTTTTAGTTAAAAAGTATAACTAAAAGCAGACAATGGAAAAACATGGTCTCAATCAGTGGCAAGCCAAGGGAAAGCTATTTGTCTGCTGTTTATGGTGAGGAAAGAGTAATAACCTTGATTTCTAAATAACACTTTCCAGAAGCGAGTACTAATCCCTGGCTCCACCAAGCAAGAAAGCTATTGCTCTATGGCAACTTTAGCTTTTAGGGGCAAAGAGCACAGACCCTAAGCACAACCATCAAAAAAAAATAGTTTCCTAAAACGTTCTGCAACACAACCTAAGCCTGAAGTCACTGAAAACATCGCTCCACGTAAGAGTTTAAGTCATTTAACTTCCCATTTTAACAGGCTGCACAACTTTGCTCTGAAGCACTATGTCTCGTTCTAGATCACAGGGTGTGTTTACTTGACAAATGGACTAGACTGCAATTTTTTCACAGTTATGAATTACCCTGAGATAAGACTTAGTGGAAACTTAACATTTATTCTAATAGCTGAGGAAAACTACCACCTTTCCTTGAGCAAGCAAACCTCTCTGTGCTATTACTTTATGCTGTTATTTCCAAAAGGGCACTGCTGCTGCACCAGGTGGAAAACAACCAGGCAGCAGGGGACGTGCTGCCAGTACAGAGAGCTCTTGCCATCGACCATGTCAGTCAGTACCTTCCTATTCACTTCTAGAAGAATCAGTAACTGCAAGCACTCTTCTGGACTACACCCTGGGCTAGTTCAAGCAGGCCTAATTATTGTCCAGTTTCCACATACTTTAACACCAGGCTAAAGCTGCAGACAGTGTGCAGATACAAGCCAGGATTATGAAAAAAGATGTATGTATTTCAAACCACTGTTTAATAAAGCAGTGGGCAGAGGGAAGCGAGAGCGGTGAGGCCGTGATGTAACCCTAAACGGGCAAAAGCTGAAGACCATCACGCACAAGAACTCACATTTCCCATGTCAGATACAAGTAACTTCCCTCCACCTCAGTCCCTCAGGGACAGTAGTTACCAATACCTGAAGCCACTGTTACAGACAACCTCTCTTTGAAGAAAATAAACAGCAGCAACTATCAGGTACTCTTCATCCAGTGGGGCACTTTAAATTTATTTCTAGTCAAATTTCACAGTTCTCATAGTGGGGGAAGTGGTAGCTACGTACGTGCTTCATGATGATGTTGATACTTATCTTCAAATAAATTAAGTTAATCTTGCAACAGTAAGACCATACCTTATATAATGGACGCCGGACATCAATGGGACAGTTCTGTATAACTTCATCAACTACATCCGAAATGGATTCCATAAAATCCGGGTTAGCAAACTAAAACGAAATAGAACGGGCATTAGGGTTTTTTTCGTCCCAAGAATGCAAATAAAAAGGCAGAAATGAGACTGTAGAGAGATTTTGTAATTTCACTTTTAAAGGGAGCAGGTGGGAATCAAAGTCAGTATTACTCTTCCTCCCCACTTATTTTACATTATAACAAACCCACTTCAATACAAGGGAAATTAGAATTGCTTTTTCCTGCTGAAAAACTCAGATTCTCTTCCTTGGCCATAAATTCACTGTTTACAATTTATGCACTTTGGACTTTATGTGACATAAGTTTGAGTTCTCCTGCAATATTAAACATACTGTTACTGTGCAATGTACTGTCTGTCCTTTTAAGTGAAATCAAAAATATCATTCCGTGAATGAAAACGTTCCTCTGTAAAACCTTTCCAACTCTGCTAAAATACCTGTGTTAAATTCCCACCAAAGAGCTACATCTTGCTCCAAGCACACGAAATCTCTAATATTCAAAAAGGCTTAAATGCTCCAACATCTTGAGTGGAAGTCCCCACCAGTACAAATATCGATACAGCACCAATGTAAATTTCTGCATCTATAAACACTAGAGAGTCAGAGGTGCTAAAGACAGTAGTAAACGTTCATGGACTAGTAGCAATCTTCCACTTAAAACTTAACACCAGCTTTCAAATAGTTCATAGCCTACGTTTTGCCCTTTCAGAGATTAAACTTTTAAATATTTCACTGAATTATCAATACATAATAATATTATCTATTATTCTACATATATTATTATATAACTTTAAAACTCTGCCAAAGGTGTAGAAACTATTTGGGATTTACATCCTAAACAAAATGAAGTATTTAAGGGGATGAATAACATCAAAACACAACAAGTGTGCATTGAGCTGAAGGAGAAATTAGCAGAGGAAGCTGGCTTGGAAATCAGGAGCCATAAGAATGATGTGAAAAATCCCCAAGAATACAATCTGATTTCCACAGTAAGAATTAATCATGCAAGAAGCTAAAACATGAAGCCACATAAATTCAAAGAGAAGAAAGAAGCAGTGTTGGTTCATAAGGAGAGTTCTCATCTGAACAAGCTACAGCCTGGAAACTTCTGCCAAGCTCTCTATAAAGATATTGATAAAACAGCAGGGAAAAAGGAATAAGTAGAAATGAGAGACTATGGCATCCAACACAGAGTATAACACGAGCCCAGAATGGGGACAAGAGAACAGACATGTGAAATTGCAGTCTGCTACCTAACACCACACGGTTGGAGAATAGCAAGTAAAATACCTAGTTTTAAAAGTGGAGAAATAATCTAACTACAACCCCCAAAGCCTAACTTCAAGAGTACTAAAGACATCAGAACAAATTCATCAGAACTGCAAATAGGAGAAGATTACAAGACAGCTTTACCAAAGGCAGCCTTTACCTAGCTAACTTGACACCCTTTGAAGTGAGGAGGTAATGAAGTACAGTGAGAAATTTTCTCTGGATGCAGTATATACAATCTAGTGTGGTTTTCTGTTCTAGAAAGTCAGTTCAGTTTGGGTTTGGTTTGGGTTTTTTTCAATATAGAGCCAAGACACTATCAAGAAATTAAGAAAATGGAAATTAATCCTTTATCCTGTTCCAAACAGTCTTTGAAGGGACTATGGAAAGAGGAGCTATTAAAATGATGTCTGACATGGGATTCAATGCCTCTCTGTAAGACCACATGGGCAAACAGCGGGGAGGACAAACTACTTAACCCAGAGGTTCAAGGTTGGCACGAGATCAGATGGCTATAAACTGACCACAAAGAGATCAAGCCTGGAATTTAGACAAAAGGTGAGACAGTGAAGGTTTTTTAATATTCTTCCAATAGGAGAAAGGGAGACAAAGGGAAACTTCACCAGTGTCAATGTGGATCTTTATTAAATTTTTTAACAGTATTCCAGGGTATGGGTGCCTGCAGTAAACTCAATGGAGTGCGTAGGAATGGAGAGGACCTCCTCTGCTATGCTGAAACATATTAAAACGTGACTCTTTCCCACAATATCCTGAAGCTCACTCAAACTAAACTACCAAAACCCAGAGAGATTAAGTACCATAACGTTTCCCAGAACTGGACATGTTACTTATGACCACACCAACAGATATTTCCACAGACTTCCCTCAAGCACAAATTTACCATCCATGTTTCATAAATTGACTCAGTATCAAAAGTCAGCATCTGAGACTGCGATTATTAGCAGTGCGGTGCCCAAAGGGATTGGCAACATAATCAGATACACAGTATAAAGACCTGCTGGTTTAAACCTATGCTGAAAGAAAGAAGAAAATTACTATATCATATCTCTAAGTTTGAAAAGATTCTTCTCAATTTTAGATAGCCTTAAAAGAAGCACAAAGATTTCAATGTTACGCAGGATGTGAGAAAAATAGTTATCTTCTGTGCTCACATTTTTCTGTGCTCAAGTTCTCTGGGACTCCACACGGCTTGAAGTCTGGAGATTCACTGATATCTTCATGCCACAGGATGGCGCACTGACACCAAAAATGACAGTACGTCCCTCCCGCCCCCCCCATCTTCACTCCCATGGTAAAGTTTCTATAACTCAGTATTGCTAGTCCCTACTCTTACCTCAGGATGAAAGAAAATTTCAGGTCCGAGGAACCTTTCATAACCGACATCTATAAGAAACTTGGTTTTGTTGATTGCATTGATGCCAGTGTACTGTTTGATCCATTTTCGAGGATCTGCATCATACTTGGCAAATTCTTTCACTATATCAGGGCAAATGTAACAGTATTTCTCCTGTTAAGAAATGCCATGCGTTAAAAACTGCCAAAACAATTATTCCATTATTGAAGCACAATGCAATCCGAAAACAAAAATATGAACATTCTTACAGATGTGGCTGTTCAACAGATGTTCTTACTAAAATGGCTACTGACTCAACCCTACATGACAATGCACACACAGCTTATTTGAGTTCATAATATTGCTTACTGTTTCATCTAGATTAGCCTTTCTTGAAATGAGAACATCACAACCATTAGGTCTGTGACAATACATAAGGCTCCGGGGAGACCTCACAGTGGCCTTCCAATATCCGAAGGGAGCCAAGAGCTGGAGAGGGACTCTTTGTCAGGGAGTGTAGCGACAGGACAAAGGGTAACAGCTTTAAATTAGAAGAGGGGAGATTTAGATTAAATACTAGAACAAAATTATTTCTGTGAGGGTGGTGAGGCACTGGAACAGGTTGCCCAGAGAAGTTGTGGATGCCCCATCCCTGAAGGGGTTCAAAGCCAGGCTGGATGGGGCTTTGAGCAACCTGCTCTAGTGGGAGGTGTCCCTGCCCATGGCGGGGGGGTTGGAACTTGATGATCTTTAAGGCTCCTTCCAACTCTAACCATTCTATGATTCTATATAGAAGTCCAATGGCAAGCTTTCATTGCAAGACCAGGCCCACACAATCACCCTACCAACATTATGTTTATTTCATTACATTAAAAAGGAAATCTTAAACAAATCTAAAGCTTAAACTGCTGACTTAATCTGCAGAACATACTCACTCCAAACAGTCTAACATGAAGATTTTCTTCCTCTTTCTCCTTCCCCCACACTTGATTGGATAAGTCACCAGAAGCTTGTGTAACTACAATGCCCTGCCTACATTTGCACTTTTAAGAGAGCTACTGGCAACTTGTTAAAGCCAAAAACTTAGCTCAAAGAGTTTGATTTATTATTAGAGGTAAAGAAGGATGTACCTTTATGGCTTTTGCTGTCTCCAGAGATTGTTCAGGAGGAATTCCTACCTCCCTTTCCCTTAGGAGTTGTTGAATAAAGTAAGTAATATCTCTACCCGCAATAGGAATATGTTTGATGCAACTTCCAATTACATAGCCTTCTGCCTACGGAGGGGAGACTAAAAAAATACTTAGGGAAAAACTTGTGTGTATCCAAAATTGACATAAAAATTAGCATTCACTTTTATAACACTTTGTTACGGTTTTTAATTAAAAGTAAAATGTTGAAACCGTAAAACTGCTATTAAACTGTGCAACCCCCTGCAAGTGGGTATTATTTTTATTAAAAAGACCTCAATTACCACATGTAAACAGATACCGATCCTCTGACAGATACAGATGATTCTGCTGAGGTGTGATCTGAAAAGCAAATCTAATACAAATATACTACTTTTGTCCCGTTTAAGATTGAAAACTTAATAGGAAAAAGTATAAAATTTATTAAAATTCTCAGATAAAAATCAAATTAAGTAATATATATCAATAAGCATAAAAAAAATAATCCAATAAATCAATGTGCTTTTCTTTTTTGTTCAGGATGCATTTGCTGAGAACACTGGTATTGCTGAGCCAACATTATTTCTTCCCTTGCTTTTTTACATTTTTCAGAGTTTCCTATGTGAAGAAAACACTGAGAAGACCAGGTTAATACCAAAACACAAGATGAAGTTAAGGGGAACCAAATTTTCATTTCAAAATAACTGATCATTCAGTCAAGCATACTATATGCTGCAGCAATACAGAAGATGACATCAATACAACAGATGCCAGCGTGCACAGATGATTCTGTATTTTTAACATCCTAACATAATTAAGCCGTTTGAGATCGACCACGTATGTGAACATGCATTTATACAAGCTTGTAGTTATTTCCAACAAGCAGAGTTCACTAGCTTCTGAAATACAATAAAATCATACAGAAAGCACACGTTTTCAATTTTATCAACAATTAAATGCAAGACCTCAAAAAAGTTAGGGCATTTCTTGCCAGACACTGGCAGCATGCAGGACATCCTAAACTGTGCTAAGCTTCAACATTAAACAGAACTGAGGCATCACACTAATGGAAGACAAAGCCTTTAAAAGTAGCCTTTAAAAGATGGCTTGATGATCCCTTTCTGTGACCTCCTTGTAGTCTGCAAACTAAATTAATTGTGCAAATAAGTTCATGTAATAAAAAACATACTTTTCAAAACAATCACAAAGAAGGAAAAAAATCCCAAACAACCAAGCAACACTCAAAGTTTTAAGTTTCATTTGACACTTCTTATTTAAACCTCTAGTGAACCAACCCTGTACTTGTCCAAACCACCCATCATTTCAAATCGCATCCTGCCACATACATACCACAGGAATTACATGGGTCACTCCATCACCACTATCGATGACAATTCCGGTCAAAGTACGCTCTCCAACCTGCCGTGACGTCCAAGAGGCAGCTAAGGCCAACACTGCCTACATGAGAAAGGGTTTATACTTAAAAGTAGGCAGCAAGTGGTCATTTACAATCTCAGAAAATACAGGTTTCAAACATTTTAGATATGTGCATTCAGAAGACTATACATACTGCAGCTATACTGTACTTTGGAAGTATATATTCACTTTGTTCACCTGAACAGCAATGTAAAGTCCCGGTATGTTAAATGATTCAAACATGATTTCTGCAAGATACTCTCTGTTTTCTGGTGTGTTCAGCGGAGGCTCTGTCTGGAAAAAAAAACCAAAGAGTTTTGAAAAAGCACATCAACAAAGTCCTAAACAGTTCATGCATTGATTAGCTTGGTATGGTAAACAAACTTTTGAGATTCTTAATGCACTCAAAATAGAAAGTTTCAAACAGAATTAGTTTAAACAAAGTGTCTGAAGCTTTTCAAAAGCACAATCCAACAAGCACTAGCTTGCATCACAAAACGAACACAGTTTAGTCATAATGCAGCTTTTTAGATTACTTTCCTAATTTCCTCTTCTTCTTCTCACTGCTCCCACCCCCTAACCCTGCAGTTGCTGAAGAAATAAGAGACATATACAGAGAAAAACCCTCCAGCAGAGCTACGTGTGCTTGGAACTTAACAGTTTTACTCTTAAATAATACATATATATATATATAAAAAAAATCTTACCCAGTCTCATTAACTCACCATTAAAAAATAGTGATCCTCAGGTTCAGCTCGTAGGTATTTAAAAATAACCTGCTCCATGAACCTCTCCATGAGGTCCCAGTCTTCAACAATACCATGTCGTATAGGCCACTAAAGCAAGAAAACTTGTCAACACTCTTGACCATGCAAGGATAAAGAAATCCTGAAATAGGAACAGCTTAAGTACCCAAAACCTTACATCTTCTGCAAGAAGGAAAACAGCTTGTCCCATGGTTACCTTATCAAATCCTCCATTCTAATTTTAATTTAGAGGCATTATTTGAAGTGATCTCCTGCTCCCTGGTACTTCAAATTGCGATTCTATCTTGCAGGACAAGAAGCCAGAGTCCAGAGTCTATTCCTAATACTGCTATCGCTCTATTGCAGCACTCTGTTTTAATCTTTTTTTTGTATAAATTTCATCATTTATAAAGTTGGGAATTATACTTGGCTTCAAGAAGCCTTCCAATCTATAAAGAGAAAATCTAGACCATATAGGCGATATATTTTTCAACAAGAACTCTGGCAGGGATGATGTTTACATTTTGTTCAATGTTAAGAACACAGTTGACATTTAAGTAATACAGTAGGATGTATAAGATATTTTTTTTTCCACATAATTCATAAACCAGCAACATATTGTAAGTACAAGAAGTCCTTTTACTAGAGCATGGAAAATATGATTCACAGAAAAGCTGCATTGAAGACAGTCCTCCACAAAACAATTGTGATATTCCCCGAAGCAAGTATCTAACACATTCCCCAGTTCACATGCCATATTAAGAGGATACACTTTTAGCAAGAATTTAAATATTCCGTGTTTATGACTATTTTAATAGATAATCGTTTTGAAAACTGAGCAGCTGCACTGCATCAATGAGTATTTACACAAGGGTCCAAGCACCAATCACATAGGACAGCACTAGTAAAACAGACACTTTAAAAAAGGTAAAGCCATGAACCAAATCATGAGCTTTTAAAAAGCAGCAAAAATACTTGGCAGATAAAGAAAACGTGTGTTTTAAATGGCATCACAAAGTTCTAGAACGTTACATAATAAAAATGTACAGCCTTGGNAAAAGAGCAGAGGAGGAGAAGAAAATAAACTATGTACTTCAAAAATAAGTATTGGAGTCATTAACCTGGTCAGCAAGAAGGAGGAAGGAGGGAGGAGAGGGGAGAGAAATCAATTTGCAGTGCTACAGAGAAATCTTTGGAGAGACTTATGTTTCCCATTTGCAGACTGCAACTACCACTAAAATTATTAGGTGATGGCTGCTACAAGCAAGAAGATGAAACAGCAAAAATACAAGTTTGGGCAAGCTACAAATAGAAATGGAATAAAGACTTCTTAAAACATAACCTTATTTACGTACAGTTTTCTTTTAATAGGCTGTAATCAGGACCTAAATAACGTACAGCAGAACATGCAGGGTAGATAGG
>VZTM01006366.1:663025-720300 GCA_013400555.1 Jacana jacana | reverse complement strand
AGCTTTGGAGGCCGGTAGAGAGGCTTGTCAGAGGACATGAGTGTCAACAGCGTGGTAACCTTGTCCTGGGCTTGATGCCCTGCTCGGCTTCTTGTGTTTTAAGGGGTGCTCCTTCATTCCAGTCACGGCCTTAGTACCAGCCGCAGTGAGGACATCCAGGCCAAGATGGATTTTATCAGCTTAGAAGCTTCTCTCAAGTCATTTATGACCACAAAGGATACAGTGCATGGGGGAGGGGAGACAGGATTCAAATGCTGTAGATGTGGCTGCCCTTCAGAGCAAGACTTACCTCAGAGTTTACATTTCAGTGAAGGTGGGGTTTGTCTCGGGAGAAAACACCAACGTTGACTCACTCAGTTGTGAAAAAAAAACAACAAAGCTGTGTGTCTCCGGGTGCAGGTGGCCACGCTACAGCCTACAAGCACTCTGGGTTGGCCATAAAAAGGCCCAGAACACAATGTATGAGGGCACTTTAAAAAAAAGAAGACATTAGGCTGCCACAAACATCACCTGCAGCGTTGTTGACCCCTAATTTGCATACAGGATAATGATGTCTCATACGTGACTCGGCCCTGGTCGTACAGCAAGAACACGGGGATGCCAGAAATAGACCCTCCAGATGCCTGGGCCTGAGCAGAACCAGCAGAAGCAGCGTGTTTCCCCTCAGGGTGGAGTTCTCTGTTGCCCTCTCCCAGCTCTGCATGGCTACACCAGAAGCTCCTGCAGACCGAGGGCTGGTGTAAGAAAATTAATGAGATGTATCTTGTGGTCCTCCTACCCAACATTGGTGTGACAGCTATAGACTATGCATATGCCCTGGGGGGGGTTGTTCAGCCGTTTACCACAAACTGAGCACACTTGCTTAACATATTTGTTCACTCTGTTCCCCTCAGAGATTTTGGAAGATAGAGAACGTGGTGGAAGGCAGCCCAATTTGTTTGTTGGAAGGGCTCCCTTATCAGTGAGTTGGAACAGCTAACACTCAGACCCTAATAAGTAGGCTCCAGGACTGCGGATTGAAGCTCAGGAGAAATTGTCTGCCCTCCTCTTCAGGCCAGCCAAATCAAAACAGCACGTGGAAGGCACTGCGTTAGCATCCAACAGATAAAAGAAAGAATATGCTTTGACTTTCCTGGCCAAAATTTCCCCTCTCCCATGCTGTTGCACAATATGCTGTGCTGGGCTCAGAGAGTATCTGCTCATATGCTACATAGGCACATCACTGTAAACTTTCTGATTATTCTCAACTTTCCTCTTTTTTTTATTTATTTAAAAGTCACTAGCTGTTACAGCTGAGGAGAATGCTACATCTGGAAAGGGAGGTATTGCTATAGCGTGCATGCAGCCCACAGACTCTACATAGACGTTCAATTTGCAAACAGCTGCACAGGCTTGAAACATTTGTGTCCTGCCCTTCTCTTCTCAAGCCGTTTATCAGGGTCCCTGGGGCATTGATAACTATCCCCATAGCTCTCCCAGCTGTTTGTGTGAGTGCTCCCTCACCCACTTCAAGCAGAATCAGCTGAGATAGTTCAAACAGTTTAAATAAGAGCTATACGCTAACTCAGTTGATTGTGCCTGAAGTGGGTGAGGGAGCACTCAAATAAATTGCTTTGTTAGCAGAAGTGAGGGGAAGGGTAAAGCCACAGTAACATCTTAAGCTGTTCCAGCTGGATCCAGAAGAGGACATCTGTCTGTTGTCTAAAGTAACATAGAANTACTTGCTGTCTTTGAATTATATTGGGGTCTTCTGTTACACAACAAGTTAAATAGACATGTTAAAGAGGATTTGGTTGAGGGGGGACAGAGATGTAATGTCTTTCGCAGAACACTTAGTTCTGAGAGTCTTTCCTCGTTGCATATCCCGCTGCTGTGGGTCCTTATTTGCTCCACAGATACTGGGGGGAACGTTGCCATTTCTAGCACCTGGCTGTGGTTTCGTTTCCCAGGTAAAAATCTTTCTGTGCTTCTCAAGTTTCTAAAACGTCTCCCGTGTCTGCTTTTTCTGTGCCAGGGTTGAACAGAATCAGAATACAATACTCCTGTCGGTGGTGTATTACCAGCCATGATATTATCAACAGCTTCCTACCTTCCTCTTTCTATAAACCACTCGAGATTTACTACTGGTGTGTATTTTCCTTAAATTTTGCACAGTGACTTCCTACCTCTCTTTCCTGAAGGGCCACTGTTAATTTAGATCTACTCAGAAACACTGTGGATTCTATCTAGTCCATTTTCTATTTATACCACATTCATCACCATGGTAGCTGAATGCCTTAGAAAGTATCTTGGAGGTAGAGGCTATGCAAAGTTTATTTTAAACCGCTCTGAATCTTTGCCTTTAAAATTGAATTCTAACAACTTCATCGTACGCCAGCTGAAAAATTACCCTTTTGCACTTTGCAAATAACAGTCTGAAATTTGAAGCCAGTCCAGCATGAGCCAGGACCCAGTTTTAGCTGAGAAGATCAGCTGCAGTAACCCTGACACCTATGTAAATAATACACTTTGATTTTGATAGTCCTCCTAAGACAAATGTGACGGTATAGAACATTCAGAATTAATGAAAGCACTAGTTTCTCTGACTCAAGTAAAGCCAGCAGACGTGCAGTAAACTCTGGTGCTCTCTTTGGCCTATGTTAACACCCCCCCATCTACCTTGAAATCTGGTTGTTATTATTAACTGCACAGTACAACTCTGCACCTATAGGAGTATATGTACATGTGCAATGACGTGACTGCATTACATGGTTTTAAAACAGAACACAAAGTGTTGTTCNCAAACTGTGCTATGAAACTATGATAACACATATCAGCTAATGGTCTGACAGCAATGAGAGATGTGAAAACATTCATTCATCCTGGTGATATATTAGAAATAAGTATCTAATGATTATTTAAATGACAGTAATGATAACTAGTTCCACAGGTAGAAGAGAGGGATCCTGATGTATGCATCTTAGTGAATGATAAATTCTTCTAATACCATCATCATGCAGTGTCTGAAGGACAGCATGGCCTCTTTCTCAGAACACAGCCATTGTTACTGTTGTTTTACGCTTTAAGCTCACAGGGATCATTATGTCCCTCCACTCACAGCGCATAGGCCATGACAGTTAACGGAGTTTAAGCTATAGTGAAAGGGAAATGGACACCCAAGAAGTGTCTCAGTTTGGTCTCAGTTTGACTATTTGTAGAGCCTGCCATGAGTTACATGACTGAAGCAGTGCTGGTTTGCATTGATTTGTCTACACCCCTTTTCACCACAGCATCCAAATGCCTTCCAGGAATATGTTAATTGCTGTGGCTAATATCTGCCATTCTTTCATTTCATTCTCAAAGACAGAACTGTGTCGGCAGGAGAGGATTGGTGTTTTTTACTTTTTATTTTAGGTGGTTTAATCTTAAAGTGTTGATGCTACTGTATGTTTACAATAAAGAAGGTAATCTAAAGAGGCGGGTGGTGTTGAAGTTTTGATAACCCTTTACTCCCATGAGAATTTATTCAACAGTAACAGAGCAACTCCCAAGAAACTCCTAGATAACTTTGAAAAAGTGTGCCTGCACTTAGCTATGAGAAGGCAGCCTGTATGCGAGAAGAGGGTGCTTTTGATGCACTTATGTTGGCTTTGTGCTGTTAAGATGAACTGCATGTTGTCTTCTAGATCATGCATCTTAAAAGCTGATAGTGTCATACCCAGATATATCACGTTGCTATTTCAGAGTAGGGGTAATGGAAACCCAGCTTTGGCTACATATGTAATCTGCCAGGAGGAGACGGGATCCTAAAAGCTTAGTGACAGCTCAGAGTCCAGGGACACCACCAAATTAATTAGCAAGGTAACCAATTGTGTTTGCAGACCCTCAAGTAAAAGAGACAACAAAGAAGGTTTTATTTGTTTATGTAACCTCTCCCCTGCTTGAGATCGGCCTCATCAGCTTTTCCTCATTGCTGAGCTCATCTGTAAAAGCACTATAGGCTGTCTTAGTGGTACCGATAAGACCTAAGATCTGTTGAAGGACTGTACTGCTGGCACTTCAGTTCACATCGCCCAAACAACTTACCTGCAGGCCATGTGTTCATGGTGAGCTCTAGTTAAATGGAGAGTTGTGAGGGTATATTCTTCTATCACTCCTTATTTAGTGCACACTTTCATAGAGGCCCCGAGAACATTCTCCTGCACCTCTGCCTCCTTGCAGAGCGGCCCGGTATCTTGAATTGAGTAAGATGAGGGTGAGAGAGCACTGTCATACATTCCCTTAAGTTTCTGCTCTGTCCAGCTATCATCCTCCATCCAAAATTTCAGCTATGTATTTGTTTAAAAGTTACTTTCAAATCTAAAATTTCAATCTCTAGACTAGTGGCTGATTGGCACTCTTGCTTTAAACCTTGATTTTTGGCCGGTAGAGATAGTGAGCAGTAGAGAACTGCTATCAGATCATATTCAGTGAATTACTTTTGAGTTAGATAAACTACACCATCTGATTTTGTTCAAATGACAAGCCAAAAAACCACACCTACAACTTGGTCACAAATACATCGTTGCAGCCTCAACTTGTTTTCTGAGTAGCACAACTGATGACGATGTAAAAAAGACTCAATTCAGAAGCTCAAAAAGTAGCAGCACGAAAGACAGGTCTCTAATCCCTTGATCATCTAAAACACGAGGCTAAGTTGAGGGCAGCTGTTACGCAGTTGTCATCGTACAATCACTAGGAAAGGTCACCAGTCATGGTGTTCACACCCTGGCAATCACAGACTATTACTCAATCACTGGAAAGTAAATTGCTGGACAAGCTAAGCTTTCTCCTTGGCTGCAGACAAAACAAAGCCCCCTAAAAAGCAGCAACACGGTGCAAACTATTCATATAAAGACATACCTGTAGAGGACATTAACTATTTTTTATATTATATTCTTTATAGCTATGTAGACTTGTACACAGCTATTTCTAAGACCATTCTTCAGCAGGGTACTTCAGTCCACCTGTAATTTAAAGCAAGTGACTAGTCCCACTGAAAACAACAGAACTACCCATGTCCCTAAAGTCCCTTAAATCAGTCTGCAAATTGTGGCCTAAGCAAGCATTAATTCCTACCAAACAGTTGATCTTAATAAATCATGGCAGAGAACTACAAGCTGCTTAAGCAAGCAGATGAAAAAGTACTTGCTGTCTTTGAATTATATTGGGGTCTTCTGTTACACAACAAGTTAAATAGACATGTTAAAGAGGATTTGGTTGAGGGGGGACAGAGATGTAATGTCTTTCGCAGAACACTTAGTTCTGAGAGTCTTTCCTCGTTGCATATCCCGCTGCTGTGGGTCCTTATTTGCTCCACAGATACTGGGGGGAACGTTGCCATTTCTAGCACCTGGCTGTGGTTTCGTTTCCCAGGTAAAAATCTTTCTGTGCTTCTCAAGTTTCTAAAACGTCTCCCGTGTCTGCTTTTTCTGTGCCAGGGTTGAACAGAATCAGAATACAATACTCCTGTCGGTGGTGTATTACCAGCCATGATATTATCAACAGCTTCCTACCTTCCTCTTTCTATAAACCACTCGANACAAATGTGACGGTATAGAACATTCAGAATTAATGAAAGCACTAGTTTCTCTGACTCAAGTAAAGCCAGCAGACGTGCAGTAAACTCTGGTGCTCTCTTTGGCCTATGTTAACACCCCCCCATCTACCTTGAAATCTGGTTGTTATTATTAACTGCACAGTACAACTCTGCACCTATAGGAGTATATGTACATGTGCAATGACGTGACTGCATTACATGGTTTTAAAACAGAACACAAAGTGTTGTTCCCTGTGCTCAGTTCTGTGTACTTTGTGAGGCTGCAGCGTGGAATTTGCCAAACATTACACTGCTAATTTTAGAAATAATACACCAGAAACCGCGTTTTTACGTCAGGGGATTTTACCCCTGCGCTTCTGAAGGAATATGAAAAACAACAGAAGGTCTCGCTAGTACCTAGGGAAAGCGTGAACTACTTCATTCATCCCCATCTTCCTAAACAATACCACTTATCAGTTGTAAATTTAAGGAAAAAAAATTTTAAAAAGCTGCTCATATTGAACATGAGAATAGCTTAAAGTCGGCCGTATTTGTCAAGTTTTTATATTAATTGTAGTATTCACTTTCAAGTTCAGTCTTTGGGTTTTCAGTTTGGTATTCATAGGAAAAAACTTGTATTATCTTGACAGTTTCTTGCCTCCCTCCAGCTTGAACTCACAGAGCAACTTCAACCAAGCTTGAGTAAAGGGTTAGAGGCCTGCAAGATGTAAACATTCCCAGTAGTTGTGTAAAGAAAATAGCTGAGAAGCTTACAGAGAAAAGCCAGTATCACCCTCACAACGAGATTGCAGCATCGGCACAGCTACACTATTAGACAACAAGAAGTTAACATGGCAGAGGAAACTTCTCGTGTGCCACTATCTAAAGGGCTTTTTGCTTCGTTTTCCCCAAGCAGCTACAGCAAGGCAGCAGAACAGTGCAGAACACAACAATACAGTGATGAATTTCTCCTTGTTGGAGCACAAATAGCCACCCAGATCTGCTTGGAAACAGATGCATTACAGCTGGTTCCAAAAAGTCAGGCTGTTAAGGTACACCAAAAAAGAGAGAGGTTCAAGTTCAAGACCAGGCTGGATCGGGGTTTGAGCAACCTAGTCTAGTGGGAAGTGTTCCTGACTATGGCAGGGAGGTTGCAAATCAATGATCTTTAAGGTCCCTTCCAACTCTAACCATTCTATGACTCTAAGTTCCTGCAGGGTTGCTCCAGGATGGAAACAATAACCCAGCTACACACTATGTAGAACCACCCCCACTTTGGGGTGCGTCATTCAAAAGCAACTGCAGACGTATGTACATGCAGAACCTCCTGTCCAACGGCTTCCATTCTTACGTAGAATTGCCTGCAGATTGAGCTAATCCTCCAATATTCCACCTCAGAAACCACACAGCTGAATAGAATATTTTCTTCTGTTACTGACTGAGTTATTAAAGTACCGTTCAAACAACTTTTACCCGATGTAGCTTTTATCGATATCAAACATGCTTAAGTTTTGTGGCTTGGTAAGTTTCCCATAACATGCTGTTCATAAACCATAGATCTGTTTGTCACAACATTTGCCATATGAAACCTCGTCTGAGGCCCAGAAGAGTTGATGGTAACACAGAACTGATTTCTTCATACAGACCATGAAGCAAACAAGAGATCACAATAATCTGATGAGAGACAATCTTGACATCCTCCAGCCCAGCCCACCTCTGCAGATATGTCAGCTAGACTCGTTTGGACAAGCCAATCAGTTTGTTGTTTGTTTTCTTTTAAAATATATCAAATGAGTCAACACAACAATAAAGCAGCAACATATTTTTCCAGTTACTAAATGCTTTTGTTAAGCAGCCAAACCAGAGATATCGAGAAGACTCTTTGTGGAGGTGAAGTCTTTGGTTCTCCCAGTCGCCACAAGCACTGTCACACACAACACAAACATCATTTTGATCTAAACAGGCTTTAAGAAAACATTTATTGTAGCAGAAAACAGCTGTCCAACCTCATGGATATCCAAACTGCACATGACAGGGTCAAACCCAGAGGCAAGAGAAGGGGTCTGACCAAGCCTTGCCGCAGGAGTAGGACACTAGCTGCTCTGGAGCACCGTTAAAAGCAAATGCCATTCCTCATCTCCTAAACCCCTGCTATTTATACCAAGGATCTTTCCAAGTCTGTGTTTAGCTTTTTCAAGCGGCAGAACTGTTTGTTGGGTTTTTTTCTTCTTTTTTTATTTAAAAAAAAAGGCTTTTGAGGAAAATCTTGTGAATATTTCAGGTTGCAACAAATCACACACCAGAAGGGCTCCGAGGCTGGTACTAGCACACAGTACTTGGAGGTGGAAACCCAGCTTTCCACAGAGGCCAGAGGCTAATTCTCTTCAGTAACACAAAAACCCTGGTATATTCTTTCTGCCAGCAGGGGAATGGGCTATTTCCTTCTCCAAGACCTTCCCACAAAAAGATTCACATAAACTGGAGCTGGACCTTGCTTCTTACTCAAGCAAATAGACCTTTGTTGGGCATTTGTGTGTTAAAACTGATCAGGAATCCCCAACATCTCTAGTTGGGCTTAACTCAATGCAAGCACTCTTCCATTTAGCAGTAAGAATGCTGAGTAAGGGGTGTTGTTTTGACTCTGATTTTATAGGTCCAACATCCAACAGCTGTCACCTACTGCAGAGTGCTCAGAACTATGGTAGTTGTCCCACTGGCCATTGCATGGACACTATTTTTGCCCCTCTGCCTGAAGCACCATAAAGATTTATGCCAGCCTCAGCATCTCCAAATTATACAAGCTCGCTCACCATCAAAACTGAATATTTCTCTACAAGAGAGAAACCTATCCTCCCAAACTAGTATTTTCATTTTCTGCTATATGGGAAAAGACAATTTTCTCAAATACTCTTTGCTGTTTCTTCCCCCTCAGCTCCTGTGTCTCCACTAATACCTCCCTGAATCCAGCTCCACTTGTTTTGGGGGGCTGAAATATGTATCAACTAACAGACAAACTAGGACGTTTCTGTGAATTTTGCTAACGAATTACAAAATTTTTTGATACTACTCCTGTGTGAAGGCACAACCTGATGGTTCCAAGTCTCCTGTATCACAGCTTCAGCGGTTGCGAAAACAGTCTTTCAAGCCTGTGGACACCTGGATTCACACAATACCCTCACGTACAGCACAAAGCAACAGGTCTGTTCTGCAACTGGGGAGGGGAGAGGGGAAAAAAGAAAGAAAAACAAAACAATTGCAGCACCTGTAAACATATGCAAAGTGTTCCTAATCTATACATCTCAGCTATGGGTAGCAGTGCCGGCACAGCACCATGGAGTGGGCTGTGGGTGATTAACCAAGTGGGTGGCTCGCCCATTGATCTCTTCACCCTGCTTGTTGCCCCAGCAAAGTAGATTAAAGCTAAATCGAATGTATTTACCCACACAACAAGCAGACCCCCAGCTGAGGCAGATGTGCGTGGCCACTCCACTGTTCTGTGAGCCCTTGCATACCAAATTTCCTCTTGCCTGTAATCCCACTCTGAGAAATGTAAGGTTTGTAGCAAGCCTTTAGAGCAGCTAAAAAGAAGTACTTCTGCGGTACTTGTGTGGGTGCCCTGCCTTTCCTCAGATGCTTTTGGTTTGTTGTTTGGGGGGGGGGGGCGTGGTGGGGTGTTGCATCAAGTCAGCTATCGTTCCAGGAGCTGAGACTATCACATCATGAGGTTGAAAGTAAGAAAGACTATCAGTAGATGTGAGCAACGAGGTGAAGATTCAGTTCTAAAAACCTCAAAGCCTGACAAGAAGAAAGTGGCTATCACACGCTGACAAAGTAAGCAGATGTAATCAAGCAGCTGCACCCTTTACAATAGAGCAAGTTTTTCATCTTATCTATTTATTGCAGACCCACTGCTACGTTTCCACTTAGCCAGGCACTCCAGCTCCCTCGGGAAGGGTATGGAATTGGCATTGAAACAAACAGGAAAGGGAAAATGTTTCTTACTCTTTGAAAAATGGATTTGCTTCACAGCTTTATGGATGAAATATGAGATTCTAATGTAATTCAGGAGCTCAGTTACATAGGGTGAGGCAATAGTTTAAAGATTACCCAGCAGTCACGATCTGCCCAGCACACTGCAGGAACACAGCCACTGCAGCATCACTTTGTAAACCCGTTCTTACTGTTTAATGACAAAGTCAGGGCTCGTCTCTGTGCACCACTCCCCTGCCCCCAGCCCCTCATGCTGGAATGGGAAAAAAGTGGGGGGCTTGTTCTGTGTTGTACTTCTCTAACGCAACTCAGTTTTCAAAAAAAAACATAAAAAATGAAAAATGCCTGCCTGATTTAATAGCCAGAAGGCCAGATCCTCCCCAACTACATCACCAGCAAACCTGCCAGTTTGGGGCAACTCACAGATAGTGATTCTGACCACTTCCTGGAGTACCAGTTAGCTGTCAGAGGAACTAAATATATATTTGTCTCATTTTTGTCACTACCCACACACAAACTTACCTGAGGTCTGACCTGAGGTCTGAGAAAGAAGAAACATGCTGGGTCCCTAAATGCTACCCAAAAAAAGCCGTGAAGCTTTTGTGCTTCCTGCAAAACTCTCTGGGGAAAAAAAAAAAAGTTCATCTTAGTATATCTGAGTGAGTCTGACACGGGAGTTCACTGTAGAACACAGATGGAGAGGATGGTGGTAGACTTTTGTGTCATAACTGAGTGTCTGCAGCATACTCCTAAGATGTTAAAGACCCGGACTCCTATTTCCCACAGCTTCTCAGCAAGATCTTCCAGACATCAGAATATAAAGTGCCCAAGTCACGCTCCCATGCATCTCTTACTGGGGCTGGTGCACTGAGCTGCAAAGAAGACAACATTTAATGGGCCAGTGAGAAAGCGAGCATGAGTTTGATTCCTTACTGATGAACATCTCCAGAAGTCAGGAATCTGGTTCTCACTCATGGGCTGCTTGTATTTTTCAATTGAAGAGTCTGCCTATCATTACCTACCTTCCTAGGCCTCAGTATTCTTGGGACAGACATACCCCCTGGGCAGGCCCAAGCCCAGCAGCTGGTCTCAGACACATCTCCATCCATCATTTCTCATCAGCTAGCCCAAGAGCTTCTTCTTTAGCCCACAGGCTTCCTCATCCCATAGACTTGTTACACACAGACAGGTATTGCCTCAGGCACGCTGACATGCCCTCTGCGCTGTCTGTCTTCACTTACTACGTGGCGGTCTGCAGGACTTGGGTGAGGTGTTTGTATTCACTGCCTGATGGCCAGGACTTAGTTTGGAAGGATTATTTCATTTTAACCCAGTGCCTGAAGCTACCGGGTATTTTTGAGTCTTTGGTTGCGTTTTCTAAGGCACTTGTGTGACTTCTGATCCTCAGAGTAACTTTCAAACTGACTCATTGAAAATGCTCCCTACAGCCTGGTAGGGCTGTAGGGAGCATTTTCAACTGGTTCTCTCTTCAGGCCAGGGGGTAAATAACACTGAGAAATAAAAGAGGGGAGGATAAGTATGTATGCACAGAAACATAATATTTAACCCCACATTAGGTGGTGTTAAGAAGACAGCATAGAAGCATAAGAAAGCATAGAAAGATGTTTTACAAATTACATAAACCATTAAGTTTCTGACTACAAACGAGGTACTTCTTGATATAAACTGAACAGACATTTCCTTTTCAGTAGATGATTCTCTAATTGCCCACCGGTTTCTCTTATCAGTGCTTTGAACTGAGCAGCAGGTTCTGCATTTGGAGGTAGTGAGGCTGAAACCATGCAGAGCTTCATTAGTTAAAAAGCACTTTTTTGAACTGAACAATATGCCAAAAAACAAAGTTTATAGAAGATCTTGACTATCACTTGACAGTTTCTTCTAAATTCCCCTTCGATGCGCCGTTTGGAGTTCAGCACTTGTGAGCAGGTGATTTCCTCCCGTCCTCTCCAAGCAAACTCCAACAGAGCTGTCTTGTCTCCTTGCAGGTGGCAGGAAGAAGTCATCACGAAAAAGGAAATCCTTTCATAGCCCAATGAGCATTATTTTCAGCAGCTCTGTCTGCTTAAGGAGACCCTGCTCCTCCATCCTTCCTCCTCGTGCCTCCTGGGTTGTTGCAAATAAATCCGAGCCGGGAGCTGAGCTGGCTAACCCCCCCGCCCCTTCTTTTCCAGCCAGGATTTTTTCAGCCGGATTAGCTCTCCCGTTGCACTTCACCACATGCCCAAGCGCTTGTGCCAGCAGAGCAGAAGGAGGAGTAAGGGAGTGGGACGGAGTGGCTGGGAGTAGGAGGAGGTGAGACAGCAGAAGGCACTGCTTCAGCAGGTCCGAGCTCACAGCCTAAAAAAATAACTACCTCGCTGGGATCAAGTAGTATTCCTTGGGTGCCCTTGTGAGGATGGATGTGCTCCCTCCCTGAAATGCTTCACTTGATGAACCTTTGTGTGCTGGAGGGTGTCTAATGCGCTGTAATGCAGACCTACTACTGAAACTCACTCGTTATTTTCCAGCAGGGACGTTACCTGCTAACAGACAGAGGCTTTCAGGCAAACACTGCCAACATCTCCTTCAGCGTGTTAGCCTTTGGGCCTTTGTATGTCTCTGACTCTCTCTTAGGGCACGAAACAGCTTCTCACCTAAAGCAACACTGCAAGCGGGCGTAGTGTTGCCTGCAGATTTCACACAGCCTACAGCACAATCACAGAACCTGCAAGCAGCTCGGATATATTTAGAATCCCACATTGTCATTACTTTCATCCTGCAAAAGGGAGGGAGGGGGGGGGATAAAGAATAGAAGCAGATGATAAATGCACAGCTGGAGAATGTCAGCAGACACCTCAGCACTGGTTCACCTCTTGTTTAACTGAAAAGGAGTGCATGACCCAGAGGAAAAGAAAACCAACATTTATTTCTCTTGCCATGGTCAACACCTGGCTGCCCCTGTGAAGACAGTGCTATGGTAATCCACCAGGCACCGTTTTCTCTGCCCAGTCACTGCTGGCACTGAGGACCGAGCGTGCTGGTGGGGAAGGACACAAGTCAAAGAACTGCCTGTGAAGAGGGGAGCACACAGCAGCTACCTGGCTTGAAACATCCCAGTGGCAAAAGGCAAAGTATAGCAGGACAACACGCCATGAGGATGAAATAGGTTGATAATAAAATGTGATAAAAGGATACAAGACAGCCATGGCACAGGAGTGCATCTAGCCAGACAAAGGTCAATGCATAGTCATATGTAAGCTGAGATGCTTGTAATTAATGACTTAAATCACACTTGTTGGCTAATTGCCTTGGATTGTGAAATATGATCTTTTTTTCAAGAAAGAATCTCAAGAGAAAATGGACAATATTGAAGATGTAGATAAAGTTGGACTTCTACCTCCGAAATATACTCCCACAATTGCTCAAACTTATCGGGACCATTTCCCCCTCCTTCTCCAGGCCCTTAATTTATGTCTGCATTAAAATATTAGCAGTTGCTTGCAAGAAAGGCAACCTGACCTTTTTTTGTCTTCCCTTTCACTGCTCCCGAGGCTCCTCATCTGTCTAGCTTTGCTTAATTCCTTAGAGGCACCTCATTTCTTGAAAAGGTGGAGAACACTTGTTCATACAGCCTTCAGGCTATAATAATAGGTAAAATCAACCAGATTATACCAATTTATTTACCTCCATGTTACCTTTTATGTTAATTTGGGGGTTGGGATTTCAACTAATGAAGGCTTTTGTCTGTCAATGCTTTGTTTGGCAATGACAAGAGGGAAAGGGGAATGGAGAGAAATACTCTGATTATTGTAAGCAATTTTTGAAGGAAGTATTAAGTTCACTTTAGAAGGGTGCGCAGACATGACAGTCAGCTGTAGACTCCAGATTTTGGGGTGAGAAGAGCTTTTCTGGGTCCCCAGAAAACTCTCTAAATAATCCATGTCATTCTCTAAATAATCCATGTTATTCTTAAACTCAGAAAACAAAATCACCAATTTTAGTGGCTGTTGTGTTCAATTAGAATATGTAGTATCCATCTCAGACTACTAACCATATCAGTCCCGATTTTGCCTCTTTTCTTGCAAACCAGTATGGTTCCATCCTAATGCTCTGTTCTCAGCATCCTTAATGCCACTCAAACCAGTAGTCATAGGCTGCGCAGCTCCAAGTCTGCTGCTACTTCCCATCTTCCCATGTTGATTGTTTTCTTTGTTATTGACCATCCATTTAATAAATCGAGCTACTGCTTACGTGCAGGTCTTTGGGAAGCACTGGAACACAGTTCATGCTGCAGTTGCTGCCTTGGGTGAAATCATTCTTGTTGAAACTCTGCTGCTGTCAGAGGATTTATACAGAAATTATTTTAGCCTAGAGACCTATTGCAAATCCCTCACAAATTAAAGGGTGTCCTGTTTTGGATCAGGCACAAAAAGCTTTTTGGATCACCTCTGGATGGCCTAGCAACAGGGTGTTTTCTTCTGGATACTTCATTTTGGGTTTCAGAATTTCAGGCTTTGTTTTTAAGACCATAACTTTCATGGAGGAGAAGTTAACCTTTGAGATTAACCAGTGCTTTGAGCTCTCCCTGCAACTGGCTCTGTAGATGCTTTTGTCCAACCTAAATACAGACTGTGAGCATGACAGGATCCTGTCCTCTCTCGCCTCTGGCTTCATGTTGTCATCGCCACATCGGGGAACAGAGCACTGAAACTAAAGGCCTGTCCTTCCTCTCACCTCTATCAGCTCCCAGCTGGGTTGAAGGGCTGAGCTGGGCCAGGACACAACCACCTGCTTATCAAAGATTATGGCAATGAAAGAGGTGACCAAGTTTTCCTGATCTACATCATCTAATAAAGTATTTCAGAAGAACTTACTTGCAGACAAGGAATGTTAACATACAATTTTTTTCCTCTGGAGACTACCATTACAAATCTCAATTCTAAACTTCTTTTTTTTCCAACTTTTCTGTAAGAAGTCTTTTCTTGTAACCTACCCCTCAGCAAGTTTGTTATAAACATCCTTTATCAGAAAATTCAGGCCATCACTGCTTATATGAATAGAACTAGTGTAGTTGATGAAAAAAAACTTGTGTCTTACATATATATTTAGAATTCCTTTTCTGCAGATATACTTGCATGTTCACTTAAAATTTGGTGCTTCAGTGAACATTCCCATCAGCAGCTTGTTTTCAGAACATTTGCTGAAAATCAAGCTCTGAAATAGGTATGAACACAAGCAAAGTGAATACACTTAAAAATTAGAGAACTGCTACTTACCCCAAAGTGACTTTTTGCACTAGTGTCAGGATGCAGCAAATATAGGAAATCAAGCCACAACAAGGCTCTTTTGTGCCACCTTGACCTAATATAATGTTAGATAACTATTTTCTTTAACAACCAGTAGGGAGAGGTTTCCCATCCTAGGGGAGTCTCAAGATTTCAAAACCAAAAGAGCAAAGTCTTGTACTCTAATCCGCCAGTGAGACAACATGAACATTTTTTTAAATGTTTCATTTCAACTATGGCCCTTTTTCATTCAAGTATCTTAGTATAACTAACTTTAAGATCTATCAGAAAAATTGTTTCACAGTTTTCACATTGAAATTGCTAACTGGTGGTGTCTCAATAACTTCCAAAAAACCTTATGCTGAAGTTTTGAAGAAAAGAAATTTATCCAACCTGTTTTCATTCAATCAAAACAAAGTCCACAGAACTTGTTTTCCACCAGTCTCTATTGTCTGATAAAACTATCGATCAGTACACTCTTGACTGACTCTATTCTATATCACTACTATGACCACCTTCTGTCATCATGACAGAAGAACCAGGAATATAGCAGATGAACCTCTGAAATATACTTCCACAATTGCTCAAACTTATCGGGACCATTTCCCCCTCCTTCTCCAGGCCCTTAATTTATGTCTGCATAAAGAGGGTGGAGCAGCCCTCTTTACAACGCTCCGCGTGCAACTTCATAAGTTACTGCAAGTTGCCTTACCCAAGAGAATCCCTGAAGCTGATGCAACATACATCATGGGTGATATCACTTTCCATAGTACCAGAAGACAGAACAGCTTCTGACAAAGCAAATCCAAAGCATATTTGATCTACACCTGTGGTCACAGATGTCCAGTTTGCACAGATGCAAGAAACTTATAAGCAAGACAAACCTAACAGATCTGGGGAGGTCACAGGTGAACTCAATTGTGATTCTTCTGTCTTATGGTACAATCCACAAGTGTTTCAAGATCCCTCTGAACTGAAACTCTACTGGTCAGCACACTAATAAATTCCTCTAATTTAGCATCACACATAAATTTTCCGAGGGTGTGTTCTCACTGACTACAATGAACATGCTGAACAATACTAGCCCTTGTATCACCTCCACGTGACACAACTACTAACCACCCACCAAGAGGGCATTAGGCCACTGATAATTCTTCTTCAAACCTCATGGTCCAGGTAGTTTTCAACTGATCTGAACAGTCTATTCATCCAAGCTATAATTTGTCAGATTCCAGATGAGAATGCTATGGTGTCGGAAAGCTTACTGAAGACAAGATAGATTATATCCATCACTCGCCTTTTGTCTTCTTAGCCAGCCATTTCACCATAAAATCATGGTCAAGCATGATTTACCATTGGTGAATAAATCCAGCCTCACTCTTCCTGGTCATTACCTTCTTGTCATTTGCATGTTTGGAAATGGAATCCAAGAGGATGTGCCCCAGAAAGAGCATACTTGAGGTTTAGTTACAGTGGCAAAGCCAGCATCATGCATCCGAATTTATTCACAGATGTGCAGATATTGGGGTATGACTGTTGTGAGCGGAGCAGTGAGGGTGTAGTCAGATTGGCTCAGATCCTTCAGTCTGGCCACAGCAGCACAGACTATGGTTTTACTGACCGAGCTTGTTGGGGCTTGCAGACACGGTGAAATAAGACTGCCATAGTAAATCTGTCATCCGTTCAAAAGACGGCTGGTCACTGCAGTAAATATACCCCAGCTCTTTCCAATAGATTTATTTCATGGATCATTTGGACTAAGCTATAAGCACCTGCAGGGTGAATGCAGTGTCAAACCCCAGTTTCAAGTCAAAACTGAGTCATTCCACGAATAGGGTCTGGAGTGTCATTACTGAGGTGAAAGTGTGGTCTAGCTTGAAGAAAAGTTTATAGCCTTCTATAAAAACATACCTCTTTCTATTACCACGGGTAGCAGATCTGACAGCTGTTATCTCTCTACTTATATTTTATGCTTCCTAATTCTAACATATGATGGCACTTCACTTCCCAATTTCCAATTGACATTCTTTTGATATATCTTTTGGGCTAGTGCCTAAGCACATTTGCAAATAGTTTAGTGCTCAATTTAAGGCTGAATATATTCCCAGAATTCCTTTGGCAATCAATTATTTATTACTTACAAGTGTTAAGATCAAAAAGAAAAGAAATAGATGTATATTTCACGCTGACAGGAGGTCCATGGGGATTACAGAAAACAGAAACTTTAATGCTAAATTTGTGTAAAAAGGGTAAAATGGGGATTCCCTAGTCAGTTGAGGAAAAAAAAAAAATAAAAGAATATATAAAAAAGGAAATGGCCTGGATTATACAGTTATTCTTCCTGGGCTTTATCTCATGGTTAGAAACGCACGCTTGACCTGTACCATTAGTTCTCTGCACCAAAGGGGCAAATTCTGGTTTGCTGTCGCCAGGGAGTAGCAGTCAGCTCAGACTCGGTGCCAGCTACCTGGAGGCACCTTTTATCAGTGTGCCCAGGGTGGCGTACCCAGCTAATGAATTAAAATACCAATGCAGTCCTATTGACTGGCCTGGCATTTGTGTTGATTTTACAGCAAGGCCATACTGCCTGCATGGCTTCTGTGTCATGCTTGTAAAATCTGGGGCTTGTTAAGGGCATCAACATTCAAGTAAAGGGGAACTCATAAGAGTAGAATTTAGAAAGATCATTCATACTTCATTGAACAGCTCTGTAGAAGGCGGAAAAACATTTTCACAAGCGTGTTTGACTGGGGCAAAATTTGCATTATTCCCGTGAGTGGGGTACGAGCAGCCATGGATCTACATGAGGTCAAACACAAGCCCTCTCCCTCCATGGGCTGCAGGTCAGAGCTCATGTACTCAGAATGAAACCTCACCCGCAGTCACCGCTGGCTGTGAAGGTGTCTTTACAAATTGCATGCTCTTCTCTGCAAGCCTTTATTTATTGCTATCCTTAAAATGTATCCTAAAGACAAGCAAGAACATGCCCCTGGCCAGGTCACCAGTACAAAGCCAGTCCCGACCTGTGTGGGTAGCATCCAAGGAAGGAGTATCCGGCAGCTTCGCAGTGAGCCAGGGCAGAGTTATTTAGACAGGATGGAGGAAGCAGAAGGAAAAGAACAACCGGGTACAAACAAACAAGAAATAATTCCAACTCAGGAATACAAGCTGATAAAAGACAACCTGCAAAAATAAGAAATCTAGACAAAAATGCAGGTGAATGGCAACAAAGAGCAAGTCTATTCCTGATGTAACTCTCCAAGCCAAAATGTAAAGCAGAATATGCAGCAACCAGCTATGAAACTCTACCACAGATACCAGAACTTAGCAATGACCTGGAATGTTTTCTTCATGGCCAGCAGTCCATCTACTAATGGACTGAAGTTTTTTCTCTTTGTGTTTGTTTCTTTTTCTGGGTTATACAGCACTTTCCCTGAGGTCAGTGAAATTTTAACACCCTTGTAATTTAAGTTACTTATTTCTCAAGTAAGCAGATAAATTAGACTACCGTAAACCAGAGCTGCATCTAAAGAAAGTGGCAGCTCTCCAGGTAAAAGAACCAGCCATCTGCTCCAAAAAAAATCTAATGAAACCCAGTGACAGATCACTTCACTCATTGAGAGAAACTTGGAACAGTGGGGCCGAAATCAGCCTCATGAAACTGGAGGAGTCGCACAAGAGAGAGGCTGTAAATAATCCAATGGGCAGTTACTTCATCATTTGCTTTGCCATGTGCATTCAACATCTACCGTAAGCCTTAATTTTATTATTATTGCTGTTGTTATTGTTAATAATAATATTCCTTGCTGATGTCTAGTTGCCAACTTTGAGGTGACCTTTAGTTGGTAAACCTTTTGGGTTTTGAGCATCACTACACAAAGGAGTGGATCAGACAGACTGAGAAAACAAGACCTTTCTATTTTGTTTCTTGGAGTGATTCTCCTGTTTAATGACTTCTCGGATAGCCAATTAGTCACGTTTGGAGTGAAGGTATTTAAGAGTCTAGAGGTTAATTAGAAAAACAACAGCTGACTGTACTGAAAGAGTTTAATTCAACTATACGAACAGAGACAAACTGTTTTCAACCAAGAAGATCTGTTTGGAGCTGGTTTGTGCTGGAATGTCACCCACACAAATCTTGTGAGAGAACATTAAGTGACAATACGCTCAAAATGATGAAGCTCCAGTTGGAACAAAATCTCTGCAGCTGAAAAAAAAACCCCAAAAACGCTTAAAGGAGGAAACATTTACATTCCGGTTTCTAATTTAGCTATTACTTCATTAAATATAAAAGTTTGGTGTAATTTTTGCAAACATCTTCACATAGTCTAAATTTCTTGTCACCACATTGGTTTTCTTCATGCTTTTCTCTTTTGTTTAAGCTCTTACCTCAGGCCTTGTTCCAGGATAGGGTGTTAATTCTTTAGACTGACTCTGTGTTGTAGACCAACTGGGAATCTAAAGTTAGGACTTTGCTTCTTAAAAAAAAAGAAATTAAATGTTTCTGTAAACAGTAGACTCGATTCTCTACAGCCCCAGGGCACCTGGACTAGTTCTTCCTTCTCCAGAACCTAGCCCAGTTTCCTTCTGTTGGCTGAAACTGGCGATGATGAACATATGAATAAGAAAATATCCCTCAAAAAACTATAGTAAAAAACAGTTTTGCTCAGGGCTGAAACTCCACTTCAAATACCTTACCCTCTAGCACTGTCATTTTCGCTCCCTACGACGAAGGCCTTAAACATACGCAGTGGAAAACCCAGCATCTCAGTGTGGAAGATGCTGAGAATCCAGATTGGGAAAGAGGAGTTTTCTCCACAAGACGCATTTCATAAAGGCGGAGATGCAACATACCCCTAGAGCCTGATCTTTCTGCTATTAGGAAAGTCATTGCTCTCGCTGCTGAATTGCTACATAAACAGTGCCTGCGGCTCCAGGGGCACCCTCGGGCTCCCCACCTGCTGAACAAAGGAAGACTAATTTTCTGTCTGTAGAAACAGGAGTGCATGGAGTCCCTGGGTGCTGTGAGCTACTTATAGCTGTGCTGCAGTAAGGAGGTTTCAGCTGTTTAAGGAAGAGTAAGAAGCGGGTAGGATCCTGTACTCCGGGATCACACTCCAGCACTCAGAAACGCTGCAGAGAAATGTGGAAAAATGCAGACAGAATTCAAAACAAAGCACCACAAACCAAAAAAAAACAGAGGATAAAGTCCTGGCTCTGCTGAAGCCAGTGTTGAAGAGTTTTCCCACTTACCTATGTTGCTGTTTTTCTCCAAAGACCAAGGTGAATGCAGAGATTTAACTCTGCAGATAGAAAACCAAACCAAAACAAAAAGATGATTGAATGAGGAATGCATAGACAGTTTTGAGAAAATACTACAATACAGACTCTGGTAAGATGCCGGTGATGCTGACTGCTGAAGTGCAAAGGGCGGGGGTTAGACAGACAAAGATCTCCATAAGGCTGGTTTGGGGTTGAAGTGTGCATCATTGCCAAAATCTGGCTTCCTATCTCCAAAGAAATGATAATGCTGACAAATAAATGAAAAAAAGCACAATGTGAGTCTTTATTAAGGCAGAGTGCTGTCAAAGTAAGGATCAATTTGCTAACTTTATAATGCCAGCCACACTGTGTGAAGTAAACGAATGCAAAAGTAGCGTATGAGAGGTGGGTACAGCAATCTGCCTATCAAGGCGACCAGTGTATTTGATTTATACATTTCTAACTATTATGTACTAAATACATTAAACAATTGAACATCCTTAGTTAGTTAGTTAGTTAGTTATTGCTGCTCAGGTGAATTCAATGTTTTTACCCTCTTGAATCTTTCTTGCTTGATCTCCGTTGAACTGTGATGCTTCATCTTGCACTAGATTCTAATACCAAAACTGTGTTCACCCATGCAGTAGAAGAGCTCCCACAGGACCTCACTGGGAGACAGGCAGTGGTAAGTGATGAGGTAGGAGTGGGTTTCAGTCAACTGGCATTTATGTGTGCTGTATATTTTATGTCTCTGAATTCAAGTAGCAATCACTTTAAAAAAAAAATAGTGCAATGGCTTTAATTAGAGGAGAACAGCAACAAGGAGCCTATAATTTAAAAAAAAAATAAATAATCCTGTAGTTGATGCAGTGAGTAGTGTCTTTGTCATAAGTCGCAGCGAGTCTGCTGTGCTCTTGGGTTAGGTTCAATCATCAGCCAGCTTCAAGGGCAATCACTTCTAATTAACAAGTCTTTTGAACTCTTCCAGGGAACATGGTCCAGACCTCTCAGGGACTATAACAACAGTCGGACATGCAGCTCTTAAGGTTGTCTGTCCCTTATGTCAGCTTTTTCCAAAATGCCTTCAGTACAATTAAATTAATGGCATTGTGGTTGCATTTTTGTGCCACGTGTCCCCCCACTGCCATCCAAGTCTTTCTCACTAGAGAACCACCTTCCATGCTGTTGGTAATTGCGCACACGTGTCCATAAACAGAGAAGAAAAAAAGGCCATGACAAGTGTCCAAAGACACCATCTCCTTTCCGTGCTTCAATGAGCAATATTAGGATTTGACACTAAAAGCACTTGCTGGAGCTGGGATAAATCTGACTGACCTTGTGGAGGCAGGTGGCATCCATCAAAAACCTTGAGTTAGAGTCAGGTGGCTGATTCTAATTTCAAAACAGCGTGTTTTGAAGACAGGGAACAGTGTATTTTGAGCTGAAAGTGGGTTGAAAGAGTAAACAGAGCCTTGCATCTGAGGTCAGATTTTTCTGATTTGTGGCGCTTTCAGGACCGAACTAGCAGAAACCCTTTTTGTGTAGAAATCATATAAATGTTTTTGTGATTAAAGAAACAAAGAACTCCAACATCAGTTACTCCTCCTAAGGTGCAGTATCGAATAGCCTCGCATGTGATTACTGCCCTTTGATATGCAGATACGGGGAGCTGCTATTCTTACCCTACTGTGTTTGCATTTAGCTTATGGAAAACACAAACAGGTTCTCCTTGTGCTCATCCCTCTCCCTGCCTCAAGGTTGCACAACCTCAGCAGATGGGCCATGGTCCTCAGGAGGAGGAGGCAGGTCTTGCTGTTGGCCATGGACACGCAGTTGCCCACACGAGGGACTCGCTGGCCTGTCAGCTCCTACCCTGGAGCATCACACACCACTCAAGGCCAGCTCATTCAATGAACTTATTTAAAATATTCCAGACCCCTTTTCATCTAACCCATAATTGATAGCTGACTTTTGCAAAGGGCAATTTAGCCAGGCATCAAGGGTTTAATCTTGGCTACATTATGAGCTTCCCTTCAGTCACATCAACCCCAGTGTCACAGGAGAGCATCCCTTGTGTCACGTCAACCCCAGTGTCACAGGTGAGCTTCCCTTGAGTCCAGTCAACCCCAGTGTCACAGGAGAGCATCCCTTGTGTCACATCAATAGACAAGCATCCCTTGAGTCTCGTCAACCACAGCGTCACAGGTGAGCGTCCCTTGTGTCACGTCAACACAGCCACCTGCCAACCCTTCCTCAGGAGTGGGAAAAAAACTTCACAAACTTCTACAAAACCAGACCCGCTTAGAAAAGAAAAATAAACTAACACTCGCCTCCCTGCGGTGAGCAATCCCTCGGGAATCCCAAGCAACGCAGGACCCGCGGGCGCGACGGGAGCCGGAGGCGGGACTCGAACCGGAGAACCCACAGCCCTTGGCCTCCACCCCACCCTCCGCGGGGACGGGGCGAGTCACGCATGCGCAAAGGCGCCGGTCGGCCCAGAGGGAGCACGCGGGCAACGCGCATGCGCGGTAGCTCCTGCCGGCCATGGGTGACGCGATGCGGAGGGCGGAGTCGGGCACTCAGGTGAGGTGATGGCGGCCTCCACCCTTCCTTCCTGGGTTCTCCTCAGCTGCGGGGCTCTGGGGAGGGTGAGGCGAGGCCCCAGACCGAGGAACTGCCGGGCACTTCCCCTCCGCCGGCCCCGAGGGGGTGGCTACGCCCGAGGGGCGCACCCGGCGTCCGCGTAGCCGCCGGTTGGGGCGGTGTGTGAGGGAAGGGGGGGAGAGAAGCCGCGCCTCTCCCGCCTCCGCCGCCCTTCCTTCTTCTCCCACCCGCCCTCTCTGTGAGGGAGGAGCGGGGTTCCCGTCCGAGGCTGAGGTGGGCTGAGGGGTGTTCGGTCGCCCTTGAAGCGTTTTGGGGTTCGCCGGAGGCTGGCTGAGGGCAGAAGTCCTGCCTTTGTGTCTGGGTTGAATGCCTGCCATGGCGCTTCCGTACCACACAGGGGGAGGCTGTTCAGATCTTCCAATAATTATTTTAGAAGTGTTTTTTTCCCGCTCCTCGACCGCTCCAGTCGTTGGAGAGGATGGGGGGAGGAGGAGGACTAGCGAGGAAGGCTTGGTTCAAATCACGAGTGTGGAAGGGGGAATTGCTTTCCTGCTTTTCTGAGAAAAGGGTGGGTTTATTGGTATGTTTTATTGTTTGTTGCTGTTTTTTTTTCTCAGCGGGTTGGGTTATTTATTAGTGACTCCTTGAAATCAGCAAGTTAATTACTTGGAGAGTTGAATATTAGAAATTGCTGGCTAGTGCACATGAAAATGGCAAAAACCTGATAATAAATACTGAATTCTTTCTGAAGCTCCATGGTTTTTCAGTGTGACTTGAATGCTTTAGCCCTTTGAACACTTCAAAAAAAACCCAAAACAAAACAAACAATCAAACAAAACCAGTAAGAGCTGCCCTTTATAAGGAAAAATACACAGAAATAAAGGACACAGGTTGTGCTCTGTGTCCAAGTGGGTAAATGCGTTTACGTGTCCACATGAGCTGTACTGGCAGGGAAGGCACAGGGATGGAACACGTTGCCAAACCTGAGCAAGGGAGGAATTGGTAACCAGTGGGTTAACAAACGTCATTGCTCATTAAAGTACATGGTCTAGGAAAAAATGGTAAAAGCCCATAGAACAGAAAATACTTAATTTAGAAGAACACTTCTCCAATGCATAAGATCAGATTTTAGTGAGAGGTATACTGAGACCGCAGTCTTGCACTCATTATTGAGTATAATTAATACAACAAATTAGAACTGCTTGCAAAACACCTTTGGTGTATCACAGTAAAATAAATGATAAATTGCTTGCATATGTCTTCATGCCCAAAGTTACGAAAGCTCAGTCAGAGTGGTTATAGTGGTTGAAAATTCAATTTTGTCTCATACTCAAGATAGGTTTGTATTTGTAAATAGCCTGTAGGTTGGCTCATAGCCTCTAACAGAGCTCCAGTATTTAATTTAAATTTCTTTAACATTTTAATGAAGTAATATCTCATTCCTGACAAGACCTATGTGTGTATGCTTACATTTATGCATAGCTTTGTTGAAACCAATATAGTGCAAGCACATAATGTATTATTCAGTAGGACTGTCCATATGCATATTTCTTTATTAAAAAGATGAAATCGATACATTATAAAAGACATAGTTGAAATATTTGAGCCCCATCAGCTTTGTCATTAATGAAATTTAACCCAACTATTGCCTGGCTCTTTGAGTATAGCTTTTCTCTACACGTAGCTGCACATATGCGCTGTTTCTTCCTCGTATAATTGCACTTCTGAAGAATACCTAAGATTGAAGACAAACCACCAGCAGGTTACTAAAAGGTGGTATTTTGTATAAAAGAACCTTATAAAAGAAGAAACATCTTCAGTTAAATTACAGAACCTGAAATCCCTACTATGTGACTGGAAATTGGTGGTTTTTTCCAAGCTGTTCCCACTCAGGCTCTCTTCAGCAGTGCTGTGAGAGCTTTGTCCACCACAAAGCTTGGGACACCTGATGTCCACCATCCAGATCAAACTTTAATTGCCTGTTGATCCCCCCTCCCACTCCTCATTTTACAGAAGAAAATGTAAGCAGGCAAAATGGAAACATGTCCCCTGGAACAGAACCAGGGTGGTGTTTGCTGATTTGGAAATACCCATGTTGTCCCTGTCTTCAATATCAGCAGAGGTGAGGGATTCCTGACTAGTGCCTCATCTCAGCTTTGCTTCCATCACTTCTGCTGTAGTGTGGACAGACCTTTGTTAGATTTGAAGGAAAACTGTTAGCTGTTTCTGCCAGGAACCCCATTGCTCCCAGCGTGACACTAATGAGGCAAGTGCCTTTGGAGATTCTGCTTCAGAACTCGGAAGTAAATATGAGTTTGATAAAAACACAGGTGTGCTATCATCAGTGAATTATCATAAATTACCTACACGAGCAGTGCTCAGAGTAAGCACCTGTAGTTATTTAAAATGAATATTTAAACTCATCATTTAAATAACCAAATATTCATATTTAAACGATAGCGATCAATCCACTGTATATTTCCAAAGCTCTAAATAAGCTTAAAGAAGTGGTATTCTAAGAGGAGATGGGGGCTTGTCTTTTCCAGAAGAAATAAACCTCAGAGGATGTATTAATTAATTTAGAAATAAATTTGGGGAGCAGAAGGCTGCAGAAATGACCAGCAGTAGTTGTGGGTCTCAGCCCCAACACTGCCATAATCAAGCCCCTGTGATCGCTGAGAGCCGGAGGGGTGCTTCCTCTGCTAAGAAATAAAGAGCATCAGAAAGCAGCAGCAGGCAGTGGTTTTCCTGTTTCTCTCAACTTCTACAGCCAGACAAGGGGGTGAGAGATTCCTGGCCTTTCTTCAGTGCTGGTGCAGCCTCTCCTCGCCGGGGGCCAGGTACAGGTGGCCACTTGCATGGGAGGGCTGCACATGTAGGGTCTGTGATGGCCCTTGTTATAGTTGCAAGCTCCTGGTTTACGTGCTCTCAAATCCATTCCTGTGCTCTTCTGTACGTGAGTCCATCTGGATTTTTGCCTTGCCCGGGTCAAGGAACCCTACTGGTTCCCAGAATATTCAAGAGTTCACCATGGGAGTGTTTTCTGCCCTGCAGAACTGTGTGAAACATAACAGGAGGGTCTGCAGATCCACAGCAAGGTCACTTCAAGTGTTTTTATGACCCTTCAGTGGATGTGTCGGAAAACTCCCCGGAATATGTGTGAACAGGCAAACAAAGGCAAACAGGTTGACATTTTCTTAATGGAAGGGAATGTTAAAATGTCAATGAAAATGTCACACTTAGATTCCCATCGTGACCACTTGAAGTAAATTCAGGGCCATTTAATGGAGTTTTATTCTACTGTTGAAGGCAAACACACACACAACTGTTTAAACAACTTTTAAGACAATTCAGAGCCGATATTGCTCATCAATGTGGCAGGGAGGAAAGCAAACGGAGCTGTTTTTAAAGGTGTATTCTCACTGCTCATTTGGTGACTGGCATTGAGGATGGGATAAAACTGAACAGGGTTTGTGTTGTTTGAATCTGTAAATGACAGCTGGGTGTCTCAGAGAACAAAACATGTGGCAGCAGGGTACGTGCTGTGGCAATGCTCTGAGCATCCCCATACATTGTGTGTATCAGTGCACATGGGGAACAGCAGCTCTAGCACTGGGTGAAAGGGTAGTTCTTGGTTTACGGATGTATGCCAGAACTACAAGTAACACAAGTTACGTGAATACCTGTCTACTTGCTATGCAAATACCTCTCAATTTAAGAAATTGTCCGTGAACTTTGGACTAATTTGTTTTAAAATGGTCTTTACAAGGGGCTTTGGAGGAACTTGCCTTACAAATTCGAGCTTGCTTTAGTCTTGCAGAACCACTGGTGGCTAATTACTTTTGATCATTCTTAATCCATACTATGTTTGAACAAGTAGCTATGATTTAATAGGATTTTAGTTCAGAAGAGCCCTGTATACTTTTTCAGATGAAATGTACATGTTTTTTCTTATAAATGCTCAGAGAGACTGACTCAGGAGACTAATGATGGAGCCAGTTGTTTGTTGGTGGTTACTACAGATGATCTTTCTCATTGTTCTGTGAAATGGCAGCACTGCTGTATACGTGAGGCGGTCCCTCTTGCTGGTCTACCCGTGCAGCTTTTTTTTTCTTTTTCTTTTTCTTTTTTTTTTTGTATAAGCTTTATTTCCCCTAATGTATATCCTCTCCTTACTGCCATTGAATCTGTGTGCTCATTGCTTGTAAGGATGGAACCTTCTGTTGCTGTAGTCCACAGTACAGGTTCCCATAAGTATTTTATGAAATCTTTAGCTGGGGCTGTCACGGAAAGCTCTCAGTTCTCAGAATCTTTTAAATTTCATTCCCAAGGTCCATTTGTTTGAGTTAACAGCGTGTCTCTTCTGTCTCTTCTTTAAAAGCTACTCGCTCGACTTGAGGGCAGAACTTCTCTGAAGAATCTTGAACCTTATCTGTTTGCTGAGGAAGGAGCTCCTGTTCATGGTAAAATTTTATCCCATTTATGGAAAAATGTTAGTGTAGAAGTATTCTCAGAGCAGTGTGACTGACATAAACATGCAAGTACGTTTTTTGGCCCTGGATTCAGAACTTCAATTGTTGATGTAGTTTTATGCAAACTAGATGAAATTAAATTATGCAAAATCACCCTTCCAAACATTATAAAATGGACTTTAAAATATCCACTTTATGGGTATCAAAATAGGTCTAGTAAGGGGTGAGTAAGAGGTGAGTAAATACCAAGCACATTGGTCTGTTTCTAGTAGTTTTACAGGGATTTGTTCTGGATTCTGTCATTTAACTTTTTTTTTTTTTTTTTAATCAGTGGTCTAAAAAACCACCTCTAAGTCATAACTGCAAAGATTTGCAAAGAACTTGAGGTTTAATAAATAGCAAAGAGTTCAGGGATATGGAGTGGTCTGGATCAGGCTGGAGAAGGGACATGAGCAAACAGTATTTTTCGATAAAGACAAGTCATCAAGCCACGCAGTCTTGGCCTGAAAAATCCTGATTATACTTAGCTGGAACTCTGGAATCAATCCATTATGAACATAGATACTAATCAGCTGAATGAGTTTCTGGATGTTGTTAGGATCAGAATGGCTTATAGAGGCCTTCAGTGAATAAATGAGAATTTCAAATTGCAGAAATTGGGCTACCTCCCAGTGATGCCAGTATAACAAGTTTAAGGTAGATTCCTCTAGCAAGAAGTTTTAACATCAAGATTGGATGTTTTAATGAAAGAAATTACCGAGCTAAACAGGAATTAGCATCCTTAGTAATTCCTTCCTTATTCAGGAAGTCAGACTGGTTTTCCAAACTGTGGAAATTCATGGATTTCACAATGGAAGAGACTCTTATTACACAAAAGTAGAAATATATGTAGTAAAAAAGAAGTATGTGTGGCAAGGGTCATGCTGTGAGATACTACAGATGTTAAATGTATGTATGAATGAATGGATTTCACATGAAAAGTATGTGGCTGCAATGGTTATCAACGTGCTTGTCTGCAGTTTGAATTTCCACAAATTACAGAAGGTTCAGAATAAACAGCAGAAAAAGCAATAAAAGGAATCAGGATAATTGGGCGAGAGATGATGCTTAGTCTACAAATGCAGTCACTGTGAGACCATTAGTATATTACTTTGCAGCACTTGAGAATACACTAGGGGTTTAGCAGTATATGATTTCTGCCCCTGAAAGTTTCAAATATGATATAACAAAGATAAAGGGCAGTGAAATACTGGTAAGGGAGCAGAGAAGATTATTTCAATTCTGAACTGCTTTGTTACCCACAAGGAGAACAACGAACCAGTAGTGAAATTGCATATGCTTCACAGGACTCCTCAATTCTTAACAGCTTTTTCAAAAGATGAGATATTTTTTGTTTTGAAAAAATGCAGTAATAAAAAATGCTCATCCTTCAGCCTGTTGGAGTTTTTTGAGGGTTTTTTTTATGAACTTTATACAGAAGAAACAAATGTTTGAGACTAAGGTGTCCATGTTCTGGTAGAACAGACTGTAAAAAGCCTTCCTGGGGGTCAGTAATTGCCCTTGTGATCACAGTCCATGGCATTACATATTTCCATTCGTGAAATTGTCAGCTTTGATCTTAAAGCTAAGTTAGGTTGTTTGTGTCTGTCCAAAGACTGTTCCAGAACCTTAGTTCTGAGATGGCTCAAACCTTCTAAATTTATCACTGCTTTCGCTGTGCCAACATGGTCATCGAGCTTCTGAAGCACGTTTTTTTATTCTCTATTGGTCATGCTTTTTGGCTGATGTTAGTGAAGCTGTGTAATGTATTAGCACAGGTCTTTTAGCTTTACTTAAATAAATGGAATTCACCTTTTATTACATTATTTGTCTTTTAATGCAAAAAGTATTTAAAGACATTATTTGTCTTTTCTTTTTATGTGAGTCCATGTGTTATTTGGATGTGTGTTCTTATTATCCAGTCCTAAATCCCTGTTGACGACTGACCTCTCCATCTGTCATGAACTTGACTTTTAGTAGGTCACTGGGGAATACTGCAATACATTGCCCATGAAGTCCGTACTGAACAGCCCTTAACTTCAAGTGCTATGATTAAAGCAACACGAAGGCCTAAATTATTCTTCTTCCTGACGGTATTTGAAAAAACCAAACAAACATATATATGAAGTTTCATTAAACTGTCCAAACTTGACATCATCGTTAAGTGCTTGTAACACCTAAGTCAGGGTACTATAAAATGGGAACAGGTAATATAGGTACTGCTGTGATATTCTAGTCACTGCTTCTAATTATAATGGACTTGCATATTTAGGAATCTGTAAGTATATTAATTACATACCATTTCAGCCCTTCTGCAATGGAGCAAAAGTGACACGAGCTTTAAATAATCTTCCACTATGGCCAGTCATATTTCTCCTGTGCCACTGGTATGAAGGTGTGGGTGGCAGTATAAAGCTCTGATGTTCAGCAGCAGTATGGCACCCAACATTAACTTGGAATAAATATTGGGCCTTTCAGCTTCACTTAAGCATGGCACAAATACTAGTGACAGCTTCCATGCAGGATTGTAAATTCCTAGTGCAGTGACCTCCAGGTGTCTGAGGATGTGAAACCTGCAGAGCTGTTGCTGAGGCTTCTAATAGCCTGTTTGTAACTGCAGCGTCAGAAAATAGTTTAGCCAGCATCTGCCAGTGTAATGATTACAGGCAAAACTTAAGGCTCTTCTCATTCAAAAGATAATATGGAACTGGTGACCAGGACTGAGCACAATGTTTCTGTTAAAAATCTATTAGTGTTACATAAATACTGACGTTTATGCAACATACTTGAGTTTTTCCTGTATTGCTGTTGCATTGCAGTGGACTATTGTACTCTTTAGTCTGAGCGCAGTGGCCAGTTGAAGCTACCGTGAGCCAAGGGATGTCTTGGGTGACTCCTTAAAACATACTTCTTGAATTTGTCAGTGCTGAATTTCACACTAAGTCATCCTGCTTACACGTGTTTACACGTCTTGATCTTTTAAATCTTCACAGTTTTTTTTAAAAGATTTTTTAAAATCTTAACAGTGTTTATTAACCCAATTAATTTGTCTTCTATGTGTTTTGCCAAGCTAAAGGAATGTTCATCTGCTGCTATTTTTAACATTGGGCAACACCAATTCTAATGGGAAAATTTCCCATTAACTTTCTTCCATGTTAAAGTGTGTGTTGCTACTCTGCCTCTCAGAGTTACCCTCCCATAAAAGTATCTCTCTTTACTAATCCTCCTTTTGTAGTATTTTGACATTAATGGATGATTCTAGTACTGATCACTAAGTTTCTCCCATGACCTTTTGTGATGGTATCAAAGACTTCTTGAAAACAGTGCTGGCCACGCTTCCTCCTCTGCTGTGTCATGGTTTGCCCTCTCTGATCCAGAAGGATGAATTTCCCCTCTTATCTTACTGAAACAGCCTGGTGGCTAATTTAATAAAACCCTACATTTATAGATGTTGCTATAAATGGTTTCTGGTTTGCACCCGTTCTTCTTGTGGGCAGCCTCTTCGATAATCACACAGGCACAGAAATCCCCAGCTCCCTTGAGGTTTTCTTACAGTCCAAGCTGTTACTCTTTTCAGAGTAACTCAAGTGTTTTGGTCAAACTACAACCTGGGTGTGTATCTCGTTCAACAATTTTGAACAGGCTTTGAAGGGTGTCTTGCTGTTGAAATGTATGAACAACCACCAGAAAAACTCCTCTAAGAATGAGTTTTCATTCAATGGAGAATTTTTACTTAAATAAATGTATTAGTTCTGCCAATAAAAGCTCAAGCTTTACAGCTCACTTATGTAAAGTTTTATAGGAGGTAGCACATAGAAATCCTGATAAAACGTCTTCAAATGGATAATCAAGCATTTCTTTCAATTTCTTTGACTCATTACCAAACAGTAACTCAGATTTGCCCACTGCTGCTTCTGAGTGCCCATACAGACTGCTGTTTCTCTTTAACAAGTCGTATTTTTCTGTAGAGGTTGGTGGAGCAATCTGTATTGCACAGTGGCTCGATTCAGCTCTTGGTCTGGATTCAGAAATGCCAGTCAGGGTGGCAGAAGTCTTGTGCCAAAGCCGGTGGCACAGAGAAGATACGCTTATGCCTTATGCAACTATCACAGAATCATAAATGAGTTGGAAGGGACCTTAAAGATCATAGAGATACAACCTGCAGGGACACCTCCCACTAGAACAGGTTGCTCAAAGCCCCATCCAGCCTGGCCTTGAATACTCCCAGGGATGAGGCATCCACAACTTCTCTGGGCAACCTGTTCTAGTGTCTTACCACCCTCACAGGAAGCTATTTCTAGTATCTAATCTAAATCTCCCCTCTTCCAATTTAAAACCATTACCCCTCATCCTATTGCTCCACTCCCTGATAAAGAGTCCCTCCCCATCTGTCCTGTAGGCTCCCTTTAGATATTGGAAGGCCATTATAAGATCTCCCTGGAGCCTTCTTTTCTCCAGGCTGCACAACCCTAACTCTCTCAGCCTGTCCTTGTAGGAGAGGTGCTACAGCCCTCTGATCATGTTTGTGGCCCTCTGCTGGTCCCATTCCAACAGGTCCATGTCCTTCCTGTGTTGAGGACTCCAAAGCTCTTCTAAAATACTCCAATAGACTTGAAATATGAGGGAATGACCTACCCTGCACATTTAGGAGGAGTTTTCCCAAGCCGGTATCTTACCCTAACAGGGTGTGGCTGTGACACTGGCACTGTGTATGTGACAGCAGAGCAGCTGCTGGCTGCAAGTGGCAGAGTTGGGCATTACAGAATCACAGAATATCAGGGATTGGAAGGGACCTTGAAAGATCATCTAGTGCAATCCCCCTGCCGGAGCAGGAACACCTAGATCAGATCACTCAGGAACACGTCCAGGCGAGTTTGGAATGTCTCCAGAGAAGGAGACTCCAAAGCCTCCCTGGGCAGCCCCTTCCAGTGTTCAGTCACTCTCACTGTGAAGAAGTTTTTCCTCATATTTAACTGGAATCTCCTATGTTCCAGCTTGCATCCATTACCCCTTGTCCTATTGTTGGATGTCACCAAGAAGAGCCTGGCTCCATCCTCCTGACACTTACCCTTTGCATATTTATAAACTGAACAGGAAGAGAAAATGAAGATTTCTGTCATAGAAGTGTAGTCATCTTTCATCTCAAAAGTTGGAAGAGCCATTCAGAACCAATAAGTAGGGGTTTGGCAGGCAATCAAGCATCTTAATAAATTTCAAACATTCAAAATTCAGGAAAATGGAACTGCAGTTGTGGAGCAGCAGGAATTTCATTGTGGGGAGGCGGGTGTCCAAGTGTCACCGAAACGTATAGAATTGTCACGTCAGGTGTAAATTGCTTTCAAGGCTTGCAATGAGTGAAGCAAGAGCTTAGTTTCTTCCCCAGCACCCTCCCACCCTCATCCCAAGCTGCACCTTCACATAACGCACACTTGTGAACAAGGACATCCTCCGGAAGTTGAGTAATGACTTGAAGAACCCTGTGAACTCCAGCAGGCACAAACACGTTTAGCTAAAGTTGCAATTAATTCTCTGCTCTTGCATCCCCCCGATGAAAAGCTCTTAATGCCATTTGCACTTGGCAAGGCCAGAGAAATCTCTCACCTTCCTGCAATTACAGTTGTGTATTCTCCTTATGCACGGCTTTCCCCTTCTGCCTACGATCCAGAATTTTATTTACCCACATGGATCAGGCAGTTGGGCTGAGACCATTTATGGGCAGAGATCCTTTCCCTCAGCCAGTCACGTCGTTGCCTGGTGCTCAAGGCGCCCGTGAGTCCCCCTTGTCAAAAGAAGCGGTTTGATGCCATCGTCGCCACAGAAGAATAGAAGTGCTGAATAGGTATGGAGGTGTGCTCTTCACTGGTCAGATTCCTCTTCGTACCTTGTCACACATGGCTTACAACAAACAGAGCACTGGAGGACGGTCTGTGCTATAAAAACAGATGTGCCAACACAATCTGCACCTCTAATATACCAACTTCTGTTGTTGGTTTTGTGCACTTATTGTAAATAGGTGGTTTCTCAGTCACTTTTGTGTAGCAGCTTAGCCTTTTTGGCCTTCACCTACCTATAATGATAGATGAAATGTGGTTGCCAGTCTTAGATGCTATTGGCAGGGCTTTTTTCAGCCTTTGTCCTCAGTTGATTTTTCCCCTTAGAGGCCTTTCTTGGAAATTGAAATTTCTCGTGGCAGGTTCTAATCCAGATTTAAACAATTTTGTGAATATCAAGCTTTAAAAAACGTGTTTTCCAGTTAGTGGAGTTCATATTAGTTCAGTAAACACTGAAAACTGAGCTATAAATTCCCTTACCAGACAGCTTGTTGCTTTGTTTTTAAACAGGAGACGTCATTGAATTCCACGGTGCAGAAGGGACGGGAAAAACAGAAATGCTTTATCACCTAATAGCCCGCTGCATCATCCCAAAATCAGGAGGAGGACTGGAGGTAGAAGTCATGTTCATTGATATGGACTACCACTTTGATATGCTTCGTCTTGTTACCATTCTGGAGAACAGACTGGCGCAAAGGACAGAAGAAATGATAAAGCAATGCCTGGGAAGGCTTTTTCTTGTGAACTGCAATAGTAGCACCCAGTTACTTCTCACTCTCTACTCTTTAGAAAACATGTTTTGCGCTCACCCTTCTCTCTGCCTTTTGATTTTAGATAGTCTGTCAGCTTTTTACTGGATCGACAGAAGCAATGGAGGCGAGAGTCTGAACTTGCAGGAGATGAACCTGAAGAAATGCGCCAACTTTCTTGAACAGCTAGTGAGGGAGCATCACTTAGTCCTCTTTGCAACGACACAGACACTGATGCAGAAATCTACAAGCTCTGCAGAAGGCTTCTTTCCTTCAAAACTCCAACCCGAAGCTGATACAGACTACAGACCTTATCTTTGTAAATCATGGCAGCACATGGTAACCCACAGGGTATTTTTCTCTAAGCAATGCAGTTCTGGCAACAGCAAAGGTTTTACAGTCGTTTCTTGCCACCTCAAAAGAAACCATGTAGTAAAACGTTCATTTAGTGTTGCAGAATGTGGAGTTCAGTTTTAACTTCAGTTTGTTTTTTAAATGTATAGCAACTGCTAGTGCCTGAGGCCTAGTTGGGTCCAAAGGGGTTTTAGTACCTTTTAAACAAGTTGGTTGTTGCTGGCTGACTCAGAATTTTTGTCACCATTTTCTTAAAAGTGAGTGAAAGGCAGGAAATGATAAAATTTGTGAACTACTGTAGACGTTTGGTCCAAATTAGCGAAGGATGTTGAAATTACTTGTTTGTGCTTGGTGCATAAAGAGATTAAATCAAGAAAATTATAACCCAAGACATTTTAAACTCCTAGTAGCGTTCTAACCGATCTAACTGATGTGATAGGCAGCCAAATGCACCGATTGCATTTCTGGGTCTTAACTGCTGTCCAGTCCTCCTCTTCCAAGCTACAGGAATAGGAGCCTACTTGTCCATGAGGGAGACTGCAAAAAGGCTTTTGCTCTTTATAAATATTGGTCTTGATTTATTGCCAGTAGCCCAGGGCACATGAAATGCATTTTTGTGACTTTGCCTGAAGAAGAGGATTCATTTTCACAGTCTGCTCAGTGTTGGTGATCCTGACCACGCTTCTCCAAGCTTGCAGCCTCTCTTGGAGAAACAAGAAGTGGAAGAGTTTTGACCCTTAGAAACAAGTAGGTTTGAAGAATCTACAGCTATCATAGAAATGAAGGCCTGATTCCCATTAGTGAAGGAAAACTGAAGCCCCAGCTCTGAGTACCCCTGAGTCTGTGCCACACGCAGCAGGGAGCTTAGTCTTTGAAAATAGCACAGTGTGGTTATGGGTTGTTTTGGGTGTGGGGGGATTGTTCTTTGTGGGGTTTGGGTTTTTTTCAGTTGTATGTACAGACATCATTTTTTCTCTTCCCTCCCACTTCTTTCCCTTCCCCCCCCTCTCTCTAAGAAATCCAGGAATGCCATGCCTCTGGTCTTTACCAGTATGGATCTGCCACTTGTAGAACATCGGTGTGCAGGATTTGGCATGCAACGTGTTGCAATTCTGGCAAAGAAGATTCAGAACTTATGGGAAATGCCCTACAGTTCTGGCAAAGCATACCATATTATTTATTAACCTAGAGTGCCCTTTGAAAGCTTCAAAGTGCTTTACAAGAAAGAAAATTGCACACAGAACATTCTTTAATACAAAAACTTACATTAGCTTACAAATTTAAATTACTCCAACAAGGGGGAAATATTTCTCACAGCAATATTCGTTCGGTCATGTTGCACAGCATGTTTCCTAGTTTAGATTGAACAGATTATTAACAAAAATGCATATTAAGAAGAAGTATCTAGCTCAGTATCTTTTTGAGGAAGGTGCCTAACAAACTCTGCTGTGTGAGGTACTTACCTCTTCGTTTCCTGACTTCTGAATCCAGCTTCTTTGAGCCCAGTGTCTACCTGGAATCCCAGCAGTGTATGGTTTAGTGTGTGCACCCAGACTTCTGCAGATGGTCCTGGTAGCGTGCCCTGTACTCTTGTCTGGAGAATTTGGCTGCACTTTTGCAAAGATGCCCAGTGTCCTCCCTCTAAGAGCAGCCGGTACCAACCGTCTGGGCAGGAGTGTGAGGATGATGGGCTCCCTCCAGCCCAGCCTCCTGCAGCACCGGGAGCTCCTGAGCAGAGCCTGCGGGCAGACCGGCCTTGGATGGCCCTTGGTCAGACCTGTCCTCTGTGGACTCATCCAATCTCTTTTTAACTTGCTTCACCCTCTTGGGTCCCGCCCTGGCTTTTCCCAATGAGTTCAGTTTAATTACTCTTTCTGTGGGAAAACTTGGGTTTTTTTTTCCCCTCTCCTTTTAAACCTGCCGACTGATGGATTCTCCACGCTGACAGTTCTCCTCCTGTGGCACACGAGCAAACCTGGCCACTTCAGCATCTCAGCAGAGACAACAAGTGTACAGACTGTCATTTCATTGGTGCTTTCTCTTTCATCAACACCAATATTGGCTTTATTTCAGAATTTCCCCAAGTACCCAAACAGATGAGAACCAAACAAAACCATTCAGCCTAGACTGGACCCACATTAGGTGGTTTGACGTGAGTAGATGCTCCCACTGGGAACTAGGATGAGAGATGTGCATTTTTTGGTAAAAAACTAGGAAGATTCAAGTAGAACTACAAGACTTTTAAATGTGAAAATGATAGGACTGCATAATTTCTCTACAAAAAAGCAAGCCATCCCTTTTCCTGTCAGAGAATACGGCTCCACTGAAGATTAACTGCTTTGTAAAATCATACTTGCTAAAAATTCTGCTTGAGATAAAACAACGGGAACGGTCTGGCATTCCTGTCTGGAGAAAAAAAACAGCTTTTATATTCTTCACAACGTAATTTTATCTTTTGCGTTGTGCTAGAAAATAAATGCCCACATTGAAATGGAGCCAAAGCTCTAATGGATCAAAACGAGCACCTCAGGAGATTCTGCCATTCCCCACTTTTATTTTTGCTTTGACTGCAGACGGATTTTTTGGTAATTCCCTGGTAATGGTGACATCCCAGCTCTGCCCGTTTGTTCGGGACGCACAGAGGCGCCGAGCATCCCCGTGTCCCTGCGGTATCCTGGCAGGAGGGAGAGGCCGTGCTCAGCCTGGGCAGGCACTAACCTTACCCTCTGCCACAATTAGAGCATTTGGAAAAACGAACCTTGAGGATACACGTCTAAGAACGAGGCAGCGAGGAAGCACCTGGGAAGCAGCAATTCTGCTTGTGCCTTAATTACCTGTGGGTATTAAAAACGCCTTTTGCCATTTTTAAAATGGAGAATTTTCTCCGTTAAAACGACATAGAAACTGTAGTTGGTGCAGACTGCGCTTCCTCCTCCTTAGCCAGGAACAGTATCTTAAACATAGCCTTGTATTCAGTGTATAATACCAAATGCAAAGTCCTCTTTCACTAGACCTAAGTCACCGCCCAGTCTCCAGCTCACGCTCTAACCCAGAGCGACCGGTGCTGCCTCGGCTGGCTCTCCCAGGGAGGAGGCCCCTTTGGGCTTAGCAGCCCTGTGCCGCTGGCTATCGGCCCTGCAACCAGGAGTGCCACTGCCTATCGTTAAGTGTGAGGACAGAAGGCGTGTGTTCCTCAACTCCAGTGTATCCATTCTTAGAAAGGCAAACCCTTTCACGTCAAGTTCTTCAGCTCAGTGGTGTGTTACTAAGGCTTTTGTAGCAGAGGAACTTCTTACAGTCCTTACACGTTTGGGTTGTTGCTTCATATGCAACACGGGATTAAAGCAGCAACCTTCAAATGAAGAGGAACCGGCTCCCCCTTTTTTCCCCATCCTTTTGATAATGAGAGAGCAAAAGCAAATGAAGGTATTTTGCAGGTTTTATATTTATTTTTAAATAAGCCGGTATTTCTATGGACACCTGGAAAGAGAATGGCATTTCTATACTCTGCAAACAGGGTTTTGTATTCCTAGACTTTTTAATAGAACAAATAAAACACAAATAACAGTTTGCTTGGTTTAAATTTCTGCACATAAAATTCAAGCTTCCATCTTCTTCATGCAGATGACACTAAGTTGGGTGGGAGTGTTAATCTGCTTGAGGGCAGGGATGCTCTACAGAGGGACTTGGACAGACTANGGAGTTGGGGTTGTTTAGTTTGAGGAAGAGGAGGCTGAGGGGAGACCTCATCACTCTCTACAACTGCTTGAAAGGGCATTGTAGAGAGGTTGGTGCTGGTCTCTTCTCACGGGCAATGAGCAATAGAACAAGAGGGAATGGCTGCAAGCTGCAGCAGGGTAGGGTTAGGCTGGACATTAGGAAAAAGGTTTTCACAGAGAGAGTGGTCAGTCAGTGGAATCAGCTGCCCAGGGAGGTGGTGGAGTCACCCTCCCTGACTGTTTAAGAGTAGATCAGATGTGGTGTTGGGGGATCTGGTGTAGGGGAGAACTTGTAGAGTAGGGCTGATGGTTGGACTTGATGATCCCAGGGGTCTCTTCCAACCTAAATGATTCTATGATTCTATGATTCTTACATAACTGACACCGGCCAGTTCCTTTTCCATAGAGTTTGGAAATGGCAGAAGATAAAGGTTCCTGTGTGGACACATACCTGCAGTTGTGTTTTTACTGGAGAGTACTGGACACGGTGGGAAGGCAGTACTGGTTTGATGGCTGCTGGACATGAAGGCTTGGACCGTGTCCTGGACGGGAACGTGACACTGCAGTTCTGTGGCTGCTCTAATAATTGTCTCTTGAACCTCTTTATTCAGGTGTGGTTTTGACAGGCAGATGTTGTACCGGGGCAATGGGCAACATCATTTTGTGCTCAGCAAGCCTTACACCAAACTTAATGCCCACCTCAGGAGAAGGCCAGGCCAGGCCAGGCCACCCAGCTGGAGCCTGTGGAGGGAGCTGCAGTGACTGCTCACCTGTGTAAAAGCTGCAGATGCTTTCAACGGGTAGACAACCACGGACCAGCACACCAGCACGGAGTGGAGCATGTTGTAAAGAAGGGGAAATGCTGGAAGAGCTTTTGGCAGTAGAAAAAACTCAAAGGGGGGAGAAGAACAGACACTGGATCTGCTTCATCTTCTGGGTAGAGAACTCCAGTGCCCTGCAGCAGCCTCTGGAATTAGAGGTCTGGCCATCCCTGAGTGTGGAAGAAGATGGGAGGATGGCACTGAGCCACTGATGTACGGGTAGTACAAGAGAAGGATTCTCGGGCTGCTGATGAAGATGTCTAACATGAGAATGCTTTCAGATACAAAGCTGTCCATAACTGACCTGCGGGCTCTTCCCACCAAGGGACGAAGCCGGTGATGGATTCGACTGTGTAGATGCTGTATTGCCTATTTAGAATGAAGATTTAAAACCCTGCTCCTCTGGACCCAGGAGGAATTAAATGTCAAAACAGACTCCTCTGGTTTTTAAGAAGATAGTACATTTTTCCCCTGCAGCTCTAGGCGTCTGCCCAGCAGTCAGCACGTGGCTCCAAGAGCACCCACAGCTTTCAGTGTCAGGACTGTGCTTTACTGGAAGTGGGTAGTTTCCTCCTTCGCTGAGAGCTTATATACATACGGTCTGTATTACCAGTGCAGACTGGGATAGCCCAGTAGGAAATACTGAAGCCGTGTGACGCATCAGCGTGACTGGAAGATGGCTTTGGAGACTTCCTCCGGTGTGCAGTCACGGGTAACGTCACGCTGGAGCGGGTGATTTTGAAGAACTGTGGCTGTGATTGACTCCCCTTGGGGAAAGTCTGGCAGCCGTCCCTCTGCTTTCCCACACTTGCTTTGCATCCTGTCGCCATACCTGCGTGGGCCCCAGCGCTCGGGGATAGCAGTGACAAGATGTCACCGCCTTGCCAAGTGCTGGTGCACTGCCATGTTCTGGATCTTGGCACCCTCATACTGCAGGAACTGGCACAACCACTACAGCCTTTCATTTAAACCCTTTGCCAGGATTCTTTCTCACCCATCTAGCTGGGCCTGTGCTATGGACCTCCCAGCCCTGTGGGGAGGGGTGGAAGAGAAGAAATCTCGGTTTCTCAGCATAAGAAGGACAAGATTTTTAGGCCATTGTGACAAAAGAGAGACCCAGCCAGGCCATGAGGTTCCCAGCAGTGGCAGGTGAATGTCAAGGCCTCAAAGGTGGCTTGGTGAAGATGGAGGGACACACTATGTCACCCTTAGCAACTGTCCATGTTATGATGAGGTGAATAGGATCTTTGACTTGGCTATGTCTCCTGTGAAGACAGGCTGAGGGAGCTGGGGTTGTTCAGCCTGGAGAAGAGAAGGCTCCAGGGAGACCTTAGAGCAGCCTTCCAGTACCTGAAGGGAGGTACAGGAGAGCTGGAGAGGGACTCTTTGTCAGAGTAGTGACAGGACAAGGGGTAACGGCTTTAAGTTGGAAGAGGGGAGATTTAAATTAGATACTAGAACGAAATTCTTTCCTGTGGTGGTGGTGAGACACTGGAACAGGTTGCCCAGAGAAGTTGTGGAAGCCCCATCCCTGGGAGTGTTGAAGGCCAGGCTGGATGGGGCCTTGAGCAACCTGCTCTGGTGGGAGAGGGATTGGATCTCTATGATCTTTAAGGTCCCTTCCAACTCTAACCATTCTAGTCTATGCTATGTGCATATCCTCCCACTCTAGCACACTGCTGAGAGAGGAGAGCGTGCCATGGAGGCCAGCACTGACTCCTAACTGGACCTCAGCAGGTTCCCCACAGAGTATTATATAAAAACTGTCTGTTGCAAAGCTGAGTAACGAATGAGAACGTATTAATTTCTCATCAGCAAAGCCATCAACTGGCACAGCCAAACCATCCCAAAGCTGGGCACTAACTACTGCCCAGACTGATGCGGGAAATGAGATGGGAAGAGGCAGAGAAGAGGGGAGGCTGTTTGGGGAACTCCCTAAAGGATGGGAGAAAGGAAAGCTGTTGGTCATCAAAAGATGGTGTGCAAAGGGCTCCATTTCACTCAAGAGCCTCTAGAGAAATGCCCACAGAGATGAGGAACAGCTTAGCTGGAAACAGCAAACAGACTCTAACATGGTCAAGAGGCTGCAGGAGCAGCCAATGTCTATGATGAAGAGGAAAACCCAGCCAGAGAGGGCACACCACCAGAACTGCTGCTCTCCTCTCAGCTCTTCTGTCCCAGTGGGAACAGCACGTTGCCACTTGTAGCTCTTGTCAGAGCTCCTTCCAGCTGGAGATGGGACACAGGTCAAGCCCTTCTGGCTGGTGGGAGGCCACCCTGTCCCCATGCCTGCTGAGCAGTCCTGCCTCATGGTGGGGAGCTTTCGCTTACAAGGTTGTGACTGAACTTTCCCTCATCCCTTATTTGAGCACCGTACCTTTATGGTTCTGCAGCGGGACTGCTGCCAGCGTCTGCACCGCCACTGCCATGTGCTGCCATGGCACTGCTCTGACAAGAACATCACAATTTGTGAACTTATACATGGCTTGTATTGTCACCCATCAGGGAAAAAATACATAAAACGATGATATTAATAAAATTGATAAACAACCTCAGGAAATGGTCTCGAGCAGGTGCACAGGCAGCCAAGCCACAGGAGCCAGCACAGGCAGGCGGCTGAAAGGAAGGGACTCGCCATCTTTGAAATCCACAGGGCTGTTCCAGCCCCGGTTACTCTGCCATCCTTCAAAATCCACGAGGCTGTTCCAGCCACGGTTACTCTGCCATCCTTCAAAATCCACGAGGCTGTTCCAGCCACGGTTACTCTGCCGTCCTTCAAAATCCACGAGGCTGTTCCAACCACGGTTACTCTGCCATCCTTCAAAATCCATGGGCTGTTCCAGCCATGGTTACTCTGCCGTCCTTCAAAATCCATGAGGCTGTTCCAGCCACTGTTACTCTGCCATCCTTCAAAATCCACGGGGCTGTTCCAGCCACGGTTACTCTACATCCTTCAAAATCCATGGGCTGTTCCAACCACAGTTACTCTGCCATCCTTCAAAATCCACGAGGCTGTTCCAGCCACGGTTACTCTGCCATCCTTCAAAATCCATGAGGCTGTTCCAGCCACGGTTACTCTGCCATCCTTCAGAATCCACGGGGCTGTTCCAACCACGGTTACTCTGCCATCCTTCAAAATCCACGGGGCTGTTCCAACTCTGCCATTTGTGGCAGACCATCTGCGGTTACTCTGCCATTCTGCTCACAACAAACTGTACAGGTTGAGTCTGCGCAGCCCTTCCCATTGATTTATGTGACCGGCACCCACACTCTGAGCACTTGAAGCCTGAAGTCCTCGCCTAAAGATTACACCCTCAGCCTCTCCATCCCTCGGAGCAGATGCACAGCAGTATTTGCTAGCACAGTTGTCCTTTCCATGGAAGTGTCCCATGGGATGCCATAAGCATCTTAACAACTGGCTGAACTTTCTCCTTGGCTCTCACAGGTGTGGTTAAGTGGAACAGCAGCCGGTTCTAGCTGGAGGCCAATAGGACTTGGAGCCTTCAGGAAAGGCTTCATCTCCCACCAGGGCCTCATCTCCCACCAAGAGAGTAAGTGGGACCTCCCTGGACTCAGAAGGTAAATCCTGATGTGCCGTTTTCACCATGTTCATCACAGTAGCTAATTAGCCTCTCCCAGCAGTGGAAACAGCAGGTTTTGACATTTCTCAGGTCTTTGCTGGTTGCAGATTGACTCACATGGACATCAGCAAATCACCCCAGCGACCGACCACCACCAGTACAGCCCAAAGGAGTGTTTCACCCGAAGGCACCCGCTGGGAGGTCCAGCACAGATAGATGTTCCTCCTGGCTCATCTCTTCTCTAGAGCACAATGCTCCAATGTGGTGGCAGCGGCTCCTAACCACAGCCCTGCAGTACAGAAACCACCAAGTAAACAAGTTCCTCAGCTCCACACACGGCTCTGGTCTGGTGGGACCACGGGCCTGTGTTTTGCCTTGAAATCACTTTTGTTTTGTAAAGAAACTCAAGTGGTTTTGCTGCTCTGACTGAAGGCCAGAGGTTGTATCTACCAGTTTTGGTGACATTTTCCCCAGGCCTAGGAGTACTGGCCATGACCCGAACGTTAACGAGTTCCAGCAGCACAGCAGAGGGTGGGGATTTCAAAACAGGTTTTTCTTTGGGGGGGTTTATTGCTGCTACTGATATCTCTTCCAGGAAACAAAATTTCCCAATACTTCCTTTTCTGGGAAGTCATATAATGTGTGTGGTATCCTGCCCTNCCCGAAGGCACCCGCTGGGAGGTCCAGCACAGATAGATGTTCCTCCTGGCTCATCTCTTCTCTAGAGCACAATGCTCCAATGTGGTGGCAGCGGCTCCTAACCACAGCCCTGCAGTACAGAAACCACCAAGTAAACAAGTTCCTCAGCTCCACACACGGCTCTGGTCTGGTGGGACCACGGGCCTGTGTTTTGCCTTGAAATCACTTTTGTTTTGTAAAGAAACTTGTAAAGAAAAGGGAAGGGAAGGGAAGGGAAGGGAAGGGAAGGGAAGGGAAGGGAAGGGAAGAAAATTCTGCAATGTCTGAAAGGCAAGAGTAAAACTGTGAAGTATTCCTTCTGAATTTGCACTTTTGCATACACAGAGCAGCGGAGTCACTGCCTGAAAACGGAAACACGCAGACCTGGAACACCGAGGCTGATTTTCTAGATCTCATGATCCCGCAACAGGTTTTCTCCAGGAGCAAGGTCTAGCTTCTAGGAAGACAAAGGCAACACAAATGAAGGTGCTTTCTGTTCAGATCAGAAATCACCACATGCCAGTGTTAAAGTTCAAAATGTGCTGAGTTCCCAGTATTTAAAACTGGCAACTGGCTAATCTCTGCTCTGGAGGATTCCCGTGCCACAGGTGTCCTGCCATTTATTTGAAGCCATACCCTGGCTTGGGAACCAGGTAGGATTTCAGACTCTCTTCCCAAACACCACTCAGCATGATTATGGGGTAGGATGTACTAAAACTAAAACCTTAATTCATCCCCCAACTGAAACACACAGTTTGCAGCCTCTAGGATTCTTGTGAACAGCAGCTCACGGAGAGGACAGAAGGCGTTTCAGCTTGCAAAGCCATCAGGGTACAGACCAGAACACTCACAGGCGATGGAGAAACCCTTCAGCTCCAGGCAGTTTAATAACAACTGGAAGCAAGGTATGGGTTCTTACACTGTGGTCTCCCATCCCTGATTTTCTCCCTGTCTTCAACAGCGTGTCAAAGCTCAGAACAGTGCATCTCCCCATGCCAAAAGAAGCCTTTTGTAAACCACAATAAGTACAGGCAGAGACTGGGAGCCTCATCTCATGGACTTGCCTTGTTTTCCTGCAGGTTTCCTTCTGGGTGTCAAGAGGAAGGGACCAGTCTTTTTTCAGTGGTGCCCAGTGAGAGGACAAGAAGTAACGGGCACAAACCTGAACATAAAAAGTTCCATCTGAACATGAGGGTGGCAGAGCCCTGGCAGAGGCTGCCCAGAGAGGTGGTGGAGTCTCTGTCTCTGGGGTCATTCAAAACCTGCCTGGACACGTTCCTGTGCAATCTGCTCAAGGAGGACCTGCTTTGGCTGGGGGCTTGGACGAGATGATCTCCAGTGGTCCCTTCCAACACCATACCATTCTGTGATTCATCCTGTGATTCTCTCTACTTCATTGGTTCTGATACGCTGGTAACCCTGGGTCAGGTGACATCAGGTTTTGAACACAGAAGAGAGGTTGGAGCATAGTCTTGATGCAAGGAACCAAACTACCCCCAATCCTATGCAACTGCAGAAAAGCCTTAAGTGCCCCTGAATAAGGAGTTGCCTTTTTGTAGGCTAACAGCTGATGACCTTCTTCAAGTAGCCATTTTTAATGCAGGAAAAGAAAGAGCAGATGGTTGAGAAGGCAGCTCGCCACAACTTCTGCCACAAAACAGCAAAGCTCAAAGGTCTGGTTTAAGATGATTGAGCAAAAACAAGTCTAAAAGGCTTGAGTGTAGTGCAGCTTCGCAAGGACACAGGTTGGATTGGAGCGCGCTGTGGGCTGGGTCCACGTTGATCTCCAGCCACTGGGTCAAGTCACAGTATTGCTTCTTTGCTGGCGTTTGGTGTAGTTGACGTTCACAACCAGAGGCCACGGGAACTCAAGAACAACCTATAGATTTCAATGTCAATGTGTACAATGTAAGCTAAGCAATAAGCACAGCAAGAAAAACAGATTTGAAGCAGGGTGAAGAAGCAGATACAGAAGGTAAAAATGGGACATTTCCCCTATGAATACTAGAAAAATAATAATAATTAGAGGCTAATAACTAATAGAAGGAGTCTTACTAGTCCAGAGAGGCTTCTCCTTGAATGATAACCCATTACTTCTCACCAGACTCTGAATACCTTGCCCAAAACAAGCTGCTTGAGTAATGTAGACCTTGTCCATTTTTATAAATTCTCTTTGTCTGCCCCTAATGACGTTGTTCAAATTTGACTTCACTCAGAAGCCACCAGCAGAAACACACGACTGAGTGCTGCTCTCTTGGCAAGGCTGAGGGTTGTCAACGCAGTGAAAGGATCTCAGCCACACAACCCAAGTTAAAGTTGCCTCCTGCCAATCCCCCATATGCTAAATTCCAGTAAATTGCTTAATTAACGTAACGAATGCAAACTGTACTCTCGTCTGCACTACAGGTAGCTGGAAATACCCTCTCGTTCATAAGCAAGAATGCCTCGTCCTTTAACAACATGGCCTAGATTTTCTCTGCTCCAAAGAGCCCCTTGTGTGCACACCCCTTGTGTGCACACCCCTTGTAACCTCTCCTGTTTCCTTGTCCAGGAGCTATTTCTGGGTGACTATTCTGCTCCTCTCATTTATAGTCCCCATTTCTAGGAAGGCTCACGCATGCGTTTACTGCATGAATGGTTCCGGGGAAGTCAGCGGGAAAGTTTCTATCTTTAAAGTGAGGGGCGTGCACACATCTTCACAAAGGCAGACTGGATGCTGCATCTGTACCTACAGCCTTTCTCCAGCTGTGCCTGCCAGAAGAACCTGAACCAGACTTCTAACAGCAGTCAGTTGTTCCTCCAACTGGAAACTCAAAATCCACCATTGACCGTACAATCGTCGTACGTGGCTGCCTTCCTTCCCCCTGCTTCTTTCCCAAAATACCCAGAACGTGGGGCAGTAAAAAATCGGTGGTGGTGAGGAGAGCCCATGCAGACACAGCGCTGGCTGATGATGAGTGGAGGAGTCAGGCTGGGCTGGCAGTTGCTGTCGTCTCACATCGTGATTCAAGGGTCCGTTGAGGTGCCCCCGTGGTGCTCTCTGCACAGTGACCAGTGTCCCATCATCAGGCTGTGGTGACCTGCATTCATTTCCCTCTTGTTCTGGATCAGAATCCATCACCTCAACATCTTCTCTTGCCAGTCCCCTATACTCCTCCTGCCCTGGTCACTTGGAGCCCTTTCCCATCAAAGCCATCGGTCATGGTTTAGCACCACACTGCTCTTGTTGGGGTAAGTTTTGCATTCAGGAAAAAAACCCAACCAAAACCCAATGAAATATAATAATCTGCGTCACGGAAAAAAAAAAGGAGCTGCGTTTTTCTGATCCGTTTCATTTTCTCTACACAAGGATGGGCCGGTGTAAGGCTCCGCGGAGCAGGAGAGTGTGCTGGGTAGAAAAGCACAACTGCTGCCTACGGAACGTTAAACTATCAAGTAGAAACAACATTTTTTTTTGCTCGGTGATTGCATTCCCTCCCACTCTCACACAAGCCAAGAGGAGTCTCCTGTGGTTTCAGCCGGAGAATGGGAGGCAAGCACTGGGCTGCGCTTGGCTCGGCTCGGTGTTTTGTTTGTGTTGGACACATGGTGACACTCCCCTCGGCAGATCCAAGGCTCCTAAAAGCATTTTGTTTTGGTTGAAAACCACAAAAGGCAGCGCTTTCTCACCAGCACACACATGGGAAGGCGGCTCTCCTTGTGCCACGGCTTGGGTGCTGCAGGACCCATCCCTCCCACCTGAATCTCAGGCGCCTCAGGAAAGCACAACCATGAACTCCCCAACCTTTTGCTCTCCCACCAGCGATACTGCCAGTTTGGCAACTTCAACACCCGCTTCTCAGCCTTATTGGGCCCTGTCACAGCCACGTGGACACGGAGAGCTGCTCACACAGCCCAACCTGCAAGACCAGTGCCTCAGTTTGTCACGCTCGTATAATAAATCACTTTTATTCCTCATAACGAGGGGTTAGTCAGGAAGCTCTTACTCACAGGTGTCTCATACAGCCAGTCACGCTGCCTCCGTGTCAATGTGGTTTGTGACTGTGGCTTTACCCCCACCTCAGGAGAAGCGCCCAGATGAGGTTGGTTTTCCTGAGGTATCGATTCTCTTGTCACTCTTCGCACCCAGTAATGATTTTTCTCCCCGTGGTGAAGAGCTGTTGGACACACGGCCTGCACTGCACCCCACACACCATGGCTGTCCTCCAGGGAAGTGGCCTGGCCTGGATGTGGGTGGCCGAGTGGCAGAGCTGCATTTCACTTGCAGCCCCTCTGCCCCCACCTCTGGTAAGTGTCCCAAGGACCTCGGAGACCATCGAGTCCAACCATGCACACACTGAAAAACCCTACACTGTGAGGTGAGCCGTGGGAGACCTCAGCTGTCCCTCTGGGCAAACACCTTGTTGCAGTGAGGCCTATCCATGATGGCATCTCAGCAGGACCACGTGAGAGGATGATAGCTGGTTATCAGCTCCAGCAAAGGCACTGCTGAGGCTTCTGCAGCCCCCTTGGCCCTGCTGGAGCCGCCATGCTCAGAGGAGAGAGTCTGTGTGTGGCCTGGAGCGGGGCTCGGCGTGAGAGGATGGTGGTGGAGGTCCCCCCTCTGCACTGCTTCTCCCAGCCCCTGCCTGATGGGCTGCAAAATCTCTGGCCTGCCTCGTACAGCTGCGGGAGGGCTTTCAGCTGTGGAATAATTTCTCAGAGGAAGTGTCTACCCACGAATTAATGTCTCCAAGAACTAATTATTGGGTAAACTGTATAAACAGTCCCTGGAGTGCCTCTTCAGAGCACAGCTTTTGGGTGCAAAACAGACCCGAGCAGGCAAGGAGATTTTCAAAGGACGGTCTGTCTGGGCAAGGGATGGTGTAGGTGACTCAGTGGTTTTACCTCTCACAGCCTAAAAAGACAGCAAAGTCCATAGTGGTCATTTGGGGTGAAAATTTATAGCTTATTAATTAAAAAAATAAAAAAAAAGCCGTTTCTAGGCCAGCTCCTCGATTCTAGGCTGCCATCCAATGTCAGGAAATGCTCCCCTCCCAGTGGGAGATCCAGGCTAAAAGGTTATTTAATACTTTCTGGTTGGTTTTGTATTTGGAATAACTGCCTTAAATGATTGGTTTTGGCCTGAGGAACTGTTTGCTTACCTGGCACCTGAACTGCAGTGATAAACTTTAATGTTCTCACGGGAGTACTCCCACCGCACACACAGGACACTTCATGCAGTCCCACCAGCTATAGATCCCACCATTTTTTAGAAAAAAAATCATATCAAAATCAGATGTTGCTCATTATCTCTTCCAACTCCTATCTGTCAACATCCAAAAGTTTTAAAAGCCTTGCTTAAGCATGTCTCCACTCCGTTGATGGAATAGCCTTTAATATTTTATAGCTCTGACTTGCACTTCTAAAAGTACTAATTAATCTCACTAGATAAAAACTGGCACGAAATGGCACAAGTGAGAATAGCTCCATGCTTCCTCCCAGCAATCCTGTGCCAGTTCATCTTGGAGCATGTAATGATTTACTGTAATAGTTTTAGGCCCGTAATGGGGCCAATAACTGGCATCTGGAAGCTGCGAGGCTCTTTCCCAATGGATGCCGTTCACATATAGTTATTTAATTAATTAACAGCTCCACTAGCAGGAGCCAGTAAAGGCTCCATTAAAGTTGGGGGGGGCTTGTTTTTTTTTTTTTTTAATTATTTTTAAAATCTCTTCCAAAGTAAGAGCATATGCTGCAACACCGCCTTTCCCTCGGAGGGCGCTTCACGCTGCCACCTGTTTATCTCATGACTGATTTTCAAATTCCACCTTAAACCAGCTGCTTCTCCCTCGGCCTCAGGATGGAGAGGAGGGAGGCTGCGCTGCCGAGCGCCCAGCCCAGCAGGAGCTAGGGAACAACACTCTACCTGCGTGTGTTCGCTCCTGCCAAAGCCCTGCCACGGCCACCGTGGCTGCCTCCACCCGGCTCCCACACCTCACACATGCCACAGTCTCATTTCCCAACTTCTCTGCTGAAATGGGAGAAAAAAACTCAAAAAAGAAGAAAGAAAAAAGTAATCAAGGTGTGGGGTTCGTTTATGGAGTAAGTGAAGCGATCGGTGGGGAAACAAACCCCACCAGAGCCACGGAGGGTGTTGNTCTCCAAGCTAAAGAGACCCAGCTCCCTCAGCCTTTCCTCCTCTGGGAGATGCTCCACTCCCTTCATCATCTTGGTAGCCCTGCCCTGGACTCTCTCCAGCAGTTCCCTGTCCTTCTGGAACTGAGGGGCCCAGAACTGGACACAATATTCCAGATTCCAAAAAGCATTTGAGAGCCCAACCCCACGTGTGGAAAAGCCATCAGCAAAGATGGGTTTGGTCTGGTTCCGGTGCCAAGGGATTTTGCTCCCCGAATGATGAGGATTCCTATTCCCGAGGTGCAATTACACACAAACAAGGGCGCTGGCCTGCTGCAGGGTGAAGGGCTCCTCCACAAACCTCCCTCCTCCTGCAGGGAGCTGAAGTAGGAGATAAGAGTGGCTTCCCACTTGCCACATGTGCAGCTCCGGCGCGGTGCCACGCAGCAGGCGTTATCTAAGGGGCTGCCTTAGATAGGACAGAGCAGGCATGACGCTGGAGAACCTCTGACAAGAGGGTCATGTCATTTAACAACAACTAAAGAGAACACTGCTAACTCAGCATGGCACAGCATTAGCTCCCTGCGCTGTGTTGGGAGACACAGGACATGTCAAAAGCTCCATAATCCTGGATGCAGAGTCCTTTCCTCTCCTCTGGCTGCAACATGTCATCTCGTCCCTCCTCCCACTCTCCATCCCAGCGTCCCACAGCACAGCCTCCTGCCCGCCAGGATTTCACTGTGGTGTGCATCGTGGCTTTGGAAACACAGCAGTGCCCTTGGGCAGCCACCACCTGGAGCCATTCAGCTGGTACCTCACCCACCATGGATTGTCCAGGGGCTGTCAGAAGTCCAGGAAAAGGCCAGCCAGAGCTCAGTGTGATATCCTGGAGAGAGAGAGATGTCAGCTTTGCTTTGCCTACACGTCAGGTATGGATGAGTGAAGAGGCATCTTTTTAACTTTGACATTTCATGTTTCTGCCTAGGTAGAGCCTCGGGCCTGACAAGCATGAAAAGTTCAGCACCCAGCTCACTTCTGAGTCCATCTGGAGCTCTGAAACTGCTCTTCAGCCTAAACCGCTAAAGTGACCAGTCTGTCAGGGCGTCTGGGTCATGGCAAGACCTCAATGGAAGTCTTCCTCCTCAGAAAAGTCAATGGGAGTTGCTACTGCCTTCCAGGTGAAGTAGGGACTGTAGAGGAGGTGGTTACCACTTTTAGGCAGTTGTCCAATGCCATTCTCTGGGAAGCAGGGCATGTCCGAGCTCCTTCTCCTGCAGGAGAACGTTCAAAGACGCATCTCCCACCTACCTTATCAATACATCACTGTCTAAAACGTGTTCTCCTGGGCAGGAGGAAGACGGGGAACTGTGTGCTCATTGTGTCTGTAGGACCTGTAATTTGCACAAACTCTATCAAAGTTCCCAGAGCAGAGACCAGAACTCAGGCTTTCTCGTCCCACAAAAGTTCTATTACCAATAGGCCATGCAAGGTCACCTCAGCTAACTTCACATGTCATGTAGCTAGATACCTAGATGTCTCCTCCAGGCAGCAGAGAAACAGGCATTTCCTGTCCTGAAAGGAGACGAATATCTCTCTTGAGTTCCTTTTCCTCTCCACTGACTGTACATGGAGCCTGGGGTGACTAAGAGTCTTTGAAGTCCAGTTGTTCAGTTTCTAAATGAGAGCAGATGAGTTCCCCCTCTCCTCTCTCCACCCCTCTCCCGTCTTCTCTGTCTACCCCAGCTCTAAGAGGAAGACCTGGGAGCGCACTATTATCCTAATCCCCTGCAGAACAACCAAGAATTAGGGGCTCACCATGGAGCTGTGGCCTCAAACCACCTCCAGAAGTTCTCCTGTCAGCCAGCGAATGTGCAGAGGAAGTTAATAAGATATGGTTTCCTTTTCCATCTTATTTTAATAGATAAGACTGACCACTTCTTGGTTCTTTGCAACAGACGCTGTAGATACCTATCTTCTGCAAAGAACTGTAAAAAAAAGTATGAATTGGGATGGTAATATATACCCTGTGGGCGCTCTGCACTTTTGTGGAAAGCAAAGCAAAGCAGCTGCAAACCCAGTTTAGGTGACTGTTTTGTTTTGCTGATTTGTACTGCTCCAGTACTCCAAGGAATATGCTCTTCAGAAGGGATCCAGGCTTGGCATTACTCATCTTCAAAACAGCAGTAGTATCGCACAGTAGCCACGATTTCAGGTTTCTTGATTAGGCTTCATTTACAGATAAATTATCTCAAAGTGGAATGAATATTAAGCACATATATCCAAAATTTAAAGTAAAACACCTCTAACAGATTTGGCAGCTAAAATACAACCAAGCAGCAGAAAATCCCAAACACACAGACCTAAAGCTACACCTCAAAACCAAACTGGCTCAGATTACAAAGTGCATTCTGTAACAAGTATATTCCCTGATAGATTCTATTTCAGGAGACAAATCCACAGTCTGTCATGAGCTTCATTAAAAAATTGTGATTTTTTGATCAGCTACAGCCACGGTTTTGAACCTCTGGGAGGTCACAGGCGAGTCCAAAGACCCAGCGTGGGTCCTTTGTGTGCTGACTTCCTACCTCCACACCCAGCCTTTAGACCAACCTTCCTTCTCGGTTCTAAGTTTGCAAATAGGTTACACTGAACTTCTGAAAATATTAAGAGGGTTTTTTTTGACTCTCTGTTGTGGAAGAAAACCCAATTCATGGTCTGAGAACTTCCCAGGATGGAAACACGACGGTGTGATTTTCTGTTTCCAGTAGTGTCACTGGAGCGTTAGCAAGTACCGTTGAAACCACAGGGCAGAACCTTCACTGGACGTATGCCCCATAAGGTAAAGAGACTCCAAGGATGAACAGCAATCAGTGGATACAGCTCCAGCTGTGCACAGACAGCAAACCTACAAAGAAGGTATTAGAGATATAGGATACAGACCTGCAGGACAAAAAAATCAATGCAGTGGAGCCAGAAATGAAATCATGAGAGAAAGGTTATTGCTGTATTTGTATAATTTTACACAAAATCCTTGTGCTACATGGGACTTATTTGTATTGCAGCAATATGGAGAGACCCCACAATGCGAGATCGGTCCCGAGATGCTGGGTTTTGTACCTGCTGGTCATGAAAACAGAGGAGATGTCCTGAAGCTCGCAGTCTAAGAGCTATTTCTTGCAGAGTGCATCTACATGGTTGCACTGGCAACGTGGGGAAATCCAGTCCCGGGCACGAGCCCAAAATAGTTACTTCAGCAAGAAACATCTTTATTCTTTCAATGCTGGTTATTCAAATAAAACCCCTTTACCGTGGATTTTAACGAGGCCCATGCACTCCCTAGCTAGCTTTACTTCATCGCCCTCTTATCTAGACAGCTTTTCCCAACGTCAAACCTAAATTTTATTAGGTGCAAATGAAGCTGGTTCCTTCTCTCCCTTATCCCCCAGTGGCCACGGGGAAAGATTTATCCCTGTCCTCCTTACAATAAACTTTAACGTATTGCAAGATTTGTATCACGTCTCTTCTTCGGACTCTGCTATTCCCAGACTAAACAAACTATCATTTCAACATTTCCTCCTAGGTTGCTCCTTCTATGCCTCCGATATTCCTACTGTCTCCTCTCCTGGACTCTCTCCAGTTTGTCTCCATTTTTCTTACAGTGCAGTGCCCAAAACTGGACACTGTATTCCAGCTGAGGCCTTACCGGTGCCAAGTGGAGTAGAATAATTATCTCCTATGTCTTAGGTTGCAGTCACACATCCTGTTCTGCCTGCAGCTGAGCTGGGTGAAAAGTTTATTTCTTTTCACCCACTCCAGCTGCTTATCACCACCCCTCAGCTGCGGGCTCTCCCCCTCCCAGGTCGACCGGCGTAACTGCCGTATAATCGCTCCCGAACACAATCTGGGGAAACCATCCAGGTTAGAGTCAACTATTCAAACAAGGGCTCTTCTCTAATCATCAGTTTAACAGCCCCAGGTAAGGCTGAGGTACAAGGAGGTATAAAGAAGCCCAAAACCTCAGGTGAGAGGAGATGATGAGCAACAGGGTAACAGACTGTGGCTTTTGCTGCTGGAGTAACTGCAGCCAGAAAACCATATCCAGTATCGTCCCTATATTCAGCCTTCAGACCACTCTGTCCCTCCCCATGCTGCTGCCCAGCTGGGATGTCCCCTTTTTGCGGTTCTTCTCCCAGAATGCAGCAGATTCAGGTTTGATTGTCCCAAGTAAGATTGCCCCTAACAACAGTGTTCTGCAAGAGCATTCGCTGTTCTCACACCCGAGGTGGTCACGGAAAGGGCAAAGAGAACAGCGAAGTCTGTCTGAAATGCTCTCCTAGTGTGACAGCAATACCTACATAGCCATCACCTCCAGGTTCTCACCCACTCCTGCAGCCACTTTACAGTGACAATGTTTTGTGTCTGCTCACAGCACTGCACAGAACAGGGCCATAAGGCTTGCTAGTGTCACGGGGCCAAGGGCTATCGCATTCCTCCACTTGCTCTGCCAAAAGAGAAGACCTAGGAGGAGACCATGTGAGCTTCAGCCTGTCAGGCTGGCAGGAGAAATACAGCTGAATGACTCGGAAATACCATACTGATTAGGCTGGAGATGAGCACTTCTTTTCTTTATCTGCAGAGAGATGATGGAGAACAGAGTTAGCTGTTGATCAGTCCCGTAAATCCTCTGCAGGGCAGAGCGTTTCACGCTCTGAGGAACAGACTTGGGAAACAATGCTAAGATACCTCTGTCCCACTAAGGGCATTTCTATACCAACCAGGACCGCCAGACACAGGGAGACCACTCAATGAAGTGACCCTTGAGAGACTCCCTCCCACATCTGATGTTTCTTTCTGCTGTTTAGATGGAGTTATACACACTTTGGTTTACTGCCTTCAGCCCTGGTATACCTGCATCCCACTCTGCTGATCCACACATCCTCTCCCCACCCATCCTCATGTTCTACTCCTCCCTTTCTTGTCTATTCTCCATCTCCTTCCACTGAAACTTTCCCCCAACAGTGTCCTCCTGCTTTTCTCAGGCTCCCCTCTCCTACGTCACCCATCTCCTGGCACCACGGCAGCCCCTGTTCAGGGTGGGCAGGCACGGCTCTGCCCGGGCACAGCTGGGATGATGCTGTTCATGCCACAAACCCTGGCTATTTTCTCAGGCTCTTTGGAAGTGGAGGGTTAGGTAGTGCGAGCTGATGGCAGGCTGAAGTAATAGGAGTAGAGGTGAGGTGAAGTTCTTGTTCTGTCTTGAACACAGAGTGCCAATCATGCCATAATAGGTGGTGGTTCTAGGCAGGGAACAGCTTTTCAGCCCACCAAAATTAGACCATTAAATGGAATTTCCTCTATGGGCTAATCAGGATCTGAACCCGTTCCTCTGGAGATAAAAGGCGCAGCTCAATCTCCTGATTTGCGAGGTCATCTGGAATACAAATCAACCTCCACGTATTCATTTGAAAAGTTTTTATGTAAGGGATTTTTATTTTTTATTTTAAATCTGCTTGTTTGTGCCTTGTGCCGAAACCGGAGCTGTGAAGTGACTTTTTCTCACTAGAGGCTAAATAAAGTACTGTACTGTTTGTATAAATGTCCTCAGCCTTGCCAGAAGGCTGGCAATGAAAGAGGCTGGCAGGAGACAGGCACCGTCTCTGTTCTGTATCACGGAAGGAAGCCCAAGGACGCTGGCCAGTGCCTCCCATCCGCGGGACCGCCACCAATTAACGCGCAGATGATGTCATTGGATGGCAAAGGCACTTCCCTCGCAGCTCCCCCTCCTCCGCCAGCTCCAACCTTCAGTGTATTTTCCTCAGTCTGGTCCATGTACTGTAATAACTAAGTCAACTGGAAAAAATATTGAAGAAAAGACTGAGGAAAAACAGAGTGTAGGGGCAGCTGGAGCCAGCAAAGAAGGCACACTGAGAGCTATAAAGGAGCTTTGTGCAGCAGCTTCTCTCAACTTCAGGATATTTCGTTCCACAGGAGTTGGAGAAGATGGGTAATAAGCTGGCCTTTATTTCAAGGGATATCCCTTGTAGTCTCAGCTGCATAAAGATCAGTCTTCGGGTATGTGGAAACAGTGCTCACACTATCTCCCTTTCAGTACCTCCTGCTGCTCACTCCATTCAATGGCCTTGGTCCAGCCGGAGAGGAAAAAAGCCTTCCATCCCCAACCGGTCATCAGTCTGAAGGAAAAGAGGTGATGAAAAGAGGCTGCGAGCGATGAAGTGAAGTAATAATTTATAGGAAGGCAGATGACCACAGCACTCAGGTGCCTGCTCAGGAACAGGACCCAGTAGGGCTAATCCACCACTGTGAGGAGTATGTGCCTGCTGTGCAGAGGCTGCAGGTGATCCCAGCGTCTGGATGTACCTAGGTAGGTAACTGCTTGTAGGTAACTGGCCTACAGAGGCGGCTGCTCCACACAAACCAGGAGTTGGGAGATCCAAACAGCTACGTGCAATCCCAGAGTACACATGGGTTTGCAAACCAGCTTTGTGTTACTGTGAATCGATACCTTCAATGCCAATTATAGGATCGTAGAATCATGGAATCATTTTGGTTGGAAGAGACCCTTGAGATCATCGAGTCCAACCATCAGCCCTATTCTACAAAGTTCTCCCCTACACCAGATCCCTCAACACCACATCCAATCTACTCTTAAACACAGTCAGGGATGATGACTCCACCCCCTCCCTGGGCAGCTGATTCCACTGACTGACCACTCTCTCTGGGAAAAACTTTTTCCTAATGTCCAGCCTAACCCTACCCTGCTGCAGCTTGCAGCCATTCCCTCTCCTTCTATCGCTCATTGCCCGTGAGAAGAGACCAGCACCAACCTCTCTCCAATGGCCTTTCAAGCAGTTGTAAGGAGTGATGAGGTCTCCCCTCAGCCTCCTCTTCCTCAAACTAAACAGTCCCAACTCCCTCAATCGATCCTCATAAGATTAATTCACCAGTTTCGTGTCCCTCCTCTGCACCTGCTCCAGCCCCTCCAGATCTCTCTTGTGCTGAGGTGCCCAGAACTGGACACAAGACTCAAGGTGTGTAACATCCATAAATTCAAACTGGCTTGGTGCCATCTTTCATCAACGCTTGCAGGGCTGATCATGCACATCTACAAATCCCAACTGGCTTTGCATCCTTGAGAATCAATAGAGGTATCGCTGACTACACCCATCCAAGTTTTCACAGGTTGTAGCTGGTGGGGGAGAGCCGGGCCGTGAGGCCGGAGGGGAAGAAGCCGCAGCCTCACAGCCATTGGGCAGAATGTCCCAGGGACCAACGTGTTAAACTGCTCAAAAAACAAGTTCAAAATTTTCCTTGGAAAGAAACACAAAATAAAATCACCTTGAATGGATCAGGCGGGAAGGCCGCTCAGAGAGCTCTGCGGTGGTAGGCGAGCCAGCGACTGTTCACACCTCCCCTTAGCCGCAGTCACCTGCACACAGTTAGCCAACACTTTTCTACCCTCAGCATTTTGCTCCCAAGCCTGTGCTTTTCTGTTCTCCCTCCATTACAAAACTGGCTTCAAACCACGTCTCAAAGTCTGATGTGACAGAGATGAAGAGCAAAATGATGCCAGATTGCTGGTGGGGGCTCTGGCTGCCTGGGACATCGCTGGGAGCTGGAATATGCAAAGACTGAGGGAGAGCAAAAGAGCCCAAGTTTTTCAGATGGAATCGGAAGGTTCCAGGGGACTTCTCTCTGTCTTGTGAAACACTTTGCAGCTCTTCCAACTGGTAAAATGTAAAGTGACACTAAGTGAAATAAGCTACTTTATAATTCTGCTATAAGTATCTTCAAGAACCACATGACTGAACTGCAAATTGTTTAATAAAATAAAAGTTCTTGTTCTAGAAGGGTTTTCTTTTTAATGGCTACTTCAGATGTTCAGTTAAATGTATTGTGACCAATATAATTATGATTTCCCTGTATCTTAGAAGTGTCTAATCAAGCACTAGTGGGCTGAGTATTTCATATCTCTAAATACAGTGATATTGAAGGGTTTTTTTTTGTGGATTTCAGATTTCATCTTCCATTTTCCTTCACCAGAAATACAAAAAATGTGGGGATGAGGGCTAGACATAAGAGTACAGCAGGTAAAACTATCCTGGAATAAACACAGACCCAAAAATCAAAAGAAAGGTTGGGCATAACTTTACTGCAAGAGGAGAGGGAGAGGGAGAGGAGAGGAGAGGAGAGGAGAG
>VZTM01006366.1:643245-662908 GCA_013400555.1 Jacana jacana | reverse complement strand
AGAGGGGAGGAGAACAAGTGGAGGAAAAAAAAAAAAAAAAAAAAAAAAAAAGAAAAGCAAACAAGCAGAACTAACTACTTTTAGAACGGGAGTTTGCTCATGTAATGAAGGGGATTACATCATGTTTGTCTGCAGTAGTGAAGGGCTGAACTCGGTGACCTCAGATATCCCTTCCAGCTTCTTGGGCACACAGCTATCATTTCACTGGGCACAAAAGAAACACCTGACCCCGCTTCCTTCTGCCTCCAAAGCACCCAGCGCAGGCTGTCTAAGGGCAGGAGAAGCAATTTATGTATTGACAGCATTTTAAGAAAGGTATTCGGAGTGTTGTCCATGCTCCTTAACTTCTGGATGTAGGCAGAATTTCAGCACCTTAGTCACAGAGGTGCCAAAGGGAGAACTGCCTCAACACCTTCATTGCCTAATCCCTGAGGAGCCCTTCTCCTCAGCTTGAAAGCCCAGTCAGTCTCCCACTTAAGCTCCTCTGCAGCCTACATCTAGGCCAAATCTTACTAATTACTTGAAAGATCACCAGAAAATCAGAAGAAGCCAACAAATGCCAGCAGGCAGTGATGGAGGTGAAATCTCTCCCCATCTTTCCCAGAGCAATTTGGACACAGGCTCTGGAAGCAAGAACGGCTTACCTTGCTAAGATACAACTTCCAGTGTTTGTGACCAGGTAGAGATGTCCAGCAGAAAAGCCCAGAGCCCCTGTAGGCTCTGCTCAGCTTTGTGCCACTGGTTGTTCTTACAAAAGAGTGAACCCGGCTCAGTTTGGCACCCAATAGAAGTTGTTCCTCCTGGGCCAAGAGCCCAAAAGGCAGTCGTTCCTGTGAGCAGCCCTGGGGCAAGGGCTGGAGCTCCGGGGAGGGGAGGGAACGCAAATGCAGCATCTAGCACTGCCTCCATCCCACCAACTCTGCCTTCACCTGGGCAAGCAGATTGCCTTTTGACTCACTCTCTGCATACAAAGTCCAAGTGTCTAATCTAGGTGACCCAGTTTGTCCAGCTGGAGTCTGTCCCATAATTTCAGCTTTTGCAATGACTAATGGGGACCTACATTAGGTGGTCTTATTTCCTGAGCTCTTCCTTAACCCAGCTTCCCTGGTATAAGGTGACTGTTGCAATTAGCAGCACGGTGAGTAACTGGGTGACAGTTCCAGGTTGCGCTGCACAGATTTTACAGGTCTTTCGAAATGCCCCTCAGCTTTGCAGTGCATTGCTTTTCTCTGCAGATTGAAGGAAGAACATCCACCAGCCCTATGTACCAGGTATGCCTATCGGCAGTGTTCATTCACCATGAATAGAGTTTCCCCCTTGGTGGATGCCATCTCCATCTGCCCATCAGGATGCAATAATCACAGTGTTGCCTGTTCCTCAGAGCAGCTGGTGTTCAGCAGAATACAATATCCCTTCTTTGGGTATTTTGTATTGCTACTATTGTATTGCCATTTTGGGAAGAAATGGGCGTATGGGCCGCCTGTGGAAACTCAGCAAGAGCTGTTGCTCCTGCTGAGTTCCTGCAGGCAATGTGGAAGGAGCTGGTTCCAGAGCCTCCCTCTCTCTTGCAGAGGCAGGATCCAGCCCAGCAGCTCCTACCACGCGTGTGGCTGCACCCCCCCAGCATCCCCCCGACTCCCACCGCGCCGGCTGCTGACGCCAGGTGGATTCAGAGGGGCTCATTTAGGCCTTCTCCTGTTTCTTTTTCCACCCCTGGTTTTTAACTCTGTCAGCACAGGCAGGTGCAGACAGATGTGAGCTCACCCTGCCTGCACGTCAAGCCAACCAGACTTGTGCCAGCTCCTGTCGAGGAGCCACAGAGCTCTATTAGCATGGCTCGGTGCCCAAGCTAATACGCCTGCTGAGAAGGCATGGGCAGAAGAAGCTTGTGTTTGTCTGCAGAGAGCCTGACAGGCCTGCCCTGGAAAGCTGAGGACCAGCTACCTCTCTTGAACAAGAGAGATTTTTTTTTCTTAAATACAGATATAGGCATGAAAGCCAAGGGCTCTGATCATTTCAGGATCGATCTTACTTTGAAAGTGCCATGGAGGAACCCAGCAGAGCCCCTAGGAAGAGTACAGCAAGAGCCAAGGCGCTGGGGAGCTGGCTGCCTCCTTACCTCTGCTCTGGGCCTCCCAGTCCAGATTGCCGATATTTACCTCCCCTTCCTTAAGGGAAATGGAGCATAATGTGCACTTTCCTAATGTAATTTTGGCCAGCAGCTATTGCTTGAAAGCTTTGTGTTGGTCTGACATTAAAAAATTATAAATCTGTTAAAAAAGGTAACACTTTTCTAGAACACAGTCACACATTATATCCTATTTTGATAGAAAGCGAACCGTACCAGCATCCTTCAGCACATATGTAGGGATGTCAAAGAAAAAAGAATCATTTTCAAAAGAAATTCCTGGCTGCTAATGAAAGGTTTACTATCTGATCCTTTGTATATCAATATGGTGACACGAGGCTGTTTCTGTTGCAATATATAAATGCGTTTGGTGTTTCTTTGTGGAATAATCACCTGGCTTACCCTGCTAAGACACAACTTCCAATGCTTGTGACCAGGTGGAAAGGGTCCAGCAGAAAGGCCCAGTGCCAATGTACCCAGTTTTCTCCAAAGATAAGGAGCATTAGGAAGGGAACTAGTTCTTAAATTGGACCGCCTTCAGATAAAAAGCTTCTGACTGAATTTGTATTTGGCAATCGAAAGTCAGCAGCCAAATCTACTTCCCTACTCTAAAATTCCCAGGAGCTTCACACCCAAACCCCATCTTTTTCTTCTTCTTTTTTTTTTTTTTTTTGTTCCCTTTCTCTCTAACCATTATAATCCAATAGCAGTATTTGGTAGAATGGGAATGACAGACCATTCTCATAAATCAAATAGACTTCATGAAGAAGATTTTAGAATTGCTTTGAAAAGCAGCATGTTATCCTGAGATCTGGCCATGTCTGATAGATACTCAAAGTTTCAGTGATGTTTTTTTGTTAGATGGAGGAGCCTTTCCATTGCAATCTGTCTCCCTACATGCCTGTAGAGCAGTTAATATGAATAAAAAGAAATAGCTTGAAACCTTCAAGTCCTTGAAAAAAGAATAGAAATGGCAGTTGTGAGATGCTTTCTTTCTGCATCTGAATGGGTCAACATGGAAGAAGGAGCACCTGGAACGAGAACGGTGACTCTATTGTTGTGATTCAGTGGTTGTAGGTATCATCCTATTGCCTATCCTTGGGAAAGTCCATACTGAAAAGACTGCACTGTGCTGAGATGCTCAAAAAATCATTTGGGTTGTGGCATGCAACAAACATCTATTCATTAAAGTCTTGCAATTGTGACCCAGCCCTTCATCTTGCACAAGATCTATAAAAAAGGCTGAGTGACTATAAATGTGTCCCTTGAAGCAAATTATGGAAGACATTATAGGAAGACTGGTTTCTAGCCAGCTTTTCCAGCTTAATGAATTCCTTTCAAGGATGTGTGAACACTCTATTGAGACCAATGGTGAGTATCTTTTGACTCCTCCAGGAAGATTTTATAAGGGGTCCTGACTATTGTATTCTTATTTTTCTTCTATTTTCAGAGAGTGGTTAGAAAATAATTAGAAATGGTAATGCAACAGTTCAAACACTTTTCACTGTAAGAAGGGAACTAACTGATCCATGAAGAGTCAGCAAAAGGCTCTTGGACAGATTCAGCTTTATCATGATAACAATCAGCATGAAAATTATTACAATTTGTGAGCTGCCCATTTTGGAAGAGACAAAAGAATATTTTCCTGCATATTCCACATTAAAACCCCATCCATTTCATTAATGCACGGATCTGGACTTTCAGTGTGTTCTTACAGACATCAACTATACGTAGTTATCAAAGGAGAACACTGAGAGTCAAGGAAGACATTGCTGAAATCAAATACATGTACATTTATGATAACTCTTGCAGCAAAAGACTTTCATCTACACATTTACCATTTGAGCAACTGACTTCATATATTTTCTGTTTCTCCATTAACAGGGAAAGATAATGATCTGCAGTGTTTCTCTAGAGAGAGAAACAGTACTCTAGGGAGTGGTTTGCTCTTTCAGAAACCGTTGCTTCCATCGCTCCTGCCCAAGATGTGGGGATAAGCGGGGGAAGCGAGGGAGAAAAATTATGAACTCTGTGGAGAGAACCTACTAAGTGCAGTGAATGGGAAAAAGAGGGATGGTTCATCTGGGAAGGAGAAGGCACAGGGCAACGGGGAAAAAGATGGTAAAGAAAGAGAAGAGTGTATAACAGGCAGACAGAAGGATGGGAGATGAATGAGCAGAATCAAAAAAACCAAACGGAATGAAGTTTTAGCTGAAAAGTTCATCACAGGTTCTTTATTTGTGTGTCTTCCCATCCAGTTGTACCAGAATATCCTGATATTTGGCTTTTCACTTAGGTACTATAGCAAGTCACACAGTTAATGAAGTATTACATATGCCCCCACATGCCAGACCAACTGCATACGCTCTGCTGGACCTCCTCAGATGAATTCCTGCAGCTGCTGCTGCTACACTTCTACAGTGCTACATAAACCAGAACTCTACCCAAAGAGATAAATGTGCAAAAGTTGGTGTCATCACATGTAGCAGAAATTACACAGGCATACTAAAATAGGTGCCATTACACATAATAAATAACCACAGAGCTCTACAGGCTGCCTTGCAACGGAACTGCCAACTACAGGTGCTTTTGTCTTTATCAGTAAGGCCTGTGTGTCTGTCTAGAACATTGGGAGTATCTTGCTACAGTCCACATCCATGGGCAACATGCAAGAACCAGTCTTTCAACCAGTTTGGAAAGCTGAGCCATAGATTCTAAGCATTTCCCTATTTTACTGTTTTTCGGAATACAGACAGAGGCAAATTAATTCCCCATGTCACTCCATTGAAATCTAGTACATTAGCTGAGGGACTGCATTTATTTAAGCCTGTACCAATATTTATGAGATGAATTTAGGCCTGGAATGCGTTGGCTGATGGCCCTTTATTGGGAGATGAACTGGATTGCTTTACTGGGAAGACTCCCCAGCCATTGGGAGTGACAGTGAGGAGGAGCAAAGAGAAGAAAAGGGCAGAACAGAGTCTCGAGACCGCAATAATTAATGCTGAGTGAGGCAGAAAAGGAGACAGACTCACAGGACAGCAATTCTAGCATTTTAATTCATGTGTGGTGGTCTTTCAAAGCCAAATCAATGGCTTGGACACAGCTTTATCTACACAGAGCTGTACCACAAGGAGCTTATACCCTTTCCATTATTTAAAAAACAACCACAACGAGCATTATATTGTCCTGCCAGAGCAACAGAAGTCCTGCCACAGGCTGCAGTGGAAGCAGGAAGAGTGCAGGTGGGACAACCTTTTAAACCTTACTCATTTTAGATTCTAGAAATACATCTGACTCTGGTGTCACAAGCTGAGAGCTTAGCTGAGAATAAGAGACAGTTCATTTCAATACAGGGATGATGATTTGGGTATATTTGAAAGTAATTAGAGATAATAGAGCTAGAAAGAAGCTGGAAAGGAGTACAAAGAAAGAGAGGGAGCATGAAAAGAAAGTGCAGATCCTCTTCACAGAAAATAACGTAAGAAAGATGTAGACCCTTCCACTGTTTTGCATATCCTGGAGACGAATTTTCAATCTAATTTTCCAAGTTATTTAGAAGTTCCTAAGGCTGAAGAATATGCCTCTTGCAAGACACAGGTTTCCTACAGTGCTTTAGTACAGAGCTAAAAAATATAAGTCTGGCCATCATATTTGAGAAGTTGTGGCAGTCTGGTGAAGTTCCTGCTGACTGAAAATGGGGAAATATAACCCCCATTTTCAAAAAGGGAAAAAAAGGAAGACAGAGGGAACTACAGACCAGTCAGTCTCACCTCCGTGAGATCATGGAGAAGATCCTCCTGGAAACTAAGCTAAGGCAAATCCTGTCTGACCTATTTGGTGGGTAAGGGAAGAGCAATTGACATCATCTACCTGGAACTGTGCACAGCATTTGACACTGTCCTGCACAACATCCTGGTCTCTAAATTGGAGAGACTTGGATTTGACAGATGGACCATTTGGTGCATAAAGAATTGACTGGATGGTCACACTTAAAGGGTTGCAGTCAATGGCTTGATGTCCAGGTGGGGGCCAGTGATAAGTGGTGCTCCTCAGGGGTCAGTACTGGGACAGATGATGTTTAACATCTTTGTCCATGGATTGGATGGGATTGAGTGCACTCTCAGCAAGTTGCTGACAACACCAAGCTGTGTGGTGAGGTCAACACGCTGGAGGGAAGGGATACCATCCAGAGGAACCTGAATAGGCTTGAGATGTGGGTCTGTGAGAACATGATGAAGTTCTGCAAGGCCAAGTGCACGATCCTGCTCACGGATCAGGGCAATCCCAAGCACAAATACAGGCTGGGTATTTGTGGATTGAGAGCAACCCTGAGGAGAAGGATGTGGGTGTATTGGTTGATGAAATGGTCAGTGAGAGCCAGCAATGCATGCTTGCAGCCCAGAAAGTCAGCCACATCCTGGGCTGCATCAAAAGAAGCATTGCCAGCAGGTCGTGGGAGGTGACCCCTCTACTCTGCGCTCGTGAGACCCCATCTGGGGTACTGTGTCCAGTTCTGGGGCACCCAACATAAGAAGGACACAGACCTGTTGGAATGAGTCCAGACTAAGTGATGAAAATGATTGGAGGGCTGGAACAATTCTCTTACGAAAACAGGCTGAGAGAGTTGGGGTTGTTCAGCCTGGAGAAGAAAAGGCTCCGGGGAGACCTTATAGAAACCTTCCAGTCACTAAAGGGGTCTATGGGAGAGATGGGGAGGGACTCTTTATCAGGGAGTGTAGTGATAGGAGAAAGGGTAATGGTTTTAAATTGAGAGAGGGGAGATTTCAATTAGATATTAGGAAGAAATTCTTTACTGTGAGGGTGGTGAGACACTGGAACAGGTTGCCCAGAGAAGTTGTGGATGCCCCATCCCTAGAAATGTTCAAGGCCAGGCTGGATGGGGCTTTGAGCAACCTGGTCTAGTGGAAGGTGTCCCTGCCTTGGCTGGTTTGCCCCTTTGGTGCCCCAGTGGCAGGTGTGGGGTATTTCCCTGTTTCTTGCTGCACCTTTACAAAAGGCAGATCACCTTCTGAGACCAGAGGTCAGAACATCCCTAGTTTTACAGGCGTCAAGCACAGCCGTGCAAGGGGACTAAGGAGAGCTGCAAACCTCATCCTCTATGTTAGCACAAGCAGCAGTATGAGCCCTACAACATCATGCAATATGGTCATGCATCAGTATGATGCTTGCCAGCCCGGCCAGACTGGGGCTGAACCCTGAGGTGCTGTGTAACAAAATCCATAGCAGAAGGTGTGTGTCTGAAAGGAGAATCATTGCTGCTGGTACAATGGCTACTGAGCTCCCAGGAAAAATGCAACATCTTGTGGTACTTTGTTGAGGCACATGTTTTTTCAAGGCACTATTGCCAGCTCCAAATGCTCCAGAACTACAGTTTGACCCTCAAAATCATAAGCCAGTCTGTAAAATGATAAATGTAGAGCTCTTTTACTTTGCTTTCTGTTTTGGGTTTTGGGGAGTTTTTTGACCTGGGTCACATTTGCAAGCTTTATACTCTAACCATTAGGACTAGAGACTTACCTTAAATTAAAGAAAGAGGAAAGCTGAGTTTCTAACCTCATTACATAACTCTAGTAGCTGGAGTGTAAGTGAAACATCAAACATCACAAGACTTGTGATAAAATCATGAGTGCTGACAACATCAGTTTAGAGTAGGAGGTGGGATAGCAGGGGAAACTCAGGGCAAAAGGATTTACTTTTTATCTTAATGTTTTTACAGGCTGCCTACTTTTATCTTTACTCAGAAGTTTTCAGTGGCAGTTCTTTCTTCATGTATTGGTGCATGACATTAAAAGGTCACTTTTGCATTAATACCTCATGCCATTTGCTGAGTGCATCTCTCTCTCTCAGAGATAACACGAAAAGGTAGGTGTACCCCTGGTGCTAACATCACAGCAAAGAGGTATTATGGAAGCACAGGTCATAGGAGCGTGGCTGAAACGGTACCGAGAGGGACTCCAGTCCCCTGAGAGGGACTCCAGTCCCCTGCTGTGTGTGCCAAGGACACAGGATGCTTCTCACAGCTACGGTATTTACTGCCTGAGCGAAGAATACTGCACTGGGAATCTACCAGTAAAGCTCCACATTCTTTGTGAAATGGGTGGCTATAAGGCCTTGCTTGCTGTATCTTTTACGCCTCAAAATTATCTCTGTAGAGAATAATATGGAAACTTAAAAATCTACATACGGTTAAACCTTTCACTAGCGTAAATTGACTGTAATTAAGCCAAGTAACTAACAGATCACTATGTTTATGGATCAACAGACTGGCCAGATCAAGAATTCAGGTCAGCCTTAAGTAATGCCAAAGTGGCAGCAGTGACAAAGTGGCCAGCTGTCCCTCCACTATTAGAGTTAGCTTAAAAACCATGCTTTTATTGATTGAAATCATGCAGTCAGAGGGAACTGTGTACTCACATCAGTCCATCCCACCATATGCAAAGGGCTGTCATTGGCAGGTCTCTTGGTCACCCCCCTGCTGTCACTGGTCTCATCTGTCACTGGTCTGGAAGATGCTGGGGCTGCACAGTGACCAGTCAGGGGTGAGCTCCAACACAACGAACACTCCTGCCCTATCGTGATAACCCTGTGATTTAAAGTGGGAGCTAAGCCCAGTCCAAATGTCCAGTTCACTTCAGCTGCTTTGCACAGCTCTGGTGGTACAAGGAGAGCGTGCAAGTACATTTCATGGGGACGAGTTCTGTATATGACATAATGCTGATATTAGATATCTTCGACTCATTAACCAGGCTCCAGTCCCATCTGGGTGGGACTGAGTTTCTTCAGTTCATGTTCACGGATGATTACGTTGCTAATTGGCAGGAGAGACACAACCCCTGTGTGAACGGAGAGGAGGTGCTGAGGGTCTGAACCGTGGCTCTTGTCACAGCAGAAGTGGTTCAGCCCAGTGCCGTCCCGGCAGGAGCAGAGCTGTTTCTCACGTTGCATCACTCAGCCTGGGCTCCATGCTCGGTGTGAAAGCAGCAGGGCTGGCCAGGACCCCTGTGAGAGGCATTTTTGTCCACCCTTTCAGCCACAGTCGTGGTACTGCTCAGGTGAAGCTGTAACTGCCCTCTGAACTGGTATCAGCTCTTGGACAGGAGATGAAGGCAGAAGTTAACACAGGGGAGGATCTCCTTTCAGCCTTCTTCCTCCCCTCCCTGTATCCAAAGTGTGTATCGAACAAGGAGTTTTTCCCAAAGAAATGATGTTAAGATGGAGTTATGTAAAGAAATCAGATTATAATCAGCTCCTCTCCCCAAAGTCACAAACTCCAGAAATTCAAGGCAAGTATTCAGGCACAACCTTGCAGTATTGAAATGCAGAAATCCAAATAACCTCAAGTTCACTCTGACGTGATACATTACCGTGTGTAACTCACATTTTACAGTTTGCAGTCTGAACTTAGGAGAAAAACAATTTTTAAATATAAATCAGTTTTACAAATATGTTTCAGTACATTTTTTTTCCCAACATATTGCTACAGAAGCAGGTTTGAGCCTTTCATCCTCGTGCAGGTGATCTGGCATGTGGTCTAATTTGACAGATTCCATCTTTCTATAGAACTCTGCTACAGAGGTCAGAGAAGGAAATGCATCGTCATCTCTGCCTGCTTTCTTGGGGGAGCATTGAGGTTAGCCTTCTGGATTTAAAACCTTACCACAGAGACAGAAAACAAGATTGGGTAACCACAATGACTTGACTCAAAGAATTCACATCACTGACATAATGTAGGCATTCCCGAAAATCTAAAGTCAGAGTTCTGCAGACTTTTTTAAATAAATGGCAGTCCAAGAATCTAGGGCAGTAACACTCCACAGGCATCTCAGAATTTTATTTCAGCCAACATCATTCTTTCTTCTTTTCAGGCAAGCTGTATTATACTGGTAAATCAGCAAAGTTAGAGCAGTCAAACCAGCTGAATGCAAAAGCTGAGGAAACAGACCAAATTTGGGCTGTGTATACTGAGATAAAGGAAAACTGCTCATAAAGTTAAATCTTAAATAAACATAGTAAGAGCACACAGGGAAAAGATTACAGTCTGAAACTTCTGAGAGGCCTCTGATTAAATGTACAGTGAAGCTGGAAACGGACTTGGGTTTCTCTGTGCTTCAGGGGCCGCAGCTTAGGCAGCCAGAGCTTTAACGGAGTGAAGTCAGACTGACTAAGAGGACAGCAATGGAGCTACAGAGAACCAGGGCTAACCACCCAGGAGCACACCCAGTTTGATTGATTCCGTAGCTGACACTGCTGGAACGACACCGTTAGAGGCACATGAGCTAGCTTCTCCAAAGCACCTGCATAAAGTAGGCCACCGCAGCATAGGCACTGCTGGGGCTCCTGCTCGCTGCCCCGAAGGATTTCACTGCAGCGGCTGAAGAGGTGACATCCCTGTCTTGCTGGGGAGGACCCCTTCCTGCAGAGATGGCAAATGCAAACGTGTGCTAGTTGCTGAGTCACGAATGTGGCAATTAAACTTCCCTGTTAAAGTGATTTGCGTTAAAGATACCAGCCGGGGAGCTGCTGAGCTTATGATCATGAGCTGATGATCATACTACAGCTTCAGTGAAAAGAGGGCAATGGAAGCTCTCACAGCTGAGGAACTGGCACCCATGGAAATGCTAACCACACTACAGGGTCCTCCATCAGACCCCGTGGGACTCTAGAGGTTTAGGCATCCTTTTCACCAAGGCCAAGGACCTCTTGCCTTACATTGTTGCCGAATTATATAAGAATTAGAAGTAGTTAGGCTAAGGGTTTAGGGCCTAGTGTGAACTTTGAACCATATAGATAGAAGTACCAGTTGCTAATTGAAACAAAGTATAATAAATAGCAAATGGCGCGAATGTTGCAGCCAATCACAGAAAAGATGGCGCGAATGTTGCAGCCAATCACAAAGAAGCTTGTGCGCGTGAAGAGCTTGTAACTATATAAAAACCCCTGTAACTTTCTGTGATTTGACCCTGACTTTGGACATTAGTCCTCAGGTTCCGGGGCCCTCAATAAAGCACCGCATAAATGACTTCGGTTATTTGTGTCTTCCTGGAACGGGCATCAACATCAGCCGTGTCTTTTCCACATAGACCCCTACATTTGCAGCTGCCAAACCACACAGGACACGGTGTTTTGAATGCTCCAATGCAACCTTCTTCACGCTTGCCACATCTGTAGGAACAGAATGTCTCACTGCTTTGTAGGTCCCCTGAAATAACCTTTAATCAAATCAAACATTAGAGAAACTACAAGAGAAGAATACACATGTACATATAGACAGCACAGCCCAGTAAGAAAATTGTGACCCCCTCCTCCTGTCACCCAGATCAGCTCCAGGAGGCCTGGCACCAGTTCATTTAGCGAGCAAGCTGCGAACTGTTGGTGGCTAGGATCCACCCTCCCCATACAAAGATTTTGATTGAGCTTTTCTCAGGGAGTACCCAGAGATGAAAAACTAAGGCAGAGCTCAGAACAGATCTCTCTCTGCTCTACTCCTACGGAGCAAGGGACACCTGAACACGTCTTTGGAAAGCAGCTGAAAAAGAAGGTAGAAAGGGGATAAGAAGTACTTGAGATTACCCATCCTTTCACTCAGGATTTGTTTCATTTCCTTTCACAATGAGATACAGTAGAGGTGGAAAAGGTCTACTAGATCAGTGAATATATCTTACTTGAAGAGCAGGATTAATATCTTCCCACAGCCATCCACAATGAAGAGTGCTCCAGTTGCCAAAATAATTCTGTGCTGAATAGCAGAATCCACAGGTGGGAAGCAACTCTCAAGTGAATTCGCTTTCTGGGGTGCTTAATATCCAGACATATTTAACATTAGTCTCTCAAACAATCTAAAGCATTTTTTTCTGTGGTGCCCTCCTGCCTGTTGGCCAAAGGGATCAGAATCCTGAGCTCTCTCCCTAAAGGCTGGATCCACGCTACCAACTGGTGGGTTGATCCTTGCCAAGACATTTTTGGAGGAATTATAAAAATCCCTCTTAGAGAAGGGAATTATATGTGGTACTTAGGCAAAACAGGCATTCCATTTATAAATATAATTACTTTTGCTATTCCATCAAGAAAAATCATTCGGTAGCGAAGGACACAAGAGAAAATTATTTATGTGTTGACACAATATCAATAGAAAACAGCTCTGGCTGAAACTCAGTGGGAGAAGGAAAACATGAGAAAAGATGTAACTGAGATTACCAGTTGGGGGGGATAACTCAGGACAACTCTCATGCATTCTTTCCAACAGAAGTCCAGTCCCTCATTTGGCCTGATGTTTGGCTGTAATTGTGTGCACACTGGTTTAACAACTGCATTTATTGGCAAATCCTCGCCTTTTGACTGATGACCTTCAACACTGCCAGGCTGGCACTCTTCTGCAGAGCAAAGCAGGGAACAGGCTGTGCCTCACACATGGTCCCTCTGCTTTAGTGTGTGGCAGCGCAGGTGAGGGAAGGGAGAAGCGAGCATGCCATTCACACCTGCAGTGGCTGGATGGAATAGTAGCACCTAAGGAATGATTTTGACCCCGTCTCTTGTATTCATACACGTGCTCCTTTCACTCAGGCTGCTTGCCTGGCTATGTCCATTGCTGCACGTCTTCTGCTTTGTATCTGTGAAGAATATTTTTAGCCAGCATCTTCATTCTTAATATTAATGATTTATCACATATGGTGCACTATATTTTTATAAAGCTGTAAGATACCATGGTGATTAACACCATATGAGAACCTAAATAGAAGAGAACAGGATAACACAAATGTCCTCCCAGCAGATATAGGGCTTTTGCTTGTTTTTTCAGGAGAGTATCTCAGCTGCATGATTTTACTCCATACATAAGAACTGAAGGAGTTCCATAAGAGAAGACTGTACTGTCCATGACAATGTTGTAGAGAGAACAAGAAACATTATGCTTAATTTCTCTCTAACCTTAATTAGGATTTTCAGATCAATTCTGTAAGGAGAGGTTGATTATTCTAGCTCTTTTGATCATGCAGATTTATTACTTTAAGGCAAGAGAAAAAAAAATGTGAGAACCAAAAGCATACCCTTGTGTTTATCTGTGTACATATACATCTCCCTATATTTGTGATCTGAAAAGATCCCAGCTTCCAACAGCCTTGCAATTTTGTCCTCTTGATATCACAGTCCATACACAAGATCTACTCACTGAATCAATATAGTAGTGAGAAACTAATCATATTTTACTCACCCACCCAAACACTGTGGCAGCCTGGAGACGCTGCAAGGCTGCTTCAAATGAAGGTGGTACTGCTGGGCACACGGCTGGCTGCTGGAGAGTGCCCACAGTCCTTCCTTTCCAACCGCTCTGTCCTCACCCACCTGCATTAGGAATGCCACTGGGAGAGTCACTCACCCCTGTGCTACTGGAGCCAAAGGAAAGGCTTTTCTGAAGTGTGGCAGGCCAGCAAAAAAGGGGACTGGCCCAGGGCAAAGCCAGCTTGGGGGAAGCTGGAAAGAGTCAGGGTGAAACCCCTGTGGTACAGCCAGGCATCCCCAGCTGCTCTTTGATCCTCCAGGCCCTGGGCTGCAGGGAATGCCAGGAGAGCTGGAAGGAGCATGGGGAGATAAGCAGCAGCAGCAGCAGCATCACTTGCATCTTCTCCCCAGGGAGCACGGGAGAGGGTAAATAAAAAAGAGCACTGAGGAAAAGGCCATTTCTGCAAAACTGGTCACCAGCAAAGGAAGGGAGCCAGGCCCCCAGGGATGCTCTCTCGCCTAAGGATGAAATGGGATTATGACGGTAATGCTGCACTATAATTAAGGTGGTGTCAGGATTTTCATGAAAAAGTATGTTTTTGTTGAGGGGCTATGGCTTGGAGAACATTTTTGCTTGAGGCTGAACTCTAACATTGTTCTCAGCCAGAAGACGCATGCACAGCCTTTCTTATATATGCAATTTAGAATCTCGGGATAGTCTTGACTGCAGAGGCTCTACTATTGTTTCCATATGGGTATGTAGCGAATAGATTTAAGACATTAAAGAAGTAAAGAACTGAATTCTGGCTGGACCTCACGTAGGTGACACATCCCCATTAATTGTCTGCAATTAACTTCAAAAACCGATGGCCAGATTCTGCCCTTCTTACTCAGACACGGAGTTTTATTGAAGTAAACAGTGGCAAACAGGACTGGGCTCCTAGTGTTTACCTGACTGCAACCCAAGGCACCTGCCTCTCCCACATTAAACTCATTTAAAAGTGAGGCCATCCCGTCTGGGGCAGAGATTATTTCCTCACAAATATATGACAAGCTTATTTCCACTAATAGTATCCAAATTCCTATGATTGTAGCACCCAAGGTCTCACGGAAGGCCCCAGGATGCCAATGCACCGGGTGCTTTAGAAACCACAGAACAAAAACATGGTTCCACTCAACAATATGTAAGAGTGAATGCACACAAACAAATCCTGTTGTCCCCTCTTTCCTGGCCAGTTTTTGTACAATTTCTGTTAAGTCATCTAAGTGGAGTGCACCACTCCTGCAAACAGCAAACACTGCTCAGCCGTTTATTTAACTTTCTGCACGATAAAGCCCTAACTTCACGCCAATCCTTTGTCTCTCCCCAGAGGTGCACACCAAGAGGTCACCTACTTCCCCGCCGTGCTTGCTACTGGCTGTGGGGCTTCTCCTGCCTTGCATGGATCTGCAGGGCAGCCAGCATTTAGAATGTACCGGTTTCAGATACTGCTTCCATTTTACTCAAACTATTGCCATTCTACCTTTTTGGATGGAAAAACACCACGCAACTAATAATATATCATAAAAGATTATCTTTCTGCTGCCCACTACCACAGAATGGTATGGTGTTGGAAGGGATCTCTGGAGACCATCTAGTCCAACCTCCCTGCCAAAGAAGGTCCTCCTTGAACAATTGCACATGAACGTGTCCAGGCAGGTTTTGAATGTCTCCAGAGACGGAGACTCCACCACCTCTCTGGGCAGCCTCTGCCAGGGCTCTGCCACCCTCAAAGGAAAGAGGTTCCTCCTTATGTTCAGATGGAACTTTTTATGTTCAAGTTTGTGCCTGTTACCTTTTGTCCTCTCACTGGGCACCACTGAAAAATGACTGGCCCCTTCCTCTTGACACCCTCCCTTTAAGTATTTATGAGCATTGATCAGATCCCCCCTCAGTCTTCTCCTGACTAAAAAGACCCAAGTCCTTCAGCCTAGAGACATTCTAGTCCCCTCATCACCTTTGTAGCTATTTGTTGTACCCTCTCCAGCAGTTCCCCATCCTTCTTGAACCAGGCAGCCCAGAACTGAACACACTGCTCCAGATGGGGCCTCACCAGGGCAGAGCAGAGAGGCAGGATGACCTCCCTTGACCTGCTGGCCACACTCTTCTTGATGCACGCCAGGATGCCATTGGCCTTCTTGGCCACAAGGGCACATTGCTGGCTCATGGTCATGGTCATCCTGTAAGTCATGGTCATCCTGTAAGTCATGGTCATCCACGTTTATGTCAAAACTAAAACTCAGAATGTGAGTTTTACAAAATTACAGTTTCATAAAGTTGTAAAGAAGACATAAATTGCAGAGAATTAGGTAATTCATAAAGAATGGAACTGAAGTTTGTAAGTGACTTCTGAATGTTTTACATGATCTCACATGGATGCTAACAAAATACAACATAGGGCAGCACAGTCCATTGTTCCCTGTAAGACAAATTATATAAACTGCAAAATGCTTAAATACAGAACAAACATCATTCTGGAGGTAGTTGTCTTCAGTGAAACTATGTATTTAGTCACTTACACGCCTAATTTAGCCTCCCCAGGATCACAGCCTTGGTACGGAATAACTTAACGAACTTCAGTACAGTGCATCAGCTACCACTTGTCCAAATAGCCAGATTCAAATGCAAACAAGTGATGCTCTTATTAAGTGCAAACACGTGCAAAATTAACATTTTTAATAGACAAAGCTTCTCCACATGCAAAGGTATTATTATCATTAATACTACCAGAGTCAGGCAGTTCCTCATGTGGACAAATTCACTCCAATATGAGTATTTTTCTGATTTCATTGAAATGAATTAAAGAAGTTGATCTGAAAGAAAACAAAAACCCAAACAACAAAAAAATAACCCTGAAGATGCCAGGATGAACGAGTCTGCATGAGGGTTAGACTACAACCACTGGTTTAAATTCACACTTTGGCGTGCACAAAAAGAACATTTTCTTATGAAGATAAAAGCCTCCACGTGTAATAACTCGATATATAGACAAGCCCTAGGGGTTTGCATCTTGAGCGCTTAACATTTTTGGCCCTGTCTTAATGGATAAAAAAAGGTGTGTTTCTCAGTCACATTAGCCCCGTCAAAGTAGCTTAATATGATGAAAAGGCCTCAGGCTTTGGCGAGGGGAAGGTGTAAAGGTGTGAGGTTAGCACATATATCACAGCGTGGGCAAGGCCACCTTTAACACACACTAAACTAATCAAGTTAAAGCAGGCAGGGGATGGGGAGCCTCGCCTGTATTAGCCCACGTTCATAAAAACACTGATGAGTTTGTGTGGCCAGTAGCTGTTGTAGAGTGTAAGTCGGGATATTTCACGGTGGGCAGCGGGTAGGAAAACAACAGCTAGAGTGAAATGTCTTCAGAGAGTTCAGGTTCTTCATAGACTCTGAATTCTGCTGCCTCCCAAAACAGGCAGTTGGATGGATTTTAGGGGAACTGGACCTCCACGCTATCTGTCCACCATGAGAAGTGAGGCTCACCCCCCACTATCTGCAGGAATGAGCATCTCACCGAGCTGGGAAAGTCACCAGGGCTCAAGGGTAGGTTGTACCCACTACCCAGGCTGAGCTGCTGCCTAAAGTAGGACAGATCTCCAAGATGACAAGTAACCAAAGCCGATGAAAAGAAGGAACAAACATTTCAAGTTTAAAACTAGACTTCTACGCTGTGTTGGTAAGCATATGACAATTAACATATGCTAACTTTTTTTTTAGTCCAGCCCAGTTTAGTACAAATAAACTCAGAGTCACATATTTGTATGATGTAATCCTGATTTTGCCACTTGATTTAGGCTCTGTCTAGAACACTTTTAAGTCATCTTGGGATTGTTTTTTTCTTAATGCTGAACAAAACAGTTACTTGGCTATTTCTGAACTACTCAGCTGAATACAAATGCAGATGTAAAAAACCACCCTGGGCAGCTGATGTGATCACTACCCTCAACTGCCCATGGCACCTTTGTCCCCGCAGTTTGAGACCCTTCCAGCAAGGACAGTCAGATGGGGGGGGTGCATTGACACCACCACCTCCCCAGTTTTCAGAACAGCGTATTGAAGTCAGCAGACGATCTCTACAACCAATTATGAGTTTAGCACAGGTTAAAGACAAAGTGGTTCAACGTACTGAACGTTGAAAATGTTAGGAGGTTGCTGACATATGTCAAACAAAGCCTTTGTGAGAACGTGGTGAACCTTTTTTGTCATGGAACCACCTGAAGAGAACAAAAATTGAACTTCTTGTTCTACATAGAGTAGTGAACAATCATTACGGAGAGAGTGGTCAGTCAGTGGAATCAGCTGCCCAGGGAGGTGGTGGAGTCACCCTCCCTGACTGTGTTTAAGAGCAGATTAGATGTGGTGTTGAGGGATCTAGTGTAGGGGAGAACTTGTAGAGTAGGGCTGATGGTTGGACTTGATGATCCCAGGGGTCTCTTCCAACCTAAATGATTCTATGATTCTATGATTAAACTGGCAGAGTTCTGAACAAATGCCATAAAGAGGAAGAATCTGGATCCCATTCCTGATAGAATTCTAAACAGAATCATAGAATCAGCTAGGTTGGAAGGGACCTTTAAGATCATCTAGTTCACCTATCAACCTAATTCTGATTAGAAAAAAAACAACAACCCATCACTAAACGATGACTCTAAGCCCTACGTCAACCCATCTTTTGAATACTTCCACGGACGGTGCCTCAACCACTTCCCTGGGCAGCCCATTCCAATGCTTGATAACCCTGTCAGTGTAAAAATTTTCCCTGATATCCAATCTGAACCTCCCCTGGTGCAACTTGAGGCCATTTCCTCTTGTCCTTTTGCCTGTGACTTGGGAGAATACTTTTCTCATTATTTGTTACATGCACCACTGCAGTTGTGTAACAGTACAACGATATTTACATACCAGTTGTCATTTTCCTTTAATTATTTCTATAACAGGATCATTTTCCTTTTTAGGACAGTGTCCCATCTTCAACTCGATCTATTATGAAAGTATCACTTTGTCATTAAGCACATGGGGACAACTCAAGAGGTTTTGAAGTTAAAATAATTAGGATGCCTTGTTTAATCAGCATGGCAAGGGTCTCACTTATATTTCAGAAACAATTCCAGAAGCACAGACACATTTATTTTACGGAATGTAAAAATGTAGTTGAAAGGTTTGAAGCTGCTGGCCCTCAAAAGTTAAAAAAAAAAACCAATCAGGTGTGTCAGTTCACCTGAGTTAGTTTAGAACAAACTGGAAGATCTCGTTAACATTCAGTAAAGCAGAAGCTTGTTCATTTAATATCACGTCTTTGCTGTAAAAATGTGTGTTTTCCAGACACGGATTATTTATAATAGATGGCTAGCGTGGGCCACATACAAATGTAAAAATGTTCCTGACAGAGCTGTTCAAATGCCCCAAACCAACAAGGCTCCTCCTCCTCCCCTGGATTTACATTTGGTGACACAATTTCTCCCAGCTCGTCCCCTTGCCTTCACTGGGTGATAAGTAATGCCAGCAAACACCCTTTCCTACAATTCCATCTCCGCTTTAGCTTCCTGCTCACAAGTCTCTCTCAGTCCTACCGTAGCTCTTCACACCTTTGATTGCCGCAGCAATGGCTGCAGCAGTTCTCAGAACAGACCTGCCTTGCTTTGTTTGGACACGTATTGAGATAAGGCACAGGGGGATAACTAATAAGTCTCTTAACACGCTCTTGTCCTACGCTTCCCCAAAGCTAACTTTCTGCCGCCTCCACTCAGACTTTGTATTGTGACCGCTACATATAAATCTAGTTAATACAAAAAAAATAGAGAAAAAAGTTCAAATCACACATTTGCTTTTGCATAGGAGACAAAGCCCAAAGCTCAACCTCTTACAGATGATCTAAAGGCACTAAACAACGTGTCCACGGGAGGACCATATGAACCACGCATGGAGAAGCGCATTCTAGTGATTTCACGGCGAGTGTTTCTGCCGTGGGATGTGACGGTTATTCCCCACACACCTGGCAGTAGATGTGAGCCCACAGCCCACTCACGTGCTCAGCACAAATCAATCTGCACGCGCGGAGTAGCTCTGACACATCCTTGACTCACCCAAGCCACGGCGCAGGCGCGGTAGATCCGCACATGCACAGTCAGTGCTTCAGGAGATGGCCATTTTTTTTAGCAGGCCAGATGGCAACCTGGCAACTCCAGCAAATGCCACACCAGTGATCCCACTGTGCAGAGGCTGTGGCCTTTCACCTCCCTCTCCCACCCCTTCCCTGC